>CM029532.1:29276149-29878350 GCA_017141395.1 Laodelphax striatellus
AGATCATGATCCAGCCAGGCGAATGTGTTTTCGAGAATAGTACATTTTCAATCAGATTTTAGTCAACATATGAGAAACCTAACCCAGAATACAGCTGGGACCGGGTTTTTGAACATAATTTTTTGGTTGGAAATTTTGGTGTTGAAGTAGATTCACAGCATAACCTAATTTTGCATTATGAAAATAAAAATCGAAATAAAAATATTATCAAAGTGAAACAGTATTGGGCTGAGTTTGTTTATTTCTGTATCAAATTATTTCGAAATCATTTTATTCATATTTTTGGTGCTTTTTTGGCATTTATATCGACCTTTTTAAATTCTAAATTGATAACTCATAGTTTTTAGCTTTGGAAGTCGAAATTCGTGTTTAATCGTGAATGTAAACATAACCTTTTGAAATAATTACCAAAACAAGTAAAACATATTTTGAACAATGTGTCTGTGTTAATTGTACTTCCTTGAATAATAAATCGTGTTATTTAAATAATTTGTGAGTGTGTATAATTAACTGAATATGTAATTAATTAATGAAAAATCGTAATTACTTTTAATTAATTGGAGATATATTTCCTTAAATTTGCATAATTCTTTTTCAAATTGGTACATCCAAAATCAATGTCTATTCATAATAGACATAAATTGACAATGTAATATGTTTTTTAAATAGATTTCGAACTCCAATTCAAGAAAATTTATTTTCTGTACTCATTGAGAGTGTAATCTAACCTAGAAACTGCAGAGTAATCCTACTCTGTCGAGTTATCAGCTTTGATCCTGGATCAATCAGTCACGTGGTAGGATCAAATTCCTAATCCAGGTTGGTGCAACGAAATATCGTGGATTAATGTACCTCGATCATGATCCAGGATCACGATCCTAGATCTGCTTGATCTCGCTTTGATGCAATGAAATTCCTAGATCAAATATGGCGAACATGGATCACGATCCTGGATCAGACTTGATCTTGGTTGGTGCAACCCAGCATTAGAATTTTCCAAACAAAATTTCCATTCAACATTTTGATGAAGTAAAAGTGGACGAAGTTTAAAATAACACATTGATATTAAACTATCAATACGGTATTGGAGTATCTATTAATATAGCCTACTGATTTCTATTTATAGACATCATAAAATTGATTGATCTTCATGCAATAATTATTTTTAATTCGAGCTAGTCCGATACTGATACAAATTAGGCTGTTTCCTAATTTTCAAGAATACTGGTACAGTAATAACATTTTGTCTTTTTTTTATTTCAGTCAACATACATCAACGGCTCACCACAAAACACGTTTGTACCAGGATGCATGGAACTCGCTGAGCGTTACAGAGTATTCATCGCTGGAGATGATTTCAAGTCTGGCCAGACAAAATTGAAATCTGTCCTGGTCGACTTCCTGGTGAATGCAGGAATCAAGCCTGTTTCTATTGTCAGCTACAATCACCTTGGTAACAATGATGGACGTAACCTCTCAGCTCCAAGCCAATTCAGATCGAAAGAGGTAAGCTACTCAACGACTTTATCAGTCAATGAGCTCATTGACTGATAGCTCAGAGCTTAATAGAATGCATGTGACTAGATAAGATAGTGTTTATGCACTAGTCTTTCATTCACTCGATGAGTAGATGCAACTCTGCAATTTATCGAGAGATGCTTGAGATGAAACTATAGTCCCAACTTCCATACGTAACCACTGCCGTACTATACTACCCGGTACTAAAAAACTACAGCAATCATGGTATAATCTTCTTTTGCACTATGGTATTGATAAATCGATGGAACAAATTCAACATTGATTCAAAAAGAAAAAAAGGATTACTAACTTCATCTCAAAATTCTCTTCAAACATTCATTCTCTCAAATTTTCTTTGAGGCAATTTCAATTTTCGTATTGATTATTTTTCTGCATGGAAATTCTGCTTACCGGTAGGGTACTTCAAATGATGAATAACTTTGATGAATAACTTTGATGTTATAACTATCAAAAGTATTCAAATGATTCAACTCATAATGGAAATAGCTGTTTTTGAGTTTGAAAAAAAATTTGTTTGATGTCGAAACATGTTTGTGAATTTCTCTACAGTGATATTTTTGACTATATCCAAGTGTTTTCATTATGAAAAAATGTAATAAATTTTATACGAGGCGGCATTGACGACATTAATTTGTACAATAACAAGTAGCAAAACCTAAAAAAAATCAATTCGTCACATTCTAGTAAGAAAAGTTACATAGATATGGTTTCATTTTCGAATCCATGTTATTTCCAGAGTGAACTCTGTTCTACATTTAATTTTTTAAATATTTTTGACTAGCTTGTATAGGCTATTGAACATTCATGGAATTTGGATTGATAAAATTTGTATTCTATATTTCAGATATCCAAGAGTAACGTTGTTGACGATATGGTGGACTCAAACAGTATTCTTTACAAGCCTGGAGAGAAGCCAGACCATTGTGTTGTGATCAAATATGTACCATATGTCGGTAAGATAATTCCTCCACAATATTGTACCTCTATACAAAATAATTTACTGAAACAGATACTTTCTTCTGAATAAACAAATCAAATAAATTAAAAGTAATGTAAATTAATTCACACAAAATTAAGTTAGTAGGAAATCAACGCAAGATAACACTAGGGAAGTATTCACTAACAAAACTATTTTTTTTATAATTTGACATTATAATAATTTGAATTATGATTCTAAAGACTAGAATTTGAATAAATTCGTACCAGAAACTCATCAACATCAGCACTAACTTGGACTTTTGGTAAATTAGAAATTTTCCAAAATCAAACTTCATTGCTTGAATTGAACTTAAAATTGACTTTAAATTGAACATTATGTTTACTCTCAAAATGAAAAATCTAATATTGTGAGAAGTTGTCAAGCTATTATGTTACACGGCACAGTTTTTGAACAATATAGAATCATTTTATACAGAAAATTGGGTTATTTAATTTTTTAAATATTTCAAGGTAAGAATAATGTACCGTAAGCTGATTTATTAAGATTGCCACAATGTGCATTAGATAGTAGGTACTACCTATTTATCAATTCATATTTTACTGATTATGTCTTTGATTGAAGAAATCAAAACTCGGAATGTCATGAACCTCATGTTGTCGAGATTGAAGATGTACTTTTTTCGATTTATTTACCATTTAAATACAATTAAAAGTTTCCATTCCCCTTCTTGAATAATAGACAGTAGCTTGATAGATGTGTTTGTGTTGTGATTGGACAGGGGACAGTAAGAGAGCGTTGGATGAATACACTTCAGAGCTGATGCTTGGCGGCCACAACACAATTTCAATCCACAACACGTGCGAAGACTCACTGCTGGCTGCGCCAATCATTCTTGATTTGGTCATTCTGGCCGAACTCTGCTCAAGAATTCAGTTCAAGGCCGAAAATCAGCAGACCTATCACCAGTTCCATCCAGTGCTATCGGTGCTCAGTTACCTTTGCAAGGCTCCTTTGGTGCCATCTGGTAAGTCAACTGCGATCATCCCATTTGCAGTACAACGCATTGGCTGTGTCCACGCTTGCTCAGTTTTTGTGTGTTGCACTGCAGGCTTTTAAAGCATAATATGCAGTATGTTTGAGTCGTACACAAAATCGACCAAGTCCTCATGTCCACACTTGGTCGATTTTGAGTGCGACTCAAGCATACTGCATATGCTTAAGCATGTTGTGTAGCACACAAAAATCGAGCAATTGTGGACATAGGGACTCTCCTTAAATTAAGGCTGTCATCCATTAGCTATCCATACAATGACAAGTCTCTTTCGTTCATACAACTGCCAACTTATTTTTTCTTGAGATTTAAAATCTAATTTAAAACTTACTACAATACTCATTTATTAGGATTAATTTTTCACTCACTTTAAGGAAAATTAAGTAATGTGAAGATGATACTAATAAATAGTGTCATTTCTATTGATAGAATGTTCAATAAGAACATCGCTTTGGATAGCATCTTAGGAGATTGCGATGTACTAGGTACTTGTGTAAAACACTACAATAAAATAAAGATTTTTTGATATTCACAGAAAATATTTTTTTAAAATATGCTATGTGCAGTACTAATTGAATTATATAACTAGACATATAGAAATCATTTTATTCAATTAACGGAAAACAAATCTTCAACAGTTATGGTACAGTAGGTAGTTGAAGGATTTCATTTTACATTGGACGGTGGGTGTTTCAAAGTTGACTAATCTTATTTTGATTTGCAGGAACTCCAGTTGTCAACGCTCTATTCAAGCAGAGAGCATGCATCGAGAACATCATGAGGGCTTGTCTGAGTCTGCCACCGGACAACCATATGACACTAGAGCACAAACTGCCCAAGTCCCTGTTCACCGCGAACGTATCCACCGACAAAATCGTCGACAAGATTTCAAAAACCTTCATTACGAAACCAGAAAAGCCTCAACAGAAGGTTGTCGCCTAGTATTATTGTAATGGAACAACTCCAACAAATGCTTTTGAGCAATTCAATACTTATTTTCTCAGAGACGATTATCCTCATGTTGAGACTTGAAAATGTATTAGCTATTAATTTGCCAAAAATCTCAGTCTGATGTGAGCAAACAAAAGGTAAAATATCACACATTTAAACTTCATAAAACGTTGTGGTTTGAGAATTCCACAAATATTTGTACAATTGTCTTTTCTTAAATTATTCTTGGACCAAAAATGTATTTTTTATCACAGAATACGATGAGTGAAATTTTAAATGAAAATGGCTCACGATGCTACTTGAAATTAATGCTACAAAAAATCATTTTGCAAAAATTTTCAAACAAGAGTTCTATTACAGCTACTTATTGTGATGATTCACTCACTTAAAGAAGTTTATTTTACAAATAAGTATCGAGAATATTTCTAGATTCATAACGTACAAATAAAATTTATTTCATGGAAAATAGGAAAAGATACGAAAAGATTGTAAAAGAATGGAAATGAACTTATCTTCTTTAAGTGGGTGCTCATCTAACAGGCGATGTACAATAGGATGTAAAATAAACTAGTGATATTTTAAAATAAGTCTAGATTATGAAAAGATGATAATTAATAAATGATTTTTTATAAATTGACTTTTTTATTTACAACCCCAATACATTGAAAATTAACATTTAACAAAGATAGGGATTATTGAGATATTCCATCGTAGGAGCAGTCTCCATGAAAAAGAAAGACACCGGTCTCGTTGCCAAGTGCTTGTGAAAACTTTTGGATGGTGAAATGGTGAACAGACCACACAAGGTGTGTTATTGTCAATATTAATCGTTACGAAAGTCTTGGGACCAATAAATAACTTATCAGAGAATTGAAATTAAATTATACATTTAAACTAATGATGCTCATCTATCACTTGTCTCAGTTTCAAAAAATTATGTTTAGTAATGAAGGTGTCATCCATGTATTTCTATTCAATCAGTTTCAAATATAAGTTTCAAGTAAAAACAGAGTGAACAGAGTGATGGTGATGACACTTGCGTGCTTAGATCAACGAAGAATAATTTTCCATTGAGCTGACACTGGCTTTGTGTATTTAGGAATATTTGAACAAGAGCAGCCTGCAAATAATTGACCAAAAAATAGAGGAATACAGTGTCAGTTTAGAAAGAAATTATTGTTTATGATGGCATAATGAATATGATGAAGGTAATGGATGAAGATGGAATGTTTGAATTTATCAATACAAAATTTTTATATTGGAGGAAAAAATATCCAGGATTTATTGCAAAACTATGAAAGTTAACTGTAGTAAGCGACTCCCGTTTAAAAAAATGGGAGATTTATCATAGAATATTCTAAAGGCAACCTTTTCAAATCAACTCACCGTTTCAACTGTTCGTATTATTGTCATGACATATTTAATACATGTACTCTCAAGTAAATGGCATCATCATTGCTTCTGAACTGTTGAGAAATTTCTAGCAAGGGCTAAAATATACGAGGCGTTATTAATGCGTCAACAATGACACCGAAATCAATCGGTAAATGGGACTTACATGTTGCAAACTAAGCGCAACGCATTTGACGATCGAATTTGGTGCTCTGTGATTGGTGAGTCATTGCCGCCCCGTATATTTTAACCCTAAAGGTACAGAAAGAAGCCATTTAATTTCACTTTTATTAAAATTGAAAAATAAATTCACTTCAAGTGTACCAAGTGAATAATAAAAATAATAAATACGTTCTGTTCCACTAGAAATTCCCTGTTGGAAACAGGCATTATAATATTATTATCTTTATATTCTCCACATCTTCAACAGTTCGTCGCTATTCAATAAATGACATGAAACACTCCGTTTTTCAGGAGAGACCAACTTATGAATGAACAGTGAAAGTGGAAAATTCCTACCCGTTATTATTGTGGTTTCACTTGAAAAATCCATTAAATTTTCAGAATACAGAGTAGGCCTACTGATATTTATAATTTGTAAAATACATCATAGATCAGTAGGATGAAAATGATTTTGTTTTAATCGAAATAACAAAGATTAGTTCTCACAATAAGCTATTTGGTCGTTCGATTCTTTTTTATTTTTTAATGAAAATATATATCTCGTAATTAACAATACTATTTCTGTGATGTGTGAGAACTTTATTGCTTCGCGTTTAGTGACAGATTCAACAATAAATGGTGTAGTCTACTATAGATTTTGATCTCTAAGAAGGTATTGTGATATGAGAAATCTACGCAAGTATTTAAGGTTTCAGAGCGAAGTTCAATCATTGGAAGTCTGACTCAAAGAAGAAATGTCCACTGTTTTTAGGACAATATGTTCAGAATGTTAGTTGGCCTACTTGAAAATAATCTATTAATCTTCCAAAGCTTGAGCATATTATTGCAGGTATTCAAAAAAATGCTATATATTGAATGTTTAGGCCTGCAATCTTTGTTTGTATCTCGCCATCTGACTAGATAATCCTAAATTAAAAAGCAACAATTCCTCTGGAATAATTGAATTAATATTAATTTTTTATGTATTAAAAAAGATAAATGAATAGTAAAAATAAATTATACTTTTTGCTGTGAAATCAAGTAATCTAATAATTATGACATGGAAGAAAGTTTTCACATCAATTGTTTCCCGCACCCTGCTCTATCTGAAGCCCCACTTTGGCACACCAAATTTTTACAGGTTGGTGAAAATAGTCGAAGATGCATCCTTGCAAGTTGTATATTATATACTCATACATAGGCTACATATTTCATAAATATCTACCCACTTGAATTGTTTCACTAAATACCTCACTTGAACTTTCAAAAAACAAGATTAATTCAAGCTCGCCAAGGTATAAAGTGATACAGGTATCACATGTCAATTCGAACCGAGGAAACATGGAATTCCACATCTGAAGGCACAGTACCCTACCGTACCTATATTGAGAACCACTAAAGATGAAAAAGTTGAATTAACTTAGTACAAATTATTGAAGTAGAACTAAATTACACATTATTGTTTCGATTCTGGTACTCACATAGTGTATATAACTTATATGAATTTGAATACTGTAAATTTCATGGGGTTAAGAACATTTTCCACTACATCATTTCACATGAGGGAGTTTACTTTAAATGAAGTCCATTGAATAATTATTTTATTACTGATTAATCTTGAACAGCTTCTTTATTAGATGAAGCCAGTAGCTTTCAATTGGAAATATCTTCTGATAAGTTCACATGATTCTCAAAATATCAGGATACTGAGAATATGTAAAAAATTGATATGCTTTTGTTAGTCACCACCACGTTTAAGCCTCATAATTTATTTTCTGAGTTGTCACGTTGAAAATGAATGGCAAAATAAGTAACACGCGTACAGTAGCGTGCACCATTTACCTACGTCACAAGTGCTGAGGAATGAATTCAAGATTGTACCATAGCTCGTGGAGTCAAGGTGACATAACAGGTGATAATAATAATAAATTATCAAACTCATGCGCGCACTTTTCAAGGCCAACAAAATTTATCACTCATTTGCGACATGATTGAAGTTATTTAATAATATCCTGAATGGGAGTCGGTAGAAATAATAAATAGACTTTGTGTAAGATCAATTCTATACGAAGTTTTGCCATGAATGAGTCATTTAAATTTTGAATAACATGCCATGAAACCAGTGCTGTCTTAGCTCTTATCTGTTGTCTGCTAGGGAAAAAATTCAAGCAAGTGAATACATGTTGTTTTCCCATGGAGGAATTCTTGTAGAAAGTTCTATTAAAGTAACGAGGTATATTCCACTGCTAATGATTAAAATTTTACTAACATTTTTTTGGCAAAAGTGGGATGCCTTCAACTCCTGATGAGAAGCTTCATCAGCCTGATATGAATACACTCTATCAGACTAATGCCTGATCATCTTATCATGATTATGCCTATCATCAGTGATGATTGAATACATCACTGAGGCTGTATTTCTCATTCTATTAAAGTTACAACATGTACTTCACTGATAATAAAATTTTTTTTACCAAGTACCAACATTATTTTGGCAAAAGTGGGATTCTTTTCACTCCTGATGAGGAGCTTCATCAGCCTGATAAGGCCATATAAACTTCATCAGGATGATGAAGCTTAGCTTCATCAGTTGAACTTATGATCAAAATTATCTGAAAGAAATCAATCTTGGTTTTGGTGTTTCTGATTTATTTCACTATTGAGACTGCGATCTAATATTCGCTCCTATATTTAGCTGTCTTCAAGACATTACAACAATAACAGTCAGTTTACAATAAATTACGCTTATCCGTCTGTAATTTTCATTAATAATATAAATCCTTAACTTGAGCTACAATGATCGCATGTGTAGATTTTAACATCCGGCTACTTATTAGGAGAATTCCTAAAAGGCGAAGCGCGCAAATTCAGATTTTTACAGAAAAACCCCCGATAAATTTCATTGCGAATTTCTGTGTCTGATTTTTCTAATTTTCAAAATTGAATAGCTTGTAGGTTTGTTTATAATTCCAAGCAAATTACCCTAGTATTGAATTTGAGATCAATCATTCAGATTTGAGATCAATGAGTTTCATAATTACTGTACTCCTGATTGGTGTACTCAGTTCCGGAATAAGGAAAGTCTGTTAATAAATTAGAAAAATAGAATAGAAATTTATGTGTGCAGGAAAAAATCGAAATACACACAGACGAAGCATAAATGCAATATACATCAAATAATCAATTCATGAGTAGTCAAACTTACTGCTTCATTGCTCGTTGATTATTACTTTAACAACTTCAGATAAACATTTTACTCTAATTGATAACTTGAGTACTTCAAGATAATGCCGATTTATTTGGCAAGTAGCTATTACATAATTTATCAGACAATGATTTTATAATTTTCATTTCATCAATAATATTATGGAAGTTTCGAGAGCTCGATGAAATAATCATTTAATGCAGTGTTATATCATATCTGACAGAAAAAATCTCAAGAGTTGAGCTGTCATTATCTTGACAGCTACGTTCAATGAACTCAGCATTTCACTTACGAACAGTGTGGTGTACAACGTGACTTCTGGTTGGTAACCCATTAAATATGAAGAAATCATTCCAAGAAAACACCGAAATATCTAAGCCTGGCAGGCTTACTATTATATAACTTTAAATTCTTGTAATAGTAACAGTAAAAAAATAATTTACTGCATTCTAGATAACAGTTTCTATCATTTTGGAGGAAAAGAGTCTAAATTCCAAGAATATTCAATGTCAATGTTAGTTTCACTGATCTGTATTCAATTGTTAGAATAAGATTGTTGAAAAATACAGTTACTATTCGTAATCAAAACAATGCGTGAGCAAATACAATTTTGGGCATTATTTGTTTCATTGATACTGTTCTGATTTAATACTGTCACTTCTCAACCGAAAAAACGGGGTTCGAATGGATTAGATATTTTTTCAGGAATAAAAATCATCTGATGATCTGCAGGATTTTATTTTTTATTTTTTGACACTGAAGTTCAAGTATGCTTGAGTCAGAATGAAGTTATGGATTATTATGATTATGGATTATGTGGATTGCATTATTAAGGTTTGCAGTTGTATTTTTTTTTGTAATTTTCAAGATTCATTAACACTTACAATGTATTAACATTACTTACTTATGGTTATTAAAGATTCCATTTCAAGGTTGTGTTATATCTTCCTCATGAATTCTGATTTGCTTATATCCTTAAATCAGTGCCATGACTGAATCTGAATAAAAAGTTATATATGTGAATCAATTTCATATAATAATTCCTGTCTGTAGAGCATTTCCAAATTGACACTTCAGGGCCATATTATACAAGGTGGCAATAACAGTGTCAATTTTTCAGAGCATGAAGTTGGACCAATCACAAAGCACTGAGATACTCTGTGATTGGTCCGGCCTCAAGGCAGCCTTGTATAATGTGACCTTACCTATAGATGTTTGAAAAAGTTCAATTCGGAATAAGGAGTTGGAAAATTTGGTTTTAATCTTCAAGTAGTAAGAGAAAAAAGTGCCTACAGATTGGGCCCGACTAAACAATTATATATACAAGTGCACTGTAAACAAGTTAATGAAAAAAATATCAAGAACACAATTGAAACAAAATTTCAGCTCCACAAATGTACAGATTGAAGCTAGATTGTAACAAGAGAGGAATTTGCTAGCCACTGAACGGAAGGGAATAAAAAGTTTCATCCATAAATTAATAATGAGATGAAAACCAAGAGTTGAGTGGAATGGGGAGGAAGATAATTTACATTTCTCAAAGAAAATCTGCCAGGAAGGTCAGCTTTCACATGATAAAAACTAGTTCAAGGTAGCAATGCTTGCTAAAATTTTGAACTAGCACAAACACCGATAAAAAAGTAGAAAATTTGGCCATTCCCCAATTTTTTAATGAGGAACATGAGAAACAATGTAGGTCAAGAATGTTGATCGTATTGTTAAAAAATAAGATTACTGTGAATTGGTGGCTCTTGAGTACCGTAACTACGCAATCAATTTGATAACGTAATTTCGCAAAATATCTAGGTTATTGATGCCATTACCTCTCATAATTTTTCAAACAGATAAGAAACAATCGGAAATATTAATCCCTAATACAATCCTCCTATCCTATAAATTGTTTTGTACTAGGTTATAGAGTTACTCATTTTGTATTGTTGTTTTCTATTTCATCAATATTTATATTTTGTGTTTTTCAAGTTAATAAAAAATAATTATTTTTATTCTTGACAAGTTAGGTAACCAATTGCAAAGACCCTTATTTGTCGTCTACGCTTTTTGGATGACATTTGAATAGTTGTGATTACAGTTTTCGCGTTGTAGTTGCTCCTAACACTGAATGGGAAATGGGAATCTAGAGATTTGAATATTAGATGAGTGAGTCCATGCGATAGGCATAGCAAAACTTTTGCAAAGGGAGCGAATTTTCACGGTAATCATTGTGTTCCTCATTTCAAAGCATTTAAGACACCATGGAAATGGAAGAGTGTGTTTATCAAACCTATGTTCCGGGATGGTTCTAGGTGACTATGCTGAAGCTTAGAGCTGTTTTTATATTCAATTTGAAAATAATTGTGTAATGTATTCAAGGTTCTATTTTAATTGTTTGATTTTTTAAAGATTATACTTCTTATTTTGTGACCACTGTTCTTATGTCTACATGATAATTATAATCCACTAATGACATTCTTTGGAGTCTTCTCACTGAATTATAGTGTTTCTCTTCAAAAGAAAATAATACATACATTCTCTTCATACTTTTCATGGGACTGAGTTATACAAAATTCATAAGTATGAAAAATTCATATGACGCAGACACCTTTGAATTAAATTCGATAATATAAGTTCACTGAGTAACATGGAATTCAGTATTATACAAGTAACACAGCTATTCATTTCTTAGCAGCTGGCTGCTTGGCGGGGGCGGGTGCGGCTGGCTTGGCACCCTTGGGCGCCGCTGCCTTCTTGGCTTCCTTCTCTCCTGTCGCCTTCTTAGCCAAAGACAAGGATAAAAAACTTTCCAAACAATAATTGGTAGAATAATATTGACGTCCCCAATAAAGGAAAAGAAGCAATTTTAGTTACTTCATAACAAGACAGTATCGTGTCACCTTAAAATTTACTTATCACAAACTAGCCCATAATTTTAAATAGGACTGTAATTGAAATTCAAAATATACTTTTCATTTCTTTAAAAGAATATAAATGTATTAAAGGGACTTGTTTGAAATGATAAATGTGTATGCATTGTGGAAATAAAATAACAGTAAGCTTGGTTTTTAAAAATATTTATTCATTATGAAATAATTTTTAGAATTTAACGATCTTTCTCTTCTTTTTAGATGGAGTTTTTTCGGAATAAGTATTCGTAACTTCTTCGTCTAGAGCTTCCAATATAGAAGATTCATCAACAGTTCCTACAGTGATGGCACTCTTCTCTTTTCCAATTACTAAATCGGGACAATCTTTTTTCAGATGGGTGACACTTCCGCAAACCTTGCATCCGCCGCCCTTTGGATAGAGTCCACGAGGATTGTCAGGACATTGGCGCGAAATATGGCCCTGCTCTTTGCATATGAAGCATTCTGCAAACCGGAAAGCATCTTTTTCAGGCACCACCTTACAGTCTGTGTATTTGTGTTCTGTTGAGCCACATTTGAAGCACACTTTTCCCACTTCGGTTTGATCTCCCAGTTCTGGACAGTCGGCCACATTGTGTCCAAACCTGCGACAGTTGAAACAAGCCAGCTTCTTCTCTCTGGCCAACGCCTTTTCGGCTCTTCTCCTCTCACCCTTCAGCACGTACTCGATCTCCTTGCGCGATATTCCCTTCGCTTGCAGGTCTTTCCTCAGAGACTTCAACCTCACTTCATCTTCCTTCTTGACAGGAAATCCCTGGAACTCGCCTATTTCTACTATATTTCCACCAATTATCATAGTATCTGGATAATCATCAAAATTATACCTTCTACCATTGCCAGAGAACTTATTCTTCTGAAAATAATCTGATGATCCCTTCTCAAAACTATTGGAAGCATCATAACCATTAGAATTCGAGTTGAAGGAATTCACTGGAACTGAGAGTTTGTTAACATCGTAATTTGTCTTTCCTCTCTCCAAAACATCGGTCTCGCTAAAGTCATGGTTTTTATCAAATGGTACAAGCTTACTAATCTCTGATTCTTCAAATTTTGTCTCCGTACCCTTCTTCTTCCTCTTCTTCTTCCCTACATCACTCTTTTCTGAATTCGTTAGAGCCGGAGCTGACTGCAGGAATGGAGTGACCGCTTTAACTGTACTGCCTTCGACGGAAAAAGTAATAGCTCCCTTCTTGTTCTTCAATTTTTTCAAATCCTTGCAGCTCTTTGACACCTTCTTCAAATCATTTGAGTTTCTGCTATTCTTTCTCTTCACTCCACCAAAATCCTCCCAAACTGTACTAACATTCTTAGATGACTGATTATGGATAGATTCGTGTTTACCTTCTAAGGAAGAATTTGCACTTCTGTCGTTCAAGTTTTGCCGATTTGTTTCCGTCCATGGCACTGAAGCTTTTGAAGTCCATTCATTTGATCCGCTCGCTCTATCAGAATGTATCATACTTGTTGACCTCTCTGAAAAATATAATGAAACGAATCAAGCATGATTGACAAAGATAAAAACTATTCCAAATCAAGGTAATAAATATTAAGATAGAAGGAGATGGGATATTGCAATTATTTGAACCTTCAATTCCCGCCAGGTAAAAGTTTTTTGTACAGCAGCGTTCATCGAATTTCCTTACTAGCTATTATTCTGTTGTCAATATTCGCAGAAGCAGAAGTCTTCAGAGTATTTAATAACATTGTTAATAAGGAATTTCGTTCAATATATTATTAAGAAATAAATATTATTAGGTTGTTTGTTTTCATTTCTTTTAATAGTTTTTTAGATTGTAAATCCAAGTTATGTTTAATTTTATGATATGAAGCAGTCATAATTATTGAACTTTCACAGCACGGGCACGTCAAAAGCTCTCAAGTTTTCGATTTCATTTGAAGTTTATCATTCTTGAACAAAAATACAGAATTTATCAAAATATCCCATCCAATAAAATCCAATTTCTTGAAAATTGAGAGAGTAGTATGTGAGTAATGTGGTATTTACAATGTATTCAATTGGGATGCTAGAAGTGAGGTCCCTAAAAAGGGGGACGCGGAAGGCTCTAGTAATATTGATTAGATATGAGCCATGCGCCCGCTACTTCAGTTTTAAGGGACTATAAATTGAAAAACTTAAAAGCATTACCAACACTTTCCAGGGTTTCGGAACCTACATAAAGCTCCATTCATTTTTTCTCGTCATTCTCATGCACAAGCTTAACGTTATGTAGACGTAACCCGAAGCAAGAAAAGAACTATTAACATAATTATTGACTTAAACTTATTTGTAGACTTTCTGATGTGAAGCTCCATGATAAAAGAAAACATCACTAATTTGATGTTGACATATTACTACTACTATTTATTACTACTGCACTGTGGTAATAAAGAAGTGAAATTGACAACATCAAATAAAGTGTATTCTTTCAGTTATTAATTTCCCTTCTATGAAACATACTGTGATATAGTTATATGAGGCTTCGATTACAGAATCTGATTTCAATTTATTTATCAACACAAACAATTACAAAAGCAAGCACCAAGATAAAAGTAAAAAAATACTAACATAATGAAGAACAAGAAGCTGAAAGGGGAAATCTGTTCCAAAAATGTGGAATTTGCAACATTTGTTGGCCGGGTGTTCATGATCAATCCATGGAATTTCAGGATGGATAAGAAGGGAAGGGATGTGAACACGAGATAGGAGGGGTGAAGTATTAGTTACAAATCAATATTCATACAATACACTCACACATAGAAAAATATGCTCTTATTCATTCAATACAGTGTCCCGGCGAACTTCGTATCGCACTCTTCCCCAAATGTCCCCCTCTTCTCCCCACAAATAATGTCCCCTTCATGCCACCCCAAAAAAATG
Organism: Laodelphax striatellus; assembly: GCA_017141395.1. Classification (NCBI taxonomy): domain Eukaryota; kingdom Metazoa; phylum Arthropoda; class Insecta; order Hemiptera; family Delphacidae; genus Laodelphax; species Laodelphax striatellus. The sequence goes on from CM029532.1 coordinate 29,291,189, forward strand.
GCATCCCACAAATGCCCCCTCCATTCCCCAAATGTCCTTTACATATCCCTCTTCATGTCGACCCCCTCTTTCCAATCAATGATCACCCCCCTCCTCCCTCCAATTATTTTTTTTATATTGATTTATTTATTTAATTCTTTCTTTTCAATTTTTTTTAATTTAGCCTATATTTTTTTAATTTTATTCCCGTTCTTCAATTTTATCAGTCCTATTCTAATTAAAAGAATTTTTCATATTTATTAATTTATTTTAAATTTTTTCATTTTAATTGATTTTATTTTTCTTTTTTAAAGTTTTATTTTATTTCCGTTCTTCAATTTTTTTATCAGTCCTATTCTAATTAAAAGATTTTTTCATATTGCTTCTTTCTTTTTAATTTTTTTTTAATTTATTTTATTTATTTTTAATTTTATTTCCGTTCTTCAATTTATTATTAGAAACAATAAAACATGCATGAATACGAACGATAACTCATTCTTAATTGATGATTGTAGCGTAAAAAATAATTAAGAGTAGAAAACCTAGAGCAAAAAAAACGGTCCAGAGCGGGGTTTGAACCCGCAACCTCTAGGATATCAAGCAGAGACTCTTGCACTGAGCCATGGGGACTTAGAATATTCTAGCTAATTCATCTGATCTTGAATTGCGATCATCTTCCGTTGTAGGTACACGTTCGTGCCGTAAGTTTGAACGTAAGTAAAAGTTTGAACTCTGTGAAATATTTGATAGGTTATGTCATTAATGTAATAACTATTTATTATTATAAAGGGATTTTCTTATATTTTAATACATATTATGTTAACCAGTGCTGTAAAAATTCGAACGAATCCAAAATCATCTAAATCGGTTCAGCCGTTCTCGAGTTATAAGCGAGCGTACAGACACCAACTCTCTTTTATTAATATAGAAGAAGAAGAAGATAGATAGAAGATGGTTGCTCCTATCACATATTAGCCTATTTTTTCAGAGTAGGCCTATTTCAATTGTACTTTTATTTAGCCTACTTGCACTCCAGTACACATTATTTTTATTAATTGTTCTGAAAGGTGAGTACGAGGAAACCAATTTGCCAAAATGATATAATTTTCGCTAATCTCTGATGGTAATACTCACAACTGTAATGATCAAAGGCTCATTTTCAAGTAGATAAGGTCATAAGGATAGGGATGGTTCTGGAACCTACATGTTATTACAATCCGGTAGAACCTCTTACACTTCTAGGCATTGGAGAAGACTTCATTAAAATCAGTCAGAACAGACATTAAAATGCCAGAGAGCTTATATAGAGGAATCGAGACTCATTGCACATGAGTGACTTCCAATTAGAGCTGAATAGATTTAGCTCCAACCAGGGTGAACTTGCGGAATTGTACTTCTTAAAAATTTTCTATAATCATCACAAGCTATCCATTTTCTCTAACCAACACTCTTTCTGCACCATACAGCAAACTCCCTTCAAAATCTCTTGTATCTGTAGAATACAAATAGAATCCTAAATTCTCATAAACAACTCTTGAGACTTCTATTTTATTACTATATTACAGTAATAATATGGATGTCATATAATGTTTTAGTCATAGTAAGAATGTTTTTAATTTAGTTTGGATGTTTTGAATTTACCTTCAACAGAGAAGTTGACACGTCTATCACTCAGAAACTGTTGCTTCATCACAGACCAGGGCGTAGCCGGTTCTGGAACGCGTTCATTTGATGCTTTCGATCCTCTAGCTCTAGCAAAACGTGTCATGTTTGCTGAGGTGCCTGAAAATGGGAGTTATAATGAAAATATGCGTTACATGATTCATTTGGAATCAACTCTTGCTTTGAATATGAATTGAATACATTTTTTTTTTCATTAATACTAATACCACAGATAAGGGACATCCCTTGGGGTAAGGGATGATACGGATGATAAGATAAGGGACATCTGTGCTAATACTAATCAGCAAATAGGATATTACAACAATGTTTTACCAGTAAATTCAGAGTTCTACAAAAAATTTAATGGGGAAAATAGACCCAATATAACTTAATGGTCATAGTGGCTGTAAGTTTTTGCAAAATTCTTTTAATATATACGGATTTATAAAATATGCGAATGTTTTTAATGTTTAAAACATATTAGTCACCAGTTGATGACTCAGCCAAGATTGTACAAACACAAATTGATGAAATAAAATCTGCTAAAATTGATAAAAAAATCGACGACAACGTTTTGTTCTGCTATGGAAAAATGGGAAGAAAATGCTGTTCACATGGAGGCAAATAACATGATAAACTTGAATAGGTAATCATGATGATATTGGTTTCCAGTTGGATACACAAAAGTGACAGTTGCAGTAACCGCATCGCGATGGCGTTTGGTCAGAACTCATTGATGGTGGCAGTTTCAGCGTCGGCACCTTGACTGGAAGCTGCAACATTTCAATTAGTACAGCAGGGTGGCATGGCGACAGCGAAAGCACCGCGGCCGGCTCCTCTGATTGTACATGTGTACTGACTCATTTTTATCTGTGTTTTGTTAAGCTTCACTGAGGTAGAAGTCGCGATGCGGTTACTGCAGCTGTCACTTGGGTCTACCTAGGCTCTATAGGAAGTATTTCCCACATACTGAAACATTTTTTCCCTCCGTAGCGTAGCGCGGGATATCCGCTAGTAAATTATAAAAAAGTCTAGTACTAACATATCAATGTTAGTGTTTTGAAATTGGTAGTGTGCACCATACGATGGTCTCCGTGATGGCGGGTTTACACTCGCCAGTGGCATTCCAAGTTGACTGAGGCAAGTGAAAATTTGACACTAACAAACTAGACAAAAATAGTAAAATTACTCCAAAACTAGAAATTTGACAGCTATTAGCCCAACTAGAATTTCGTACGTTAGTCATTTGATTCAAATCCCAATCGAAGAGGCGTAATTTTATTTTATCTCCCCAGTTAGTTAATGACAAATTTCCACTGAAGCCAGTCAATTGAATTCATTATTTATTTATTTAGCGTATGGCTTTTGTCGGTGGGGGAACCCGAAGGTTGTTCCACCTCGCCGTGATAACCTAATTCCACTTAGGTTGTAGTTTATTCACTTTTCACAATGATTTCGAATTTTGAACGCGTTTCTTTTTGATACATAAAAGTCCAAAAGTTCATAAACCACAAGCACAACACAAAAACACGAAAGATACAAGAAAATATTGAAATTTTGAACTAAAAATTTAGAGCCCGAAATTTAATTTATTTACAAATTTTGTCATGGCAACATTTTTTGAATTGAATTGAATTCAATCGTAGGCTAACGATCAGATTCATTTAATTTGGCGCGTGGCATTAGAGAGTTAGGAAGATATAATTTCTTGACGTTTCTGATGACCGTAGAGTCCAACGACAAAAATATAATACCTGTCTATCTATCTAATGTCATCCGCCCACTTAAATGAATATCACTGTACATGTCACAGGTCATACATTAGTCAGAATTTACAATAGTCAAACAGATATTATTAGAAACAAACAATGCACGAAGTTAGAGAAAAAACTTGCACTATTAATTTTCCAATATATTCTACAACACAACATAAATAAAAAATATTGACTTATTTAGGTACAGGCAAAATACACTCAACATTTTAAAATAATGGCAACGGCTACAGCTACAAAAATGGTAATTCATGATGCTGTATCATGATATTGATAGTCATATTGGATAGTGATTCAGTCGCTTGTCATCGTCACGCTACTGTAACATTACCAATCAAACATTAATTGTATCATTTATCATTATTGTAAAAAGCCTAATAGGGAAGTTCACCAACAATAACAATTATTCTAGTTTATTAGGGCTTGCCAACTATAAGGACATTTATCACTTAAACAGCATTTAAGCCATGCCTTTTTATCTGAAAATACCAATTGATTGTGCTTCTTTTAAATGGGTTGGCAAAAAGTTGAAGACATTTTTGCCCATATGCTGAGTGCTCAATTTCTAAAATGATGTTTGGTGTGGTTCAATTCTAATTGCACTCCTAGACCTTGTGCAGTGGCTGTGGATATTTGCGCCAGTTGTCCAATTTACTCTAGACTTATAGACAAAAATAGCAACATAATAAATTGCATCAGGGCAGTAGGCTAATAATTTTTGCTGATTTGAAGAGGGTCCAGCATGAAAATCTAGTTGGCTTTCTTAACATGATCATGATAATTTTCTTTTGGGCCCTGAAAACTGCCAGCGAATCTCTTGAATCCCCTGAAAGTAGTATGCCATAGGACAGGAGAGGCTCAAAATAGCCATAGTAAGCAGCAACTACCTTATGTCTCTTTGACAAATGATAATTCCACAGGCTACCAGTAAAAGCACCATTACCTTAGTGCCTTTACAGGAAAATGGACATAATATAAGCCAACTAATATAATCTAGATCAAACATCACATCATACCCACAACGTGGTGGGTATCCTTAAAAAATAAAGTGAAGAATAAATTATCACTCAACTCACTCATTGATAGGGGCCTAATCCTAATAAGAACTCCTGTTATACACACACAAGTTCAGTTACATTTAATTAAACGATTAAGAACAAAAAATCGCACCGTTATTAATTATCTGGAACAATGTCTAAAAAATCACAATAACATTAACTTATATGATGGAAAAAATAGATAATTAGCCTAAATGAATTAGACAATTCAAAACAAAATTTAAACATAATTAGCCTATGTTTTATTCGACACTATCTAACTTCATAATTGACTCACCTTTCGTTTACAAAGATTCCAAGATTTCAGTCCAAAATTAATAATTATTTTTGATGCAAGAAATATAGTTACAACGCATTAAAAATATTATAGTATACGTAAAAATATTTTTATTTTGAGGTTAACTTCAATTCACTCATGTTCACGCTTACCTCGACTCGGGAGGCGCGTTCCCCTTTCATTGACCTGTCGATTCACAGACCTGTAAACAAACACTAGCGAACCTGGTGGAGTAAATTTTTCAACTTTATGCAACTCCATTTCATTGCTCACACTGTTATGCATAATAACAAGAAGGCATTGGCCAATATGGCGTTTATTTATTTTAGTTTTATCATGGGTTAGGTCAAACAAGATTGTTGATTTTCATGAATCTTTTATCGTGTTCAGGTGAAGGTAATCAGTAAATAACAATAATTTATTCATTAATAATACGGTATGGTCTCTGGCAACTCTTACCAATATTGGTAAGACCAATATTAATTGGCATGTTACTAACCAGATTATTCCAAATCGAACCCTACAAACAGCAAGCAGGAATTCAATTCTCATCAATTTAGTTTGTCAACTATAATCTGGTATTCTTAATGTTTTAAATTGAAACTGTGACTGGAAAACAGTTTTGTTGAACTTATTTTAATGTTGGATTCAATTCTTACCAACTTGACTTAAAACTATATTCCGGTGTTATAACAATGTCGATTTGCAAAGGTTATAAATTTCGATTTGTAAAGTTTGCTAAAAACGTTCATTACACAGAAGTATTTGCTTTGGTTGAACATTACATTAAAAATCATCACAATCATGGTAAATAGTCCTAGTGAAGAATTATTATGTCTTCTGTAATGTTTATCAATGAATTCTTATAGCCTAGATGAATTATTTTAATTTTTACTTTGTACAATAGGCTACAAGTGTTGTAGGCAAAGTAAGTTAAAAGGAGACTAATTAATTTCATTTTGATTTTCACAGACATATTCGAAGGCAACGGTATTTGCTGAGCTTTGGTTCTGACTGGATTTATATCTATAAATTTCTATACAAAAATAGCGAATCGGTTTACAGCATAATGATCATCCGCATCAAGTAAGTAAAATTTTATAATAGTGATATTTCAAAATAGGTAAGGTTATTCTCATACAATAAGGGTGATAGAGAGAATCCTGCTAATTTTTGACTAGTCAACAATCCATTGGTTTTCTCAAAGTTATTAGGATATGTTGTTTTAAAAAGATTGAGAAGCCATTTGATGATGACTAAGGTTTTATCACAGCATCAGTTTGGTTTTAGATCAGGTCTTTCAACATTTGATGGACTTTTTGCTACATGTACATTGATATGGTACTTTTGGCCGTGGATGGGGTTACAAGGTATGCGGCCTTATTGTGATTTTTAAAGGTTGTTGACTTGTTAAGTGAGTTCAATGATCACTTCACCTCTGCAAGCTCAGTCAATTGACTCCAACTTCATACACATATTACTTTTAGTTCTGACAAATCCCTATACCCCTTTTACAGGAGGTCATTGGATGATCAATATTAAGTATCCTTTGATTTACCCTACAATAGAAGTAGCAAAACTAAACCTAATCGTCTGTCGTACTATTCTAAAATTGGTAATCATGCTGCTATAAAAAATATGTTCTTCGGTGTAAGTACACTTTAGACCACTGTCCACCCCGAATTTCTCAAATTTTGTTGTAGTAGGTTCTGCATGTTTTTTATCACGTATTGCTGCTTAGGAATGTGATTCACATTTCATACGGCCAAACGATATCAATAGTATAGGCCTAGTTTATTTGGAATAACTCTGTCAAGTTTCTAATTCATGTTGTTTCCCCATGACAAAATACTTTTAGAATCAGTAGTAAAGTGCATTCCACTTTGCCAAATAATGTAAAACATTAGCCTAGTCAAAAATAAGTTGAAAATGTTAGGCTAATTATTCACAGTGAATAAGTCGTAACTCTAATAGAATGTCCAATCCATCTGTAAAAATTTTTCAACAACTTATTGAATTATTGTTGCTTTTTTACAGTCTGCTGAGGTGCAATTTTTTGCTGCTACTAATTGGACAATTGAACCCCACTTGTAGAAAATGGACAGATGGATCATCATCTCTCAGCTCTTTTGTTCTATTATTATGAGAGTGTATCTCTCTACGTCTAAAAAACACTGACAAAGGGCCTCCAGAATATACACACTGGGTAAAGGAAGTTCTAGACTTTAAAATGAGGACGACAGCTATTCTCGTTGGTCACCAATCATTACCTGATTGCCCATTTTTAACCCTAAAACTCCCAACAGAGTCAGATGAAATACCCCAGAAAACTATACCATAAGAAAGCAAGGAGTAAAAAGACCCAAATATACCTCTCTGAGAGATTCCAGATTAAGAAATTGTTTTAATGACCTTAAAGCAAAGATAACTGAACTAAGTTTTTCTTCAAATGCTAAAGATGAGGCTTCCAAGAAAGTTTGTCGTCAATATTTAGGCCAAGAACTTTTATTTCACGTATAGGTTCTATGGTATGATCCTGCAATTTAACATTGAAGCTGTCTGCAGTTCTGAAAGGGAGATATTTGTCTTAGCGGTATTAAGAATCAACATGTTAGCTGCCAGCCACTCTTCCAGTTTCTTTACTGATGCAATGCACTTGAACTCTGGACATGATTGTCACTAGCTTTTTTCCTTACCCTTTGATAGAACTTATGCACGTTCTATCGTGGAATTGAATAAATAAATAGATTTACCGTCTGAACTACACTTTTTTTCATTATGAAAACCATCAATTATACCGATACCGATTCAACAATCTTTACACAATAATCTCCTTAGGAGGACAGTTTTAATAACAATATTGTACACCTTCTCTTCCAAATACTGTATTGCTGACACCATTTTCCTCCACTTGTAAAATATATGTACAGTATTCATATTTTCTACTTATTAAATGATTACTTTAATGTGACTTTTTTGTTTCAGTTGATGCCTCTGTGCCGTCTTCAGCAACTAGTTGTTTATCGCCACTGCTTCATTTGCTGTACTTCTATGAACAAATCTCGCTTTTTATTTCTAATAATATTGTTTTAAACATATATTGAAAATGTTGTATAAATATTTTATATTCGAGTTGTTTTATAACCATGTATTTTATAATGTTGTTGGAAACTTTCTCATAATAAATGTATTAATCGTATTCTTTCGGTGTTAATTTTTCTGTACCTAATTGGTTAGTTATATCTATTGTTTGAGCGTTATTGAGGAATTACCTTAACTTATCACTACTAATTGAGTTTAAGAAGAGCGTCCACTTCTTTCTACAGTTCAGTATGAAAGTCATTTGAGTGACTATTCTTGTGCTTGTTCGGATAAAATTGAACTAAAATCCAAGTAATGATCTAAAGGAAATTTTTAGAGGTCTTTTTAGCATTATTTCGATTTTTGATTAATTAATTATCCAGAAAATAGCATGAATGAATGATTGAATAATGGCAATATCCGATTATTCCTCTCATCAGTTGGGATTCCATCCCGGCTGGAGCCTTTATGATGCTACATACATACATACACTGAAAATGAAAAAAAAAACAGAAATTCAATTATACGAGTTTTTTCCGTGCAGCGCAAAGCGCCGCTTTGTTTCTTTGCTACAGTAAGATGAACTCCATATTGGAATAGCAATGATATTTTAATTTTTGTATTTCTCAATAGATGCATTTATTAATAGACATTGACAATAGATATTGACCTAACTCATTCTTAGATTTTTTGATAAGACCTTTGTTTGAACTGATAGACAATTTTATTGTGTTTCCTTTTTTTACTAAAGGTTGCTGTAAGAAAAAAAAATGTCTTGCTAGTATGCCGGCCTATGATAATATGATAAATCTATCTGTCAATACGTAAAAAGCAGACAATAATAAATATGTCAATAAAAGAGCAGTATTCTATCTACTGACGGATGCCTTGCTTTTCAGTTTTGACAGAAAATGAACATAAATTAATGTTTTCAAGATGCAAAAACAAAAGTAAGTTTATAAAGAGTTTGTGAAAATCATTGCCATATGTTTTACTCGAAATAATTTCAGTAATTTATTATGAAATCGAATCTTGAATCGAAACAATTGCAGCTTCTAAGCTCTATCTATGGGGAATTTCTTAACAATATAAACTCAATACATTTAATAATATTTAGAAGGTACATTTTATGCCGACAGATAGTGCCACAGGGAACTATTTGAGGTTTTTGTCAAAGTTCTCATTTTACAAAGGATTATTTTTGAAAACCAAATAGAGCCTGCTACACTTCGACTGTTATTCTATCTTTTGGCGCAAACCGCATCAAAATCGGTCCAATCAATCTTCTCCACGAACTTTCTAAAGTCGGACACAAAATTATTTTATATAGGATTAGTGTCCAAGTCTTTTTACTGAATGGAGCAATATAATTTGGGCTCTATTATACTGTAGGTCGGGCACGCATTCTCTAATTTGCCTTCATGCTAAAGCACACAATGCGCACCTACACCTTTTCAACGCGCACTTTAAAAGAGAAAACTACGAGTATATTCGTACGAACACGCGGAGTTGTGTTCTTCCCATTATCAAAATACTCAAACATTATTAGAAACAATAGCGTTTCAAATAAGAAGAGCTTGAATGATGTGACAAAATAAATTTCGAATTTATTTGTGAGGGTGATGCCTACATGAGCTTCAGGCCTATGCGTAGGTAATGCGAGGATGATGAGAGATGAAAGGACCTACAGCTTTAGGTAGGTTCCGGAACCGTCGGAATTGACTCAATTGGGTTGAGACGAAATTGATGGGGAAAAAGACCTCTGTGGAATTCCACAAGTATATAATATATTTCATGTATACCAAGTTGCATGGCATGCTAACAGTCCAACGGGTTTCGAGTTTACTTGAAAATGAACATAATTTTTTATACATAGGGTACTTATGAATGTTGATTAATTTTTGTATTCCAAGCTTTCATGTAGTGACTTATATTCTCATAAAAACTATAAAATAATGGTTATATCTGCAGAACTGTACCATATTACATTGTAACATCGCCTACATGATTTTATTTCGTATATGGCTGAGAAACTTGTCAAAATTTATCTAAAGTTCATTCAAATCATCAAAGTATCATTCAATGATCATTATTTTCATCAAAATAAAATGAAAAATTCAAAAGCAAGTTGAATGTCTAGGTGGAAACTATGGATACTCCATCATTTTGATGGTAAACACGCATAAAATTAGAAAAATGGTTATAACTTTATTAATTTTAAATAGATTCAACTGAGCTGAGGAGAAAGTCAATCGTATGAACAGGAACTCTCATTATATTTTTTCAGAGATTTTATGCCCCGTACTCCCTCCCAAACTGGAAAATAACATTCTGGTGCCGTTCTGAAACAATTTGAAGTGACGCGCATTCGCGCTAAACAACATGGTTGGCTGGAACGTGCTCGGCACTGCCCGCGAACCAAAACTATTGGGTAAATCAAAACCGCTCAATTCAGACGATAATGAATCTGGAGACGCTTCCTATTTTCATTTGAAAATTGAATAATCCTACAGAGATATGAGTATTATTTTATTAATATACGGTATGTATAACTTATTTCAAAGTTCAAACAACAATTTATAATTTTCTTTGAAAAATAGGTAACTTAACTAATTGATTTTTAGATTCCTTGATCATAACTTGAAAGTTTTCTTTGTTTCTGAAGCTATAACATTAGACGAAATGTCCAAAAATGATAATAATAAAATAAAGCTAAGAATGGAATTTATTATCCAATTTCCAACAATACTACCTACGCGTATACTACATTTAAAGGACGAAGAATTTTATTCAATGAAATACCTGATGATATAGCTTTATTGTAAAAATTCTACCACATTAAAAAAAGTAAAAGAATGGCTCATCACTTTGGAAAACATCGATTTATTACTAAATATTTAAAATTGGGATAATTATTCATTTTTTAAAAATCTGCGTTTTTCTTCTTATATAATATAGACAATTCTTATTTCTTAAATAATGATTATTTTGGTACTTGAGTATTAAACGGAGGCCACCTAACCTACAGAAATATTTCGTACCTTTTTTAAAAAATAACTACATAATTGGAAAGAACAACTAACCTAACCTAACCACAACAATACTAGAATAGTTCTACTACAACATCTATAACAATTTAACCTTCTATAAGTGCCACTTGCGCGTTGTAATGGTGGCCTGTTTAATACTCAAGTCTGTTGTCTTCTCTTCTTTACCAAATTTTGAAAAGTTAATTTGAATAGAGTTAGTTATGAGACTAGAATAATTATTTATTCTATTATACAACCTTTCCTTTCTATTCACTGTATGATTAGAACAACTACTTGTTTTATACCATTCATTGTAACAAATCCATTCATTTAGACATCCCTTGTGGTTGGTTTAATAATTTCTCTGAATGCCAATAATTTGCATCCAGAGAGTTTATTTACGAATACAGATATTAAAGAGAATCCTGACTCAACAAATTACTTAAGATAATTCTAATCCTATATGATGCCCACTATGAATTATTTAGTTATCTATTTATCTCTTTATTTTATCTATTCTAAAATATATTTTGCAATTTTGTTTATTATAGTATAATGTTTCATTAGCTAATTTTCATGTAATATTGTTATATTAACTTATAGTAACTCATACTCACGAACGGACTCACGTCTTGTGAGTATGATTTTCATATAATGTATAAAATGAAAATTTTGTTATTGTAAAAAGATAAAATCAATAAATAAATTGAATTGAAAATCCTACTTTTCACTTTATTCTACGTCAGCTTTCACTTCTGTTTACATTAAATTGATAGATTTCTTAAATTATCATGTTAATTAATGTGAATAAACCTCAAAACAGGATATTCCTTATTCCTAAATTTTTATAGAGCTGCACTGTATTGGTCAAACCTGCAACTCTGATACGATATTACAGCTCCAGTCGTGGGTTCTATCCCAATTCTGCATGGAATTCATCTCATCGCACATTTGTGCGCATGTTACATTGTGCAAAATTATACTGAAATTTTGTCAACTTTGATATTGATCCAACCCATTTAAAGGACCAAATTACATGAGTAGCATGAAATGCACATTGACGGCATGAAAAACCTGAGCCCGCGTCAATGCTGCTCATATAACAGGGTCCTCAGGTGTTGAAATTATTATAATTCAAACTTGAATTATAATAAATGTTAATTATAATTAAAGTCTAATAATTTATTCAATCAAAATTTACTATAATTAATTCAAATTATGAACGTATAAAAGAAAGTCAAGTTGATGGAAATGAAATAAAACACTTGAATTGAAAACCAATTGAATAAAGATGTTAATGCTGATCTAAATACAATAAAAAACTTGAATAATTGTAGGAACAACAGTTTCATCGTAATATTTTTTGTGTACAGTACTGTTTTTGCAGTTCGAGAAGACTTCGAAGGCGTTTCACCTGAAACAAGATACAAATAATATTATAGACGTCTGCTGAATGTAATATAAAGTAATTAACATTTACACTAAATTCCTGTTACACATAACTGAGAAAAATTTGTTTCATGAATAATTTAAGATGATAAATCTATATCTAAAAAGGCTAAATCTGAACACGGAAATCACACTACAGCCCAAAGTACTTGACCTACAAACTTGAAATTTTGCACAAATATTCTTCATACCTACTAGATGCGGAATAAGAAAGGATTTCAAGATCTATTGCTTCTAAGGATCCCAAAGGATCAATCACAGGATTGATCTCATAGCAATCTAAGAAGAAGAACTGGAATCACACACACAAGGATTATAATTATAATACAGTAATACTACCATAATTATGTTTAAAGTATGATCTTGGATGAAAAAACATACTCGATATGAATACCCATTAATTCCAAATTTTCACGTTTTAACGTAATGAATTTTCTCTGAATAACGTTCAAAGATAACAGATGTTCTTTATACCATTATGAAATGGGAAAGGTGTTTCATAATACCATATTTTTTCTGAGGGTGATGCCCACATGAGCTCTAGGCTTGTGCGTGGGTTATGAGAGGGGTGATGATGAGAGATGACGAATGTTTTTGGACAGTCGGGACCGACGGCTTTTCGTATCCTCCGAAAGACGGGTGGCTGTTTTGTCAAAATCCGTTCCTCAACTGTATTCGATCTTGAAACCCTTGGATTATCAGATCGGCGCTTATCGCCCTGGCTACGGACCACCCAAATATGTTTAAAGTATGATCTTGAATAGAGAAATATAGAGATATGGATACCCAATCCATTAAAATGTATCCCAAATTTTCTATCAGTTACTATTTTTCGTATAATTCATTATTTTATTTGAAATGTGCTTTCGTGAGTATCGTATTAGTGCTGTTAATCTATAATTTGAAAGATTTTGATTTTGAAGATTTTTTGGGACTTATAAGTTGAAAATTCAGTGTTGGACTTAACCTATAATGTTTTCCATATTTCACATTAGGGAAAACTGGATTCGGCGAGGCGGAACACCCGAAAGGGTCTCTCCGCCAAAAAAGCCATAAGCATAAATAAAAATATCAGTTACCTCATTAAATTTTACTTGGACGTAAATATCGTTGACCTCAACGGGATTTCTGAGATCCCGTAGCGAGGCACGGGTGACCTGCAAGTAATCATATAATCTTGTTATCCTAACTGAATCTTATTCGCATTCTTACCAAGAAATGTGTTTGTGCTTATCACTGTTTTCACAACGCCAAAAGATGTGGTTTTTATAAATTTTAAAACTCGAAAGACATTATTTATTGACGATTTTCAATTACTTAAATGTTATGCACCACTAGCTTGAAGAACAAGAAAAAAAGAAATATCACTTCTTAATACTTCCATGGGGTAATTTTGACTACCTAGAATCTAGGTCCTAGATGAACCAATTTTATGTTGATAAATCGTTATCACCCACCTTACTCAACTATAAATTCTATTCCCTTTTTACAAAATAATTATTGAATTTAACAAAATATTTTTTTCTAAGGAAACTATTACGGTGCGGTATTGAACTAAGCTGTATGAATAATACCTTATTCAATACCGTACCATAATAGTTTCCTTAGAAAAAATTATTGAACTGAATCTTCAAAATCAAAAGACTACAGTAGTAAGTTAAACAAACTTGTAGTTAAGTGTGAGAGTGTTGGGTGACAGACCACGTGACCAACGCCTAACTAGGACATTCTCACACTTATACAAATGTTTGATTTTTGGCGCGACAGATTCGCTTAAAAGATTCGGATTAAAAGGTGCCACACAGACTTGAACGCTGCGTCGCTCGTGAACATGAATTTACCATTGTTGCGGTGCTCCGCTTTCTCCGTTCAAACTAGACGAATTCATGCTAGCGAGCGGCACAGCGCGCAAATCTAAGCACCTAAAGATATGTTTGTCATATAACATTTACTTGCAAATTTTTGTCGCTCAGCTTAGACTGGGCCCCAGAGTTATCAGCAACACTATCACTATATTTTCAGTGATAATTCGCTCAAGAATGTTTGTCGCTCAGCTTAGACTGGCCCCCAGAGTTATCAGCAACACTATCTTTTCAATGTTAATGAATCAGGGCTATTTATACAAGTTCTGTTACTTACTCAATTTATTTGGATCCGGGTCTTCCAATTCGATCGGTACTGGCGGTAGACTCGAAAATAAGTCATCTGATCACATTATCTCTGTCGTATCATTCTCATTGTTACTGTTTCGGTATTATCCTGTAACGTGAAAAAAGCAACTCAAATACATGTTACAATGTTACACTTGAAAACCACTATTAATATATTGTTTGAAAGAGAATATTCCCAAAACGTATCAAATTGTTTACTAAACTAGTAGCCCTGTAAGCAGTAGACCTCACGCAGTTATTGAATGTTCAATTAAGCATGTCGATCATGTGGTGAAAAATATAAAAATATAGCCTGTATGTTTCAGGTGCATGACCAATAGTGGGCTTATTGCTCTAAAAGCGATTAACCACTGCATTAATTCATTCTAATATAGCTTATGGCCTGTGTATCTATGGATGCACATCGAAAAGAAACTTGGACAAAATATTAATTCAACCGAAAAGAGCACTAAGAATAATATTTTGAAGATTGAAATGAATGACTTTGTTGGACAACTTTTCCCTCAGCTAGGTATGTTATTAACAGTTTATGGGCAATACATTTTGACGTCAACAATGTACTTGAAATATTTTATCTGATTCATGAAACAGAGAAGTAGTGAGTCACGTGCATATAATACCAGAAAGAAGAATGATATTGCAGAAAGAAATAATTTAGAAACCTTCAAAATAAACACAGTATTTACCCAGTAATAACTAGTATTGGTGTTGTGCGCTGGCAATGGTAACAGTACCTAGCCAATTTGAGTTATAATAATAAGTGGAAGTTGGAAATTACATAAAGGATATAAAGTAATAATTACACCATATTTAGTTAGGATAATCAAAAATTTATTCAATAAATGGAAATCTAATTATTTTCCTTGCTAAATATGATAATCGACTGATCAGAACGATATGATAAATAAGATGACATATAAAATAATTCAGTCTGAGAGTCAACTTTTAGGTAGTAGAAGAGTCATTACAGAGTAGGTAGCAGATAAAAATATAGATTTAAATTATTTTGGGTGAAACGTTTTCGGTCTTGATCTAGTTCTCAATTTTTATTTCAAGTGCATTTGTAGGTTTTGTTTGTTACTTTTATATTAATTAGTTTTTTCGTTGTGTAATTCAATTGGCTTCTGCACATGGTTAAATTGGTTTGATGAATAAGATATCTCTGAGCAAATCGCAAAGTACGGTAAAATTAAGTTAGTTTGATTTGGCGTAAAGAGATTATATGATTGCTTAGGCTTCTATATTTTACAAGATTTCTAGCATACAGTTGTCTGACTGACATAACTCCAAATTCCAGAAAAAGTTGGTGGCTAGTTTATCGTCTGTGCACTCCTAAGGCTGCTTTAAGGATACTTTTTGAATTATACTTTATGAAATCAAACTGTATACAAATCTCAAGACAAAAAGACTGGTAATCACTAATCAGTCTTCTATTTAACTGAAAGATATGTGAAGTCTAAATCTGATTAAGTCTAATCATAATAATTATACGGATTTTATTTAATCATAATGAAAATTTGTACAGTACTTACAGTCAAGCTGATCATTTTGTGAGTTCAACTGAAGCTAAGCTTGTAAGGTTATTTTCAGAACATCTCAAGTACAAAAATACATCGAACTATCAACAAATTTTCAATCTTATGTAAGGCCTACCACGGAATTGGTCTATGTGATGATTTAGAGTAACATGCAATGACAGAAATCTACAATGAAGTTTTAAAATCTTTAACCTAAAAATCTGAATAGGAAAATAAACAAAAACATTCAAAACGTCATTGCCAATGCCAACAGGATACAGATAAATCGATAGAATCCGAATAGACTTACAGAGTACTCTGCGACGATCTTGTAAAATACTTGTAGGCTGCGCTACTAGTGGGTCTGTGGAAAGACAGGTCTGTGGACGGGATATCAATCAACCATTACATCGACAATTAAATGAGAATGTAGACTAGTGGCGCGCTCAAGCGAGAGACACAGTGCACTATCGGCGGGGATTGAAGCTATAGGTTATCATTGAATCAAATGTTTTTACATGTGATCAACATGTTTTTGCCTGTTTTCAAACCAATCATATTTGAAAAATATTCCAGTAACTTTTAAAATCAAGACCATATTTTAGTTCTCTTCATTAGTCATTTTAAGAGAAAAGAAGCAATGAACAGAATAGTCAGTAGACCTATAAAATAAATTAACAGTATTGAAGAAAAAATGACTAATAATGTAAAGCGGACGATTTCAATACACATGAATAATTTATTGACGATTGATCCAAACAACGAACATTCAAATTTCGTACCTAGTCACTGAACCTAGAAATTCGGCTGGTCAGAAGTCTAGCATTCTTCAACAAGGACGGACCAATCAGAGCGTGGGCTGGTGACGCATGCGCAAAATGAAAATTTCGTTGTCAATATTAATATTGACCCTTTAATTGATCCTCCAGTCCAAAAGAGAGTGGATACGGATAGAATACAGAGTGATTCAAATAGAACAAATAGAACCGTTTTTATACTTCATTACAAAGAGTATTTGAAGGATTTTTTTCACTTACAAACAGTTCAGAGATAAACAGCAGACTCCTCCAGACAACAACCCAAAATATCTTCAACTGTTCTCATACCTGTAGCATATCAGGCGTAAAGTTGTTGGTGTTATTCCTGTTTCAAATCATAAATGGTGGATGGATATTAATGATTTAAACTGAAGAAATAACAGCAGCTTAATAAACTGTTACGCCTGATATGCTACAGAGTGTGAACGAGTTTGAGTACCTATCGGCTGATATGGGTCGAGTGTCTGAGGGGTCATATTGAACATCAAATATTATAGAAAATATGATGTTGTAATTGAATTGATTATTTAATTGATGTCTGTATAAGTATAATAGTATTTCGGGTGGTTCGTAGTCAAGGGCGATAAGCGGCCAGTATGATAACCAAAAGGTTGTGTCTCCTGAATTCAGCACCGCATTTATACATTATCATTATCAGCTTTTACCTCAAGACAGTGGTTTATTAAAACTCAAATTGTCCTCATACTTATATATTCTTTTGCATTACATACATCTGATAAACATTAAAAAAGTGTAATAGAATGCACATGTATTGGTTCATAAATTAGGAAAAACGAAATTTGTAAATAAATAATGACATTTTATAATTAGAACAGTTAATTAAAAATACAATACATGAATATCAATTGAACTCAATAAAATACAATTGGCTAAGTTATTATGAATTTCGAACACTTTGATGAGTAAAATAAAAGAGCTTGGTACAGACATTTCATTAATTCTATTCCCGTTGAATCTTCATAAAATTACGTTAGACCTGCATCGCTACCAGAATATAAAATAGAAAACTATATCCAGCGTCACATATCTAATTCAATTATGCACACATAGGTTTCAAAAAGCGAACGTAAACTTGTTGTGGAAAGTAAGAAAACCCCTAAAATTCATAGAATCTATCAATAATGGCACAGATTTTATTGCAACACAAATACGAAATATCTCAAGAGGAAAGTTTGGGAAAATATTATTTGATCAGAAAAAGCACCCGTCTTGCACAAACAATGAAACTTCACGATCAACTAGATATTTGAACCTTGAATATGAAAAAAATAACAAAACCTGTATAAACGGTTAATGAGATACAAACAACGTATGATTCTGATCTGTAGACATAGGAAAATATTGAAAGGTAAAACGATATTGCATAAGCAAGTATCACTAGAATAGCTTTTTGTTGAGCAAGACTATTGGAAAATAATAAAAACTGACATGCTTGAAAGATGGATGCATTTAAAATATTTTTAAAATACTGATGATAGACATGGAAAAATTGTAAACGCTTTGATTTGGCAAAACGCCAAAATGAAAGTTTGATTCAAATAATTTATCTTTGATATTAGTATGACAAATGACAGTTTTATTACAATTAAAACACGTTCTCACAAGTAAAATGACATAAATGAATGTTTTCAAGTAATATGACTGTGATGCCTTGTTTAAAAATTGCCAATGGAATATGCCAGTCGATTATTTGCCAATTGAAAAGTGTGTAAGACAAAAGCTCATTTTAAGGAGCCAGTCAACAGGGAAAATTCGTCCAGATCACTTTTTGCTATAAGTCGACTGGAATATGCCAATAACAACGTGCGAAGAAGAATGTACATACGTTATCAATGATACAGTAATTGGAAAACCCATATAATTTTAGAGTATGAAACTTTATGTATATTACACTGTCACAAGTGAAGTTCATTTCCAACCACGAGAAGAAAGTGATACATACACTAGTTGAAAATCTATACAGCTAAGCATTCAATAATTTTTGATAAACAAGTAGTAATTATTCCACAGCAATTACACAATAATACAGCTAAACAAAACTCACAATTCTTGCCTTGCAATAATAAATATAATATCATTTTTCTCTAATCGCTATAAAGCTGTGAACTTTTCACTGATGCTCAACACTGGACAATAATCTATTCTACTATTTAATAGAAACGTCTTAATTAGTCAAACTTTTTACAATATAAATAATCTTATGTACAGAAATATGTTGTCAAATTACACATCCCTTGTATGAATACATTAACTTCAGTTATTAATTACAAATAATGCTACTTTTTACAAGCACCTATCACAGTGCTTGTTACTAGTGGTGAAAGGTTTATGAGTATTACAGTACTTATCGATTTATTTCAACACGTAAAATACTTACTATTCACTGATACGGTATTAACAAGAGTAAGATCTTTGTACTTTTCATAGTCTATAGAACATTCATTTCGATGGATGTTATGTTGTCGATGACTGTCCTTGGTTTTGCGACAGATTGGCACAGTTGATGATTTCAATAAGACACCTACCAAATTCCTCTAGAATAAGGCGTTCTCCTTCTTCCGAAGGAATTGGATCTCGAGGTGAAGTTAGTAAGCATTGGCAAGTGGCTTCAATAACCTCTTGGGTCAGCATAGTGAACGGTTTCCTGGAAACAAAAAACAACATTATCCATTAGATTTCTATATTTCTTCGGTAGTACGAGGGTAAGTCAATTATTATCCGCAATAATGGTATGTTTTTGTTTATGATGGCAGTACTGTTGTTTTGCGTTGATGACATGTTTTTTGAATATTTGAGGTCACATCTGCGCATGTTTCAAGCTGCTAGGTTTGTTTCATTGTCGTTGTCTTGCTGTTAATCATGGCCGCTCCGCTTTCCGTTTGCACCAATGAAGAGCAACGGTCAGTGATTCGTTTTTTGTGGTCGGAAGGTGTATTAGGGGCCAAAACTCATAGATGATTTTCGGAATAATACGGTAATAGTGTTTCGCCACAACGGAGTGTTTATGAATGGATTAAAAATTCGAAAATTTTCGCACAAGTGTTACGCATGATAAAGGAGTCGTGAGCATCGTTTAAAACTGATGCTTACGGTTTTTTGGGACTCACTAGGTCCAGTATTGGAACATTATCAGGGAAGGGGGACAAAAATAAACAGTAATACGTTACAGTGAGATGCTCACTGCCAAGCTAAAGCCTGCAATTCGGAGCAAACGTCGAGGATTGCTGTCATGGTGTTGTTTTGTTGCACGACAATGCCCGTCAGCATACTGCTGCCCACACTGCTGAAACGATCAGGAAATTAAAATATGAAGTACCGGTACTGGATCATCCTCCATAGTCGATCTTGCTCCTTCTGATCATCACTTGTTTGGTCCATTCAAAGAGGCATTGGCAGGCCGTAGATTCACCATGAATGAAGACATTGAAAGAAGTGGTGCATTCCTGGCTTGCATCTCAATCAAAACATTTTTTATGAGGGTATCAGGACCTTGAACAACAATGGACCAAGTGCGTTGAAAAGCAAGGAGACTATGTCGAAAATGATGTACTTATGGGTTTGCTATTTGATTCCAAAAATGTTATAACTGTATTGGTGGATAATAATTGACTTACCCTCGTATATAGATATGTTTTCAATGATAATGTTCATGAGTTTGTAGAACACTTCAACAATTTTGTCTATCTATATTATATTACTCTAAACGCGAAATGACCCTCATCTGTACAACATCAGTTATGACAATCTATAAAACCAAAAACACTGACATTTGGCAGAGACTTTCATTTGAACCTCTAGATGCTTGTCAATATCAGGTTTCAAGACTGTGTGAGTTAAGATTGATTTCAAAATTTGACAGTTAAAATCAAAACCAACTATTTTTCAGTATGTTTCTTATAGTTTGAATAAAACAAGTTGTCACTTGGCTTGGTGCTCAAGAACCACTCACTAGAACCGTTTTTGTCAGAAAGCGTCCGATGTCCAAACAACTGACCATTTCATTCAATGTTAGCATTTCAGATGATCGGTCGTTTTCTGACAAAAACGGTTCTAGTGAGTGACCAGGCCAAGAGTTAGTGACAACTTGTTTTATTCGAACTATAGTTACTCCAACTTTCGAAAGAGACTTTGCCAATGAAGATTGTATATTATACAATAAATAGCTCAAGGAAGCCTAGCTTATAAATTACAAGCTCAAGGAAGGGAATGATAGGAGGGGTTTAAAATCTCCCCCCATTAAAAATTACGTTTAAAATGTATGTTTTCAACGTTTTCTAAGCTATTTAAATAAAGACTCAAAAGAAGTAAAAAATTTATTACACAGGATAGATAGATAGATAAAGGTAGTTTAGGGAAGGGTTTTATTTTGAGGGCGTTTCAGTGACGGGTGAGAGAGCGAAGTTAAAGTACGAGAGTGAACGGCGCTACTTATTCAAAGATGTCTCACAAGTCGGTTAAAGGCGAGAATGCAAGCGTTGCATACACCATTTCATCTACGACCAACAAAAAAAAACAATAATATCTACATTATCAATCTAAACTATCCTTGATTCAAACGAATGTGTTCTATTTCAATGTTTACCGTAGGTGTAGGTTAGGACAGCTGCTAGCCAAACACACGCATGAGCTACACAGTGCTTTTATCAGTAGCTGCGATTAAGTTTTGTTCCGTTCCAGTGTTTTAAAACTGGAACAGATTGAACTAGAACCGTTTCATAATATACAATCTATATCGTAATGAAGTTTTAAATCCCATTTCAAAAAAGCAACTATTTAATTTCAATGATGAAACTGTAATGATTGCGTTATAACACGGTCATAGATAAATGACTTTATTTTTCACTTTTTACAAAACAAAAATGCTGTGGGCGAAGTTGAGGCATACAAACCCCCTCGTCCACTTAACTGAGGATCAGAGGTGAAATGAAAATGTTTGAAAATATTTCCGAAGATAAGACTGAGGACGATTAGCATTTTTGGTATTTCAAGAGCAATGCCATCGCACAAAAAGAAAACAGCTTTTGCAGAGATGGCGGCTGCTACAATGCTGCCAACATTCCGTATGAAACTAGGCCTATTCCCTAGCTATATGAATGTGACTAAGAATATTATAACGAATAGTAAACTCGAGAAACATAATTTTGTAAAGAATGTCACTTACGTGACTATAGCAAAAAGCCTGCTGTTCTCTTCTCATAGTTTTCAAGTTCCCTGTGGGTCTATAAAGGAACTCAATGGTTAGGCGATTAAAGGGAGCGAAGCAAGTTAAGTTCATAGAATATTCAACATACAAAGGAGTGCAAATGTACGTATAAGGTTTTTGGTTGGTTGGTAAAATCCAAGTTAGCCACCTAATCAGCTGTAAGTGTATTGATCTAGTTCAACACTTTTAAGAAGATAAATTTCTGATTTTTGACAGACTGCATAGGGCCTAGTATAAACTTTAAATATGTTTTCAAATAAAATCAACATTTTATATAGAAAATAGTTTGAAAATATCAGTTGGCCTTCATCTTGAGATACAAATATCAACTTGTATCCATACCTTGAACCTTGATTTTGTTCTGGTTTCAAAGCAAGTCCTTGTATTTCAGCAGACAGTTTGTTTTTAACCAGGGATTGTTGGTAAATCCGTTCTTCAGTTGCCAAAGTCAAGTCACGGATACTTTTCGCATCTTCCACGTTTTGACAGCCAACACATTTACAGTTGTTTGAACATGAGATTTTCGCCTGAAAAAGTGAATCATTTTAGTGATGATCGTTGAAACATAACCAGAAACATTCAATGATAAAATCATTCTCAGAAACTTAGATTGTCAATCATTTTAGATGAGACATTTCACATACATTGACGAATAGCCGTCGGTCCCGAACAGTCGTTATCTCTCATCTTCAACCCTCTCATTACCCACGCACAAGCCTAAAGCTCATGTGGGCACCACCCTCAGAAAAACTTCTAAATTTACTTTACATGTTGTAACTTTTTCAATTTTGTAGTAATGAACGTTATTGCAAACATTATGATGGTGTTTTGTATCATCTAACGAATGAAATGAATTTGAGATATAGAACCGATTTTGAACTTGCTTATTCAAGATGCCAAAAAAAACTTCATGGCATCAATCACCTTAAGTATTTGACTAATAATCTTAAAGTAATAGATAAGTTATTTCAATAAAAGGCTCATATTGTTTATTACAATAAGTTAAATATAAATACCTCGTAACATTCACAATAATTTTTGAGACAGCCAGATCTCTTGCAGTTACATCCTTTGTTATGCCTTCTTTCCCCATCACCTACGTAGCTCTTTCCAATTTTGGGTCGGAATGCATTCGGGTTTCTTTCCAGGCAAGATTTGATCGCTCTCTGCCTGTCTTCCTCGTGTTCAAGATTATTGAAGCAGCAGTTGCAGTTGCATTGATGACAAAACTCACCGTTAGCGAAGCAGTCGCAGTACCTGCACACAAGCATTCAAATGCAAAATTTAAAACAACTTTTTGAACGTTAAAAATAGAATGTAATGAATAATTATATTATTTCATTACGCTACCATACCTACTTTTTTATTTTCAATTCGAATTTGAAATCCAGAATAGTAAGAATAATTCCCTTTTCGCTAGTTTTCGAGCAGAATAATAGTTTACACCTGAGTTGAAAAATTCAGTTTGGAGAATTTAATCAACTTTTTAATTTGAAATATGCCAATGCTTGTATCAAAAAATTACTAATGCCAGCAAACAAGGTGTAGTGGGAAATCACATAATTATCATCCATTAACATTGATTGGATATTCTAAACCCAAATTAAAAATAGAAAGAGCAAAAGTTTTATTCAGGTGTTGTAGGAATGAACGTTTTTACATAATTATCATCCATTAACATTGATTGGATATTCTAAAACCAAAATAGGAATAAACCCAAATTGAAAATGAAAAGAGCAAATTTTTTGTTAATTTTATTCTGAATTAATTCTTTTTCTAGCATAAGCGTTGTAAAACGATCAGCACTACAATAATTTCCACCAAAAAAGCAGGAGTTGAAATCTGGAGGCAGAATGTGAGTTTACTTTAAACACAGGCAATCAAGCGGGAGAGCCTGACGTTCACAGAATTCAGTAAGAAATAAGTTAATAGATGATAATTTACCTTTATCAGTACCAATTCATTTGCATTATTCGTACGAAGGGGGTAGATTGATTTTCAATCTCCTTTGCCAGGTCTTGAGAGACCTATGGCAACAATAGAATTATATAAAGTATTTCGCATGAGACAATGTAAATTATTTACTAACTCAAGGACTATTCCCACTAGGTTCAGTCTCCGTCTCGTCTTATTTTAACTCGTTCTGCGCATGCATCAATAAATACGGACCAATCACAGAGCACTGGGCGAAAGACGCATGCGTAGAATGAGACGCAATAATACGAGACGGAGACTGAACCTGAGATGTGGAATAGTCCTTAATTCAAAGAAAAACGTGAAATAATTCAAATTTATAAAAAAAAAAAAATACAGAGTAGTAGTGTGAGAGTAAGTGGTTACAGCCTGAAAGTGTATTATAAAAATGAACCTATTGTAAAATAATGGTCAAGATAGTTCAAACAATGAATTAATTTGAGAAAATTATCCTAGCAATCAATAAAATCAGAAAATAATTATAATGATTCTATACTATTAATCAATATACACTGGATGGAGGAGAAAATCATGTTCGAAAATACATCGACTTGAAAACCATGATGTTGTGTCACAGGAGCAGAGGAAGTGGTCAAGCATCAATTATTAGAAATTAATGACGTGATAAGAATGTTCCTAATCCGTACGTACACAATCAAATTTTTTATCAAATTCCATTCAATAAAATAACCTCCAACTAACAGCCGATTAGGTGAGGTACCCATCCACTAGACATGGACTGGAGCGACCTCTTGGAGGTACAAACTAGTTAATAAGCTGATCGTGAAGATCTGCTTAAACAACATCACCGCCTGCTGAGAAGAGTCACGCTGTTAAAGGATGATAATGGATTGTGTAAGAAATTGGTCACTCAAGATAAATTTACTGGAAATAGAAATATTATAAATAGTAAATTATGTAAAGGATTAAAATTGAAGTGCTGGCAGCTATTTTTCCGGCGCTTTCTTAAGTTAACGCCTTCACAGCGCTCACCAGCCACTTGATGTACTAACATGTATCGGTTTAATCAAGAAAAAACTGAGTTCTCCTCTCCGTAAACGTTTCTAGTATATAAAAAACTGGCTTGTTAACCAAATGAATAAGAACACAATATAAGTATACAATTTTCCACTTACAATTTGAGACATTGAGACTTGGTGCAGTTGCAGGGTTTACGCGGCCGAATGCCATTTGGCTCCAATAATACTGGCTGAGATGTGCGCTTAATGAGCGGCACTGATATGGGCTCGGCGGGTGGCGGCGCTCTGTCTGCTTTTGAAGCAACAGCTGCCTGACCTACAACCGGAGACTGTGATCTGGGAATCGTAGCTGCCACAACAGGAGTCTGCAAAGCACCGACAACATTCAAATCATTTCTACAGGATACGGCATACAAATTAAACGAATTTGTAGTACCGTACAGAAAGCATAGAGCCATGCTTTCTATATGGAAGTACTATTATAACTTATTATTATATTAGCATCACTGTCGATAAGAAGGCGGGTGTGAAGAAAATTGACAGCTCGACTCACGCAATTTCAGCATAACATGAAATTCAATTTTAACATGATGGTCTCACCTCGCATACAAGAGATATTCCCTGAACATTTGATTTATCGGAAATATTTGGAATATCCATTTGCCAGTCTGATTTAGCGATTTGTGATTTTTTCTGAGTCTTTTGAATCACTGCATTTAAATGTGAAACAAAAGGAAGCAATTTAAAGAAAAATTAAAGAATTTCCACAATAATTGTTGATTATTAATGTCAAATTTTCAGAATGCGATTAAGTAAATGTCTGAGAATGGATTATATATTTTTTTAAATCCATGTAAGTCATTCACTATTAATTGCAATAAAGGTCTTTAATTTGACATAATATGACTTGTCTACACTACACGTGTTTATTACAGGAAAATGTTCGAGATCTCTTTGATTAACTAAGCTGGTAAAGACTGCAATACAATAATAGAGTTTTAATGCTACGTTTTAAGATCAATGTATTGAAACAGTCTTATAGGAAGCCGATTGAAGCAATGTAAATTTAGCTATTTACTATTTATTAATAGAAATTGTCCGCTATACCTGTTGTTGTAAGAATTGTGGTACAACTACGATGTTATTGAGTGAGTTTCCTTGCACAACAGTAGCCGAGCTGGACGATTCTTGTTTGAGCTGAGTCATTCCAGTCGGAGCGGGAATCAATACCCTTTGAGTATTCTGTAAATAAAAATGAGTTTATTTGAATGAAAATATGAATACCATCTCTTATTTTAACAGTGTTAGCGATGAGTTGAGTGAATGATACTTGGTGGCCACCCAAAAAAGTAAACTCAGTAAAATGAGTTTTAATCAGATTCAGGATATGAAAATCTCCAAGTTTAATTGTAAGATTTGTCGTTTTCTATGTTGCTAATTTGAAGGACAGTATTAGTCTTATTGTGAGTTGAGCCTTTTGTATTCCTGCTTCATGCTTCTGCGCCGCAAGTGCAGACTGATATGGAATCATTAATTCAATGTCTAGTGATATACTATCATGAAAAATTAGATTCCTTTTGGTAAATAGTTTTGCCTCATCAGACAAAACTTTCACGCTTGAACTTTTGCAAAAAGTGGGAAAATGTGATTTCTATTTCAACACACTAGCAGCGAAGCTTCATGAAGCAATAGAGTGCAATAGCTTGTCGTTCACTGAGAAAATATCTTAAATTTTTCTTTTTTTTATGATAAGTTATGACTTGTGCGAGGGTAATGACATTGAGGATAATACACAAAAATGCCAGACGGAAAGGAAATCAGACACTTAGCAGACTGAAGAAGCGACCAGTAGGTTGAATTTGCACGGTTACTTACTATGAAGTTTTCCAAACAAAAACTAGAAAATTCAGAAGAAATTCTGTTTCAATTTTCATAGGGACTACTGAAAATAATAATTTCAATACAAATATGGAAAATTTCATGTTAAGGAAGTTTGAATGAACTTCTGTTTTGTTCATATCACTTGAACTAAACTGAATTTCCAACATACCATTGTAATAGACAAGTTAATATGACATTAACATATCATTACATATTAAAACAATGTTTATTTTTATTTATAATTATTCTCATTTATTAACCTTTGGTACAAGATTTTAGGTGATGTCAAGGTACAAATAATATAATTTTTATCGAAATATATGATAGAGCCATAGTTGTTCTTTGAAATTTACAATTAGTACTGTCTACTTGCATGCAAATGTCAAGCAATGAGGATAATTTACCATTTTAAATGCAGAATGCTGTCCAATAAGAGCAACTGGAACAGGCTTGGTAACAGTGGAGACCGTTTGGTTTTTAGCACCAGCCGTGACAACACTTGAGGCTGTGCTCGAGGATGTAGGTGAGCTGACAGATGATGCTGTACTGCTGTTCACCAGTCTCACGTACTGCAACTAAACAAATAGTAATGTTTCAGTAATACTGGGTGGCGCAAAAAGAACGGATGGATTTGAGTAGGATAGTATCAGTGGACTAGAGCTGTCTGTGACCGCAACCATTTTGTAGGTTAAAAGTATCCAGTTTTAGTATAAAAGGCGCAATTGACCTTGCAAAATCGCGTATTTGCTGTTGAACAATATTTCCAATAGAATGAATCTGCAATCGTCGTTCAACGGAGCTTCAGCAGAAAGTTCCAAGTCGAGCTTATTGGCATAAGATTCTTCTTTACTTGAAATTCAAGTTTACTATCGTTAATATCGTTACATTGAAGATTTGAATACTGCAATACATGAATCAATTACTGCTGTATCACACGTTAAGGACCAATTTGAGGCTTTTAATGAGCATTAACGCATTAAGGGCGCAATCTTTCCTATGTAATTTTTGAAATATACGTGTTTTGGCGTTTTTCATACAAATTCTCAAATTGGGTTATTTACTTAGTATTTTGGTCTTAGGAAGATACATGTACCTTGTACTTACAAGGTATGATTCAAATAAACTTTCTTATTACACTTTGAAAAACATCCGTTCTTTATGCGCCACTCTGTACAAGGCAGTTTCGGACAGATGTTTTCAAAGTAGAGGTTGCACTGGATTTTAGAGTCTTTGTCTGATGCCCTGACAAGAATTTGAAATTGGTAAAAAAATAAACAACATCTCAACTCTTATAAATAGTACTACAATAATTACAAAGGTAATCTTGATATACGATAAAAAACGTTCAAGTTTTTCAAGGATTTCAATACCTATTCAATTGTGTGTACATGAGTAAGATCCTTACCAATAATTCAATAATAAGTATTCTTTTGAATGAATAAAAAATCATGATGAATTAGATAGTATACAGAAATATAATATACTGTAGGTTGGGAAAAAATGAGGACAAGAATTATACATAGAGATACTATTTAAAAAAAAAGAGATACAATGTATTTATTAGACTTACCGTTTTACCAGGAATTTGTAGCTGATGAATGTTGCCGCCTGTAAGGCTCTGAGGAGCAGGTATTCGTATGACTTGGCCTTGAGCATTGCTACTCACTATTACGGTTTTTCCTGTTTTTACGGTTCCTCCCTGCAAGTGATAATAAAAACTATTAGCAAAGGAAATATATTAAAAAACTTTTCCAACGGTACATCATTAGTACCAATCCTCAAAAACACTTGTCAGCTCAGTATACTGCTTTTTGCTCATTATTATATTCCTTTTTACTTATGGTCTACTTATCCATTACCAAGTACTACCTATTAGTAGAAATTAACATTTCACATTTCAACCTGGGTAACTTGACCAAACCTGAATTCATTCCATTTGAATAACCGATTGGAAATGGGTTCTCAGAGGCTTCAAATCATCAGTGCCATCAGATGACACGCAAAGATTTCATCATAGAACCACTTTAAATTCAAAGATTTCTAACAATTTCATAACTGTAATTCATTAGACATATCTACTAATTTGAATATAAGCTGAATCCCTACATAAAAATAATATGCTTCTCAATGTAATTGTATTTTCTGTAATTATAATATTGAAATTTGTGAATTGCTACTTAATGGAATAAATGCAACTTTTGAGCTTTCTCAACGTTATGCAAATTGGGGATTTCTTAGGATTAAGATTTTTTATTGAGAATCCAACCTGACGAATGAGAATTTTCTGCGAGCTGGTACTGGAAGGAGTGACCAGTGTTTGTATCTGGCCGGAGGTTGAGCCCGGTGCAGGAGCTGGTAATATCCTAGTCGGCTGCTTTACAACTGTCACAGTATTCTTTGGAGATACCAACAACTTCTGGAACAATTCACTCATATTTTTACGCGAAATGGCAAAACTTATTCTATCTGAAGTTATCAAATTTGTGAGTATTTATTACAAGTATCTTGTCAAGATTTTAAATAAAAAATAGCATAATAATTTCTAGCATTATTCTTAGTTACCATGCGAGTTATAAAAAATGTATATTCAAGTTTCCCTCACAAAACTAGATTCTGAGCTTGAAAAGTACAGAAAGCTATTTTTGGCAATAGACGTAAGACATCCTTGTATTTAAGATTCAAGGAAAATAAGTTGCAAAATCAATCATACTGAATGAAGTCAAATTCATCATATGTAAGCTTCCTTGAATAACTATTACGCATGCAAGAAGGAAGAAAATTACTAGAAAAATAATAACCTTAGTTCCTGAAGCTGTATTTGGTAGAATGTGTGGTAACTTTCCAGTAAAAAGCCCAATTTGACGAGCCTGTGCTACAGTAATAGATTTGGTTGGACTTGAAATGATTTTCTTGTTTCCAGCATTGATGAGTCGTATGGTCTGCGGAGTTCCGCCAGATTCTCCTGAACTGACTTGAATCAGCCCACCACTACTTTGAGCATTGCTCAACACTACTTTTGAAAGTATCATTTGCTGTAACAAATGGAAAAATGATTGAAAATTACACTGACTGTTCATAAGGAATTGAGTTGGCTATGAGCGAAAATTTTGGTAATGATTTCAAATATCATTTGATATGAACTGAGCCTATGCACATTTTCAGAAATGATGCAAAATTGGTTGGATTTAATCCCTTTTAAAGTGATGTGAAACCGAAATTTTTTGGAAAATCATTTCTTCAACATTTCAGCTCAAAGTCTTTCTGACATCTTTACTTTTCACAAAAAAATCAGGGGTCTCCCAGACCTCAACAAATTTTTCTAATAAATGTAATCTGAAGCATAGATTATTCAAATTGAAGTGTTTTTATGGTTGTCAATCAGCCACTATTTTTTATTAAATAAGAAATTCAAAAATTCTATATATTGCTTATGTTTTGAATTAAAATTCATACATAAGGAACACTACAGTAGCACTGATAGCTAAAATTTAATAAAAACAGTTTTTAGCGCTGGTCTTATAGAATATGTGTCAATAAAATAACTTGAATGAATGATTTAGCTTGAGTTTAAGACAGCTGTTATAATTTTGATGTAGTTAACACACCAATTATTCATTGCATCGGTGCACTGCTTAATTCCTACAAGATAAAGATACAGATTATTCAAGAAACATGTCTAATGATCAGTTTAAGCGAGATCACCCACTGAGGTGGAGTGGTGGTGGAGGCGACGTGGTGACGGAGTGGCAGGTGGTTTCCAAGTGGCGTTTCGAAGAGGAGGTGGCAGGGAATTAAAAACCTGCTTTTAAATGCGAGTGGCGAATGGCAAAAATTAATCATGCTAGTGGTGCCCGTTTGGCGCCACTCCATACGCCATATGCCACGCCACCGCCACTCCACCTCTATGTGCGCTGTTCCATTTAGTTTCCTATGTTTATATTTGGCGTGGCATCTATCTGGCGCCACGCCACCACCACTCCACCTCAGTGGGCGCTCTCGCTAAGGCAGCCCGCACACCGGAGCAATAAGCAACACGCAATATATAATATATAACAATATACAGGGTGAGCATAAATTATTGAACCCATTTTGTAGGTAAATAAAAAAGTATCATAGTAATAGCGCGCCTATTTTTGCGTGAAACAACAATGTATGTGCTAGAATTTGTGTTGACCTTCATTGAACCCAGTCGGATCTATAGTGGGAGCGACAGAGCATCAATTGAGCAATGGCTACCGTGCAAGAGAAAGCTATGTGTTCTGTCAACAAGACAGCAAATCGGTTATTACTGTTCAAAGACGTTTTCATAAAGAGTATCATCGAGATCCTCCTAAAAACTCTATTAAACGTTGGTATAAACAATTTATAGAAACAGGAAATGTGTTACACATGAGAGGTGATGGCAGGCCTCCTGTCTCAAGTTAGAGATGGCGTGAAATTGAATATCGTCTTGATATTTTACGTGCAACAAAAGATGCTCATTTAGAAATTTATTGAACTTGGCATGTGTTGTAAATAAAACTGTTTGAAATTGCCTTTTCAATAAAAAAAATCACGTAAGTACATTCATTTGTTATTGTTTTATTTACCTATGAAATAGGTTCAATAATTTATGCTAACCCTGTATATTACTGATTGCGTGGTGCTAGTTGCTCGTTGCTTATTGCTCCGGTGTGCGACCCGCCTTAGGCTACTGTGATTGTGATTATTAATTGTTAAGTGATGATATCTGAGCTTTCATACAATTATTAGTGTATAAAATTACCTTGTTTGGTCCGGAAGTGCTGTTGACAGTGATTGTTTTGTTTTCTAGTGAGTTGATCGGCCGAATCTGACGCAAGCCAGTAATAGCGACTGATTTGGTCGACGGCCCGGAGTACGATTTCAATCGTATGTTTCCAGTTGACAAGAGAGGAGTTCCTGTGAGAACAGGCACAGACGAAACTGATGGTGCACTGGAAGCAGGAACAACAGGGAATTGATCGGGAGGCTCCTCTTTCGGTTCGTCGCTTATTGTCATTTCTTCTTTCATGGGCATCGGCTCATCAGCTATTGAAAAATTTTCATCGGGCATCGATGTAAGTACTTCCTCGGTTAAGACATCTCCTGACAGAACCTCTTCAGTGAGAATCTCTTCTGAGAGAGCATTATTAGCTTCATCACCCTGGAAAACATGGAATATTATTGATTAATATTACAGCATTTGAAACCCGATCAGAAATTAAATAAGAAACCGAAGGGAACTTCTCATAGAATTAAAATGATAAATATATAATGGACCACTTCATTAATAGAGATTAAGTAGAAAATCACTGATTTTTTTTTAAATATACAGTGTCCTATAAAAATATAATGTATGGCCTTAATAGAATGCATTATAAACGTTGGCATAGAAATTATGTTCATTATTATTATTATTATTAGCGTATGCCATAACTGGTGGGGAGTCCCATAAGGAAGTTCCACCGGCAAAATAACCTCAATGTTCCTCGATGGGAAATTGTTGTAGTTCTTGATAAAATCCACTGAAATTTACATTTTGAAAGTTCTTCTGATTTAGAATATAAAATGGCCTATATAATGCATTATAAACGTTTATAGAAATTATGTTCATCATTATAAATGATTAATACTATAATTATTATAAATACTAGGTTATTCACGGGAATCTGACGTTTTTAAAATAATCATAAAAATTTAATATTTACTTTAAAAAAGTTTTATTGGTACAGAAATACTTGTTAAATCGTGCTAACGAACGTAAAATTATGTCCGGCAAGTGAAGTCCATTTTGGCCAATACATTGTTGCATCCTTTGACGGTAACTGGCCTCAACTCTTTGCAGCATGTCACATCAATCTCTGTGAAGTGATGACGGATTGCGATCTTTAGGTCCTCCAATGTGAGTGGTTTATTTTCTTATAAACATGATTTCAGAAAACCCCACAGAAAAAAATCACTACTACTCAAGACGGGTGACAGAGGGGGCCAAGGAATGTCGATTCCAGATTCGGCGACATTCCTAATGTATTGCCCAAAATGGACATCACTTGCCGGACATGATTTTTCGTTCGTGAGTACGTAAAAATGCCATGTTTAACAAGTATTTCTGTACCAATAAAACTTTTTTCAAGCAAATATTTAAGTTTTATGATTATTTTAAAACCCGTGAATGCCCCTGTATATTATAATTAATTTTTGGATGTTTAATCTTAGTACCACAACTCCCATACAGGCTTTTCTCAGGAAAGTTTACCTTCTAAATAAATATCACGATATTTTTCTGTACGTTGTGAATTTATTGAATAGGTTTTGATGAGAAATTAATTAATTTATTGTGAATACGTGAATACAGTAAATTCAACTGTTAGAGGGAGATGAGATTAATTCATCATCACTCGAGGAAAATGACGAGCCGGCGTAGCCTAGAGCCTTCAGGCGAACGAAATTCACCCAGATTCAATAGTTCAGATGGCAACCGCTGCTTGAATTGTTGATGAAGCAATGCGAGTCTTTTGGGCATTACATAGATTTAAATTATTAATCACCACATGAATAATTATTGCTGATAACTATTTAATAATTGAACAATGTATCAAACTCCAATTTGTAATATGACTCATAAGTAGATTGAAATTTACATTCATGATTCTTGAACAAGCTTCATAAGGATACAATATTTATAAGTATGAACAATAATTACCAATTGTGAAAAAGACATCCAAAAGCTTTTGCTGATGTATAATTTCAGAACTACTTCTGAAACTGCTTACCTTAACATTCGCCAATAATTACAGTATAAATGCACTATCAGCAAATAATCAGTCATAGTTTGCACAATTTTTTTTTAATAAAAAAATATTTCTCTATCATAGAAAAATTGCTGCAGCTCACCTGCACTAATTTTAATATTCCTAATGCAGGCTACACATTACATGACACGGACCGAATCGACGTGGGGGTTCCCGTCCAGGCTGTAATGTGTAGCCTAGCCCGGACGAGATTTGTTTTGATTAATTGAGCTGATCAAAGAAGTCGGCAACTCTTTATTGGTCCGAGTGGCAGAACTGCGGACCGGCGACGATTTTGTTTTGGTTTGACGCTGACTCATTTCCAGGAATATTTAGCTTTGAAGTTAATTAGTACTGTACTACACTACAAAACTATGAAAATGGTAAAATTTCAGATATCTGAATTTTTCAAAATTGTATGATACTCTACTCGCTTTGCTGAGATTGGATCATCTTGAATTTTTTCTCTATCATTAAATTTAAGCTTTCTAAAAAATATTTGATTCTTGATGTGATAGAAGGCTGTATTACAGGAGTGTGGAATGTTTCTCGTTTTTCATTTTTAATAATGAATTATTAAACTGAGATTACTATATAGTATGACTTATAATATGTATAATCCTCCTCTTATTCTTTCTCGACCTATAGACGTAGACGTATATACATACTATATATGTTTAATTGTATAATGGATTCATTTTGTAGACTTTCCATTGTTGATGTACTATGGAAATAAGAAATTAATGCATGCCCACACGTCATTTTTCTATAAACTGTTGACAGTTCTTGAATGTCATTATTTTCAAATGGAAAGAGGCATTTTTTAATGCTGACTTGCTCTTGATGCTTGGTAATAATTATACCTCCATCCATGTCAGTGAAGGCTCCCTTCCCCAACTCCATGGTAAACTTGGTTCGATGCTTTTCATAATTGATTCCAAGTATTACTGTAATACAACATTGTTCACTAGATTATAGAAAGTAGACACTATCGCGTTTCTTTCCTGCTAAGCTATTTCAAATTATCTCATCTAAATAAATAAAAGAAGATACGTTTTGCGTGTGTGTGTGTGTGTGCGTGTGTGTGTGTGTTTATTAGCAAGGAACAAGCTAATGTTGTGGATTGTGTTCCGAAAAAATGAGAATGATCTAGACCTTGAAATTTTGCTTACAGCTTCCAAAATATCAATGTTATGCCTCGAAGCCCAAATTTCAATTTTCCTTTAGATATTTCAGGAATTGATGCTCAAATATCACTTCATTCGCTAGGCTAAAATACTTCCTGTAGCCATTCATCATAAAATGATTTGAGTCAGTTTCTAACCTCTCAATCTTAGTACTGCTTTAAGTCATGATTTCTTCAACTACCGTGGTAGCGCAATAAGCACTTCAGACAACAGAATCTCACGACCTGAGTGGCGTGAGTTCGATCCCAGGCTTAGTCACATTTTTTGCAAAAAATTCGAACTGAAATCAATATTATCTTAGCTTTTTTATCGAAATAGAATCAGTTCTTCGTTTGTTTTAATTATTTAGGAACCATATTGATTTTACCTTATAAAACAATATCTATTCAATTTTCAGCTCATAATTTTTATTTTGCTGATAATTATTTTCAACTTGATGTAATTAAAATAAACTTTTCGATTTTTACGAATTGCTATACACTATGATATTAGAGTGTTGAAATTACATATTGCAAAATAGTAACTAATCAAACTATTATTGAATTTGCCAAGTTTAGTGGTCTGATAAAATTACAAAATTGTTATGGAATTATCTGATGGAATAGATGTACGGTACTGAAAATTGTGGTGATGAAGATTTGTAGTGAAGGAGGAGGTATTCAAGGATTTCAGTTGGTTTATAATTTTCGCATTTTAAGAGCATTTTTGTCATTTGTGGCATTTGCAAGAGTAATGAAATTAATACCGGGCCTTCTTAAAAAATGCTAACTGCCAACGGGAATATTGAGCTTACAGGTAACTTACTTGACAAAAGATGAATATTTTTACTGTAAAGTAGCATAAATACTACTTACATTAAGTAAATACAGTTGTGTTAATGTGTTTGTTTACCCGTCAAGAATAACATGGAGCCTATGCCACAATTATACTTCTCCATCTCCTTATATTAATATTTTTCCCATTAATTTCTGAATTGGTCTAATTTATTACTTTATTGGATGAAATGAATTTCTCAATGAATTTAAACTATTTTTCCCTCCCATATATATATATATATATATATTCAGTTTAATATTAGCATTTGGCTATACAATATTTTGGGGCCTAATCCAGAAAAAAGAAATAATAGGCCTATCTTTGATACACGTAGTAGAAGAAGAAATCAATTTTAGCTTTGTTTGTGTGGAGCTCTGTTGCGAAGCACGGGTAACTTCTAGTAGATAATAAAACTATAAATATATGAACTAACAGAGTAGTTTGTAAATTAATATAATGTATAATATCTCATCACTGCATCCAAATTTTATGAAAATGGTTTTAGAGTATGAAATATGAAGAATACAACAGTCTAGGTATTTTCAAGTTGTAAAATTTAATTTCCTTAATTATAAGTTTTTTTAATTTGTTGATAATCAGGACCTTTAAGGCTAAACTTGAGGGTCGCTGAAAACGAATCTGTAATCAGAATTTGTCTATCATGTCAAATCGCAATCTAATAATTGTCATCACCAATCTTGCTGTGAGAAATTTCCGAGAAATTTTGCTGACTCGAGTTCAAGAGAACTGGAGTTGGTCGGAGAGGCTACACATTACGAAACTACAACCTGGACGGGAACTCCCACGTCGATTTGGTCCAGGCTCTTGGTCGGTCCGTATATGTGTAGCCTGTATAATGGAACTGCATAATAATATTGTTATTGTAAAACGAGCCATAATAACTTGATAATGTTAGATGAATGTAAAAAATCATTCTAACACAAAAAACATTATTTCATCCATGATTTCATTGATTTGTTGATGACGATTGAATCATTTCTAATTTAAGCGATAAATTGATAAGTGTGTCTATTGTATAATTTCCAGTGTAAATCTTTTTCAAATATTCGGATACAACAGTTTTGAAAACCAGTCACAGAATTATGGTTACTGACACTCTTAAGCTTCAAAATTCAATTTAGTAAGACTGAAAATTGATAATGAGAATAAGATTTTACAAAAGAATAAAATTACTATTATTATATTATGACTACATTTTATAACTTTTGAAATTCAACAATTAGATTGCAGATTACCTGAATTTCTGGTAGTATGGACTCGACAGTCTCCTCTGCAACGATAGTGACTTCATGATCGACGAGTGCCCCGTCACCCATTTCATTGAATGACTCCAGTTCATCATCTATGTTGACCAAATGTTCAAGTTCTGAAGGAACATCAAGAGCCAGAGAGCCCAAATCTGCTTCTTCCAATACCAGGCTCTCCACCACAGTACCTTGTTGCTCAACAACACCATCTGTGTAAATTCATCGGATAAGAATGTGAGACAACAGCATTGTAACAGTACGCTAAAGAAATTTGTGATCTATTTTAATTATTGGATTTTTTTGCCAGATAGTTCCGACATTGCCAATTGCCATATCGAAACAACAGGTACAATATCGCACCTCTTGAAATTCAGTTGAAACCTACGGAAACATTCGGTTAGGAGATTGAATAACCTACAAATATATGTTCATCAAACTACACTCAATTAGCAAACACATTTTAGTTCCAAATAATTGCACGAAAATTCCGCCATGGGCTCTTCCAATGTTTTTAAAATACCCTCTATCCACGGGACTGATCGATAAGTGTTCGTGGAACAAATGGCGGAATTCTCGGGCAATAAAAATGGTTATACTACATGGGAAAGGATATGCTTCTGCATTAAAATGCCAAATAATTAATGCAGCGTTCACACTTAAAATAGTAATTGCGTCTTCTTAAATCTAAACATAAATTGTTTCACGGAGTGCAAATGTTATGATGTACCACACACTGTTCCACTGCCACATTTCTTATCAATTGTTCCTCTGGGGTCATTTAGCAAAGGCCAATGATGTCCTGATGCTGCAAAAGAGGGCGGTAAGGATTATTACAGCCAGCGATCACCTTGCCCACTGTAAGCCCATATTTGCACACCTTGGTATCCTGACGGTACCACGGGATGCTGCATTGTTCAATGATTACCAGGGCAGTATGGCTTTCGAAAAAACAGGAACATTACCGACGCCATCCTTGATTTGATAATTAAATTATATGAGAACATTGATGAAATAGGCGAACAAATTTGCATTTTCTACGATATGACGAAAGCCTTCGACCTGCTCTCACATGACATACTCCTTCATAAAATGTCAACTTTGAGCATAAAGCATAAGCCTTGGAGATGGATTGCCACCTATCTGAAGAACAGAACCCAAACTGTAAATATAAGACACCTGGGACAAGACGGCATGACCAAATGCTATAGATCATTCATTTCACCACCAATACGCACCGGAGTCCCTCAAGGCTCAAATTTGGGCCCGGTATTATTCTTACTCTACATAAACAACATGCCTGATGTAATATCCACAGGAAAAGTGTGGCTGTTTGCAGACGATATCAGTCACCTAATCCAGGAAAAAAATATGAAAAGTCTATATGGTGTCAGTCAAATAGTCTAATACTAAACAGAATGGAAACTAGAGCCTTGCAGTTCTATAATAGAAATAAGCCTGATTCAACACCCCTACCATAGACTAACTATGTTGTCTGTGCCCCTACTCAGACTTGAGGGATTTAGTGTCAAGGTCGATGAAAATATAAAATATCTTGGAGTTACTATCAGTAATAACTTGAGGTCGCAGCCTCACATTGACCTTATCTCGAAGAGACTTACTGCAGTTTGCTATATGATGAGCCGATTGCGAACCCTGCTTGACACTGAAGTAGTCTATTGATGAAGGTCTACTAAGGCTGCTTTCAGAGTATAATGAAGTATGGCATAATATTCTGGGGTGTAGCCCTGGAGAAAAAGCATATACTTATTTTTCAAAAGAGGATAGTTAGAATTATAAAAAATGAAAACTACTTGGCACATTGCAAGCCTTTGTTTATTGAAACTGGAATACTGACGCTCCAAGCCCTCCTCGTTTTTGAGTCAGTTCTGATGGTTAAAAGAAGGCCTGATTATTCCCAAAGAAATCAACATGTGCATAACTAGACGACACAATACCGGCATTGAGAACTGAACTGGCGCAGAGAGGACCCAGATACTTATGTAGCAGGATTTACGACCACCTTCCTTAGGAGATAGAGAATATCGAAAGCATAAGCACTTTTAAGAACCTCCTAAAGAGACACCTTCAACAAGAGCCATTCTATAGCCTGCAGGAATTCTACGAGGATGGAGCATTCCACAGAAGCAACCTATGACGACCACGGCGCTGTGTTGCGCTGCTAGTGGGATATCTTCAAGTATCATGTGTTCATGAGCAGTCTAGAATTGACTTAAAATCAATCTATACGAGTACACCTACAAAATAATAATCAGCCCAAGCATGCCTCGGCCTCACGTGAACTACGGGGCAATAATAAAGATAAATAATAGAATTAGAAAGAATAATATATAACAGATCTCCTACGCCCCAGCAATTTTTTCAAGCAATGCATCAATTAATCAATAAATGGGTTTAACGAGAGCTGGTTAATCTACTTTTGGAAATTTTTCTGTCTCAGTATAAGGTCTAGAGGTAGTTTATTGAATAATTTGATACCAATTGTGTCATAACTGGCAGTTTGTAGACGATGACAGGGAATTTCTATTGTTTCTTGTAATATAGAAATGCCTGTCAAGTCTCAATTTAAAATAAGTTTTTTTATACATAAGACTGTGAATTTACACAAATTTAATACTACAGTCATCATTTTGAGTTCAATAAAATTGGCTCAGCATGTGCTACACATGTGAAGCTTTGAATGTTGGATCCTGCTATACCCCACAATAGAATACCATAATTATGATGCAATACTGTACTTTGGAAGAAAGCAAAGTAAGCTGACCTCAAATAAGTTAATTGACATGAAATTTCAATTGTCTAATTAAGTAAATAACTCTAGATAGTTTACTAGAAATATAGTTAATGTGAGCCTTAAAATTATTTGAGTCAGGTTTCTGTCAATGAAAATGTTTCTGTCAAAGTCTATGCTTATCTATTTGAAGAAGTATCAATATAATCGAGAAATTGCAAGACATATTCAGGACATTTGTCTGCAATATAAAAATCAATGAACTTGTAAACTACATATCAATAGGCCTACCTTAGAATCTACGGTAACTTAGTTATCTTACGAAAACAGGTATTATGGTCATTAAGCTGCATTAAATAAATAATTAGAAATAAAATATAAACATAAAACAATCCCATTTTGCCATAAGCAATTCAAATTGAGCTATAAAAGTTTACTGCTTCTTTCTTCATTTTGAAGTTGCAAATAGGCGCCATTTGCGTAGGCATAAGCTGATAGGGCAATATCTTGAATGACGCGCCATAACCTGCCAGCAAAGCAGGGAGATTTGAATTGCAAGTCAAATGTATTCACATGGATACACAAGTTGAAAGCCAACCATGGTATAAGCAATAGAAAAATATAAGCTCGTTTCATATTGATGCATCGAAGTCATAGGCCAATTGAGATAGGCTTTAGCCTAATAGTAAAATACAACTTAAATGATGATACAGGTAGTAAGAATGAAGCTTCATCTCCACACAAAAATAGATTAAACTAGACTTTAAGAGATATCAATATGATTAAGTAAATGATGTGTCACGTTAGGAGTTTTTAAATTATAACATTTGAAAAAAGTACCTGTGTTTGGCGCTGGCATCCTTGTATTTGTTCAAAATCACGCGCCCACCATTGCAATCCCACTATACAACAT
This sequence comes from Laodelphax striatellus, assembly GCA_017141395.1. NCBI lineage: Eukaryota > Metazoa > Arthropoda > Insecta > Hemiptera > Delphacidae > Laodelphax > Laodelphax striatellus. The sequence continues at coordinate 29,331,785 of CM029532.1, forward strand.
TCCTCTACCGCGGTACGATAGGATAGAAAGGGAATTGATAAAAATTGTGTAGCCAAACAGCTTAATAGAATGAAACTTGTTAGAAAACACTTGAAACCCTACAGTAATGACAAAAATTGAACCAATATTCTAAATCATTGAACAGTTTACTCCTTACTGTATTGTGAAATATACGCAAACTTTCACTACACTTCGAATCAAATCTGCTGTTCCGTTTTTGCTCAATGAAAGATTAGTATGTTTAATGGATTTCGTCGTTGTTACTAAAATAACGTTTTGAAAGAATTAATGAGGTATTTGATATTTTAAAAGTTAAATGAGAACTAATCAATTTTATATTCATGAGTTTACAAATCTTCTATTAATTTTTTCTGAAATCGATTGAATATCATTGGCATTCTTCAAGTTATACAGTATCTCAGAATAATCTCCAAAATGAATTCAAAACTTGAAATTATTATTCAATTTGAATCGAAATACACGGAACACAATTCATGAAATAGAATAATTATGTTCATTCAGAATTTTGATATTTCATAAATATCAGTAAGGCTGTGACTTTCCAATGTTGTTTTTTTCATTATTTTGGATGATGATGCGGGTCACTACATTCTGTACGACAATCCCCTTGTACGAAACTACCACCTGTACGAAACTTTTATTATTTAGAAAATCACGTTTTACCCCTTGTACGACAAACCATTTGTACGACTTCAACAATTACAAAATCGTTCAACCTCAAAAACCACTTGTACGACTATCCCCTTGTACGAACTACCCCCTGTACGACTCTTTTCGAGATTGAGAAAACTACGTTTTACCCATTGTACGACAAACCACTTGTACGACTCCAACAATTACAAAAACGTTCAACCTTAGAAACCCCTTGTACGACTCCACCCCTTGTACGAAACTACCCTCTGTACGAAAACACTGTGCTGCATTCTAGCGGCATAGATTATGAAGTTTGTGATACCGAAAAATATCAAGACCTCCTTGATCAAGACCGACCTGCTACTGCTGACATTGTGGAATTCTGTACTACAGCTTAGCTTAGCGCTATTTTTAAAAAACTTTGTTCAAAAGATTGGTTCTGATTTGTTGTGTTGAGCTGATACTTCAGAGTCATTAAATCATTGATGTCCTTTGAATGACAGCTGTTTGGTGAGAGATTTAACTGAGTGGTTCTTGATTGATGATTTTCTTTGAAACCTAAACCCTGTATACTAGCAGAATGTGTTTAAAATTTCAATTTTAGTACGATCCCCAATATCACCTACCGTCAAATTACCATCGTATAAGAGATGTTAAGCCGTTTCCATAATCTTCACCAACCCTGTATCAACTATATTCTTTTAAAAATATAAGATAACATAATTAAATTTCAATCATCAAAAATTAAGTTATCCTTATAAAACATTAGATTCAAGTTTTATACTAATTTGATTTTGCATCCTTATAAAACTCATTAAGAGCCAAAGAAACGTATAAACAACTTATTTAAAAACGTATTTTTATTGAATTAACCTTGTTGAGCCCTATGTGGGCTTAGGCCTACCAGCTGGTTGCCAGTTTCACATCCACTTGATTCAGTCAAGTGGATGTGAAACAAACAACCAACTGGTAAACCTAACCCACATAGAGCTATTGGCTTCATTGACAAACAAAAAACCTTGTGAGCCCATATCCACATATGAAGCTCGATTTTTAAAGTAGCAAAAGTTGTTGACAAACAACTCCTTGATACCAAAAATAAGATAGTATACAAATATGTCAAGTCAAAAGTTGATAAATCACTCTTTTGTTTTACATTTACAAAAAAAAGATAAATTTTCTTACTAAATTTACCTCGATGTTGTTAAAGATTATTACTTCCAAGAGTCTTAACGTCAACTTCATCACCTTCTTTATTATAATAAGAAAATAAAGTTAATGGCAGTCTTATTTCAAGAGATTCACAATACAATAAATGAACCTAGCCTACATGAACGTACATCGACTGCTGAGAAAAGTTTACATAGTAGCATAGACTAACTATACAGTTAGTCTATGATACTAGATACAATAAAATTTATAGGAAAAAATACTGAGATACGAAAACGTGAGTAAATTTAAATGCAAAAATGTAAGAAACGAAAGTAATAAATAACAAATCTTCCATAGAACTGTATGAGTACCGTACTGTAAGTAGAACTTCATACGCATTACTATACATACACATAGGCATCACGCATCACAGTGCGTATATTCAGTACCTATTCAAATTTCTGCTCGAATAAATAAATGCTTCGTTTAGTTTTCAGTTTCTAAACCTGGATTACCTAGAAAAGCACCAACACGGAAATACCAGACTTTCGTTTGCAAAAATTACCTGCCTGAAAATCTTCAGAGGACACTTCCAATTTGTTTCACTGGAGACAGAAGCAGTCAAACAATGTCCATTCTTTGCTATTTCAATCTCTATAGATATACACTGTATACAGCTCAACAGTTTGCCTATATCTATTTCTGTCTATAGGTACATAAGCATACACTACAAAATATTCAAGTTGAATACCCATCGTCTATATCTTGTTCTAACAACAGATATATACGAAATCACTTTAGAAAATTCTATAGAATGAATAGTTGAACGTGACTATTTCTGTGTCTATACCTAGCATCACTTGTTTCTATATTTGACTTTGGCGGTGTTTGAAGTCTTCCTGAAACCCACTTCCACTTCGCTGGGCAATGGGGACGAATGAAAGAAAGCCAGATGACACATTTCACGGAAAGTTTTGACGAGGGAACTGAAAGATAAGTCAATTCTTTCAACTCGCTTTCTTCTTTCATAGTTAACATCTTTATTTTAAGGCAGCTCGTACACCGGAGCAATAAGCAACAAGCAATGAGCAATACGCAACAGGCAACAAGCAATGAGCAATACGCAACAGGCAACATTTTTTGTTGTACTTGTACTTCGTACACCAAAGCAATAAGAAAATTATTTCTTATTGAGTTGGTCGTTCAAAATGTCGTCTGACGATGAAAACGAAGTGATAATGTTGTGGCAAATTTCGAGAATGAGAAATTTAACACAAGATAAAAATTTAATTATGAATTACGTAATTACTTGAAATCATATTACATTTTCATGTAACAAGAAAACTGATCAATGATCAATTTTCCTATGGCAAAGCGAGGACCATGGCAAGATAAATATGCTGTTTAATCAAGATCGTTTCAAAAAATAAATTGTTCCAAAAAAGTCAACAGATAGATTTATTTCATTTCCAACTGCACCCTATGCTTTCTCCACAACATCTCTTTGGCTGTAATCATTTCGAAGATAATCATAAATGCATTGATATTGCTCAACAAGCTGTACAAATTTGATATTAAATGCTGCTTCGTCACACATTTTGTAAACAAACGCTCGAAGAACGAAATTTTCAAAGTTAGGTTATTGTACTAAAATTCAATGAAATATCATAATTATGTTATTCAGGCAATATGTTGCTTTTTTCTACCGACACGCTGTGTTGCTAGCGATATATGTTGCTCTACAGAGGCGATAGCGATATCGTATTGCTTTGGTGTACGAGTTCAGTTGAAATCTAATGGAAAAACACATTGGCGATAATATTGCTTGTTGCGTATTGCTTATTGCTTGTTGCTTATTGCTCCGGTGTACGAGCCCACTAAATCTTCAAACACCAATAGGAGAATAGGAGCAGCTTATATATTTATGTGTTTCGATATTTTTTCAATTCTTGTTATAGAACCGCTGGTTTTACCAAAAAAGTTAGTGTAGTTGTGTATTTCACGAGTGATCATGTGATTGAAATGCACTGTCTCAGCAGCTGAAATAATCTTGTCTCACTCCCACACTGACTCGCTCTCACTCTTTCTCATCAATTATTATTGAGAAATAAACATTTATTTATTTATTTTATTCTAATGATTGTGATCAAAAGTTTGATAACATTCAAATATTATTCAATAAAATTCTGGTATTGAAAACATTCCTCATCTATGATTGTTCATGTAAGATTCTTTATTTAGTAGAGGTATCGTACCGTACTCGATTTTTCTGATGTTGCCCTGCTTAGTGACTTAATGCTTTTGACCGAACTCATCACTAGGGTATTATTGTGAATTAATTAATTGTTTTCTTGTCTGTACATATTTCTACTGTATAAAAATTGTTCAAGTATTTTTCAAATAAATTGATTCAATTAGAAATGTGTAATTCCAATTTATCCATAATGAATGCACCAAAGTCATAAATACTCAACATACAATAAAGTCAACAATAGTCAACAGTTCAACTTTTATGTATAGCCTATTAATACGCATAGATATTATTTTAAAACATAGGCCTACAAGTCTTAATGAGGAGCTGATATCGTAAAAGAATCCAAAGCTCAGATTCTTCATAATTATATTTTACAGTGCATGAGAGCTGTAATATGCACCTGAGCTGAATGCAGTTTCAAGATTGGCAAGTGAGTTACTTGATAGATTGTCCTGTTTAATATAAGAGTACACTTCACAGGAGTCTTGGAATCGTTCCGTTTAAAATACATTTGAAAACGTACAAACTCATCCACAAAAATTAATATCTTCAGGGCATGTATGACGATAAAAGTTTCAAAGCAGCGTTTTCAATTCCAATGATTTGGATGGAGTAGGCTAATAATTAAACATGGTTTTTTTAGGGCGGAGAGACCCTTTCGGGTATATTGATGGATTGAGTAGAAGAGATAACTTATTAGGTATCATTGATTCAAACAGAGAAATGACTACTGAGAAAGTAATTTCTCAGTGTTCTGAATTTTAAAAAAAAAAAAGTAACCTCTAGCATCCAAACTCAGAAATTTGATCACTGTTATCGAAGATGGCTACCACAGGTGAGATAAAAATTTGTTAAGTCAGACAGAGCCTACGCCGGCTACTGGTTTTGATAGTACTAGTATGTCACTTGTAGGCTACGATCGAACATAAATAGTTGAATATATATTCAACTACATAGATGGATCACTTCAGTACAGGTAGTGTATTCGGAACTTTTGTGATACGCTAGACTAGGACGAGGTCTACTTGACTGTTCACAGAACTACTAGTTATGTATAGCAGGATTCTTTTAAATTGTCAGAAAACAGCTGAATTAACGTCAGTGAACTACGTACATCAATCAGCTGTTCTCTGACAATTTAAGAGAATCCTCTTCTACTAAACAGATGCCCGGTCCAGTGCCATATTTAATGTAATAACAGACCCATAACCCTCAAACAAAACGTTGGAGCGATGGGGCCTGAGGGCTAATTTCTGCATCCAAAGTCCTATTGTTTACTTATGTACCTATATATATATACATATAAATTACTTTTGATTATTCATTATACGTCTATTAACGTATTAACAAGAGCATACCTATCTTAACATAATTACCAATGATAAAACGTTATTAGAGATGGTACTGCCTAGTCATCCCATACGTGAATCTGGGCCTGGCATTGAAATTAAAAGTTTTTGACAGTAACTTACTATCCTTTTCTGGCCTGTATAGGCCTAATATTGATTAAATTCAATTTTATCATGACATGTTGTCGCATAGCATATTATTTTTATTGAAGATGGAATCTTATTAACCGAGTGGTAGACTTTTTCCACCCACTATCTATAAATTTTTTAGCAAACTGAATTCGATCTTCAAATGAAACACATAATATCTAACCATGTCCAAAATTATTAGAGCAAACCAAGAGTGTCCAGTGCCTTCATGACTGTTGTGGCGGTTTTGCATGCTTTTCACTTTCGGAAGAACAGTCAGAAGTGTAGAGAGTAAAGAAAATGCCTGGGACAATTATACAGCTTTTGCTGCTAGATTGCAAAGCCCAGTGTAAACTTTCGTATCAGGGGTTTGGGTCGTACAGGGGTGGAGTCATTACAAGTGGTTTTACTGAGGTTGAACGAATTTGTAATTGTTGGATTCATTACACAGTGGTTTTGCTCGTACAAAGGGTAAAACATAGTTTTTCTCAATCTCTCAAAAAAAAGAGTCATGCATTGGTGAGTTCATTCATTGAGGATAGTCGTACAAAGTGGTTTTGAGGTTGAACGATTTTGTAATTGTTGAAGTCGTACAAATGGTTTGTCGTACAAAGGGTAAAACAGATTTTCTAAATATTAAAAGTTTCGTACAGGTGGTAGTTTCGTACAAGGGGATAGTCGTACAAGTTGTGGCCCCCCGATGAGGGTGATGCCTTTTGTTTGGGTTTTGTTCGAGTCTTGATGAATTTTGTCTCTGCTGGAGCTGGAGGATAGAGTATCATTCTGCTGTTAAAACTTCAAATATTACATGCATTGTTGAATATAAACAACCGTCGGAATTTGTACAGTAATTGGTTCATTAGTTATACGTATCTAGTTTTCTTAGTTGCTCTGTGTATTCCTATTGTGAGGTCGCAATCAGCCTTTTAGGTTATACTCGAATACTAGCCTACTTTTTCCAGATTCAAAACACAGAACAATCAGTGTTGTCACTCTTATTTGCATCATGTCTATTAATTTCTTGTGTTGATTTAGAATTTAATGGTATTTGTTTGATGTCCAATACTGCTACTAATTTTTGTAAAGCATCTAAATCAAATTATTTGTGTGGGGTACTGTATGAAGGGGCATTAGTTTATATTATTTACTTTATTCATATGAATTACAGTGTCGGCTAAATTTCCTGAACTATATAGTTTAACAATGAGTCTCATCTGAAATGAAAGTAATTACAATATAGGCTGGAGCCTAAGTTACTATGGGAAGCTAATCAAATGATATGAATAAGAGCTTCATATTTAATGAAAATATCACAATTTATCATATCCAATTATCACTAATATCAGTACCGATTGTGCTACTGGCGGCGGTCAATTTTGTACACAGCATAGCATCTAAACTCACGTATGTAAGCTATTGTTGTTTTCTGTATTGAGGGAGCAACTCATTTAATGAGAATATCACAAATCACGTTGATCATTCACAATCCACAATTATACGTCTTTCTAACCCTTCTTGTACACACTCGGACGAGGAGCTCTCAAGTCGCTCTCCCAATTGGACACGCTTGACCGGTTTAAATGTTTTTGCTGCAGGTACTACTACTGGTACTTTCCTGTTATAGGACACGTCTCTGCTCGGCATCTAGAATATTGATAATTATTATCGATATAACCTATATAATAACAAATAAAGTTATGTCGCTAGCCCTATAGGTTATGTTAATAACTATATTTTTCTCATATCGATGAGTATCGATACTTTTGAAAGCTCGATATCGACTACTGATATCTCTCTCTAGATGAGTAGACATGTCCTATAATAACAGGAAAATGCCCTACTACTAGCATTGGTTAGTGTTAATTTAAAATTTGTGTTAAGTTAGGTTGGATTGACTTGAGCAGACCGGTTTGGAAGGAAAATACTACCTACCAGCATATGAGTTAGTGTTGGATTACTGATGGTTAGGAGGGTTCAAGTGAGTGGATGGGGAAAATTATGATATTCTCATGAAATATGACTTGCACCTCAATACAGTTATCAAATAATATTTGATTTTCTGGTGAGATTAGATGCTTTAAGTTACAAAAAATAAATAGACTACAATAGCAGATATTTGTGACATTTGCGATGATAATTGTGTTATTTTCATTAAATACACAAATAGTTGATTTAAAGGTACTTTACAAAAAAATATATAGACTACCATGAATAATAGCAGTATTGGATACTAAACAATTACAAATTTAATTTATCTAGGTTCAATACAGATGCTGTAGCAAATTAATTGCAAAAATACAAAATAACTTTGAGTCACGCCTCAGCAACTATAAGTCTAGCAAATGCCTGGAGGGATCTCACAAGGATCAAAGCTGAAAAGTAAGTAAAATTACTTGAGGAAATCGAACTCTTTTTAGAGTCTTTAATTTTTCAACCCTTGGAAGGTAACACCTCGTGAAATCAACGAACCGGAAACACCGCAATCTATTGTGATTATAATGAAATTTCAGAGAGTGCCAGGCAAGGCCCAACACCTTCCTCAAAATCCGCTTTGGGCAATTTTGATGCTCAAATTTTGTGCTTTTTCATTGGTCTGGAGAAATAGCGGCACTGCATTGCTGCCCCATAAATAACTTGGCCTCAACCGCCAAAATGTCATTTTGTAAAAAGGATGTGCGAGATTTTCATTTCTAAGCCATCTTTATGCGATGAAAATAGATTATTCAACTTTTTTAAACAATACCGTAATCTTTATTTTGAAGTAAATAATAAAATATTTGAAGCAATTATGAAGTTAAATCATGAACATGTAGATATTTGTGGAATGAAGAAATACTAAAAGAATTTTAATTTGACATTTAAATGTTATTTTTTTCTAACAAAATGTATTTATGATAAAATTTAACTCCGGTTCTTTGTTTACAGGTACAGAAATATTCTGGATGGTTTACTTAAAGGAACTGGTACTGAGTTGGTAGAGGGTCTAAAAATCTTTATTGAAGCAAGTAAGTTGAAATACAAGGCATATAGAGCATGAATATTGTTAATTTTTCACAAAATCAAACTTTAAATTGCTTCTATTTTATAATTCAAGTATTTTTTACCGAAGATATATTTTTCAATTACTGTCTGTAATCTATATTAATAAAAGAGAGTTGGTGTCTGTACGCTCATACTTAACTGGAGAACAGCTGAACCGATTTAGATGATGATTTTAGGATTAGATTTTGAAGATTGTTACAGCACTGGTTAATTCATAATATGTATTAAAATATAAGAAAATCGCTTTATAATTAATAATAATTAGTTATTAATGAAGCCTAACCTATCAAACATTTCCACAGTACACGTTTAGAAATTGCCGAAGCTACCGAAGAACGGAAAGATGATCGTGATTTAAGACCAGAATAAATAGCAGTGGTATCTCAAAGCTGCAGTGGCAAAACCAGTTGGTAGAGGCTTCGGCCTGCAAACCTAGATGTTGCTGAAGGGTTCGATCCCGCTCCGAACCATTTTTTTTTTTGCACTAGGTTTTCTCCTCTAATTATTTTTACGCTAGAATCATCAATTAAGAATGAGTTATCGTTCGTTATAATACATTGCCATTCTATCGAACTTTCAAATAACTAAAATTGAAGAATAAACGGAAAAAAATAAAACCGAAAAAGTGAAAATAAATAAATTTAATGAAAAAAAGGAAAAATACAAAATAGAAGAAATTAAAAAAAAAAATAATTCAGGTGGGAAAGAGGGGTTGACATGAAGAGGAGGATATGTTGGGGAATGAATGGGGGGGCATTTGGGGGATGACATATTTTGAGGGTGGCATGAAGAGGACATTTGTGGGGAGAAGAGGGGAGGCACAGGGGAAGAGTGCGATACGAAGTTCGCCGGGACAGCTTGTTTCAAATAAGAATATTAGTAGCGATCTATTTCTGTAGTGTAAACTTACAATTCATCTAATATTTCATTCTATTTGTGTATTTAGTTAATCCATGCAATTCATATACATTATATGATAATTTGGAAACTCTGTGTGCCTGCTACTAAGCGTAGAAATTTTCCTAAATAGTAAAGTTAAAAAAAGAATGTTGAACTAGTTAATACAGAGTGTTTCAGAACTCCCTACCAATATTCTAGGGCACTGTTCCTGGGTAAAACCCATATCTAAATATAATATTAAAACTCGCACTAGAATGCTCGGCAGAGACTTCAACCCCCTGCACCCCTCAGGGGCTTCGCCCCCCATGGTCTCTGTGTTTACTTCACAAATTCCCTGTGTTATATATTTTGTATGTTGGACAGTAGTTTTCTGGTTAGAGATTTTCTGGGTTAGAAAATTCGGTGTAAGTAATTCAATGGGCTTCATGGGCTTTGCCCTTCACCCACCTGGGGGCCGCCCACTCCATGATCTCCTAGGGATCTTCAAATTTCCAAATTTGGGTTCCAGAAAAAGTTATTTAATTTGGCAATGTAGCATAATACCAATTGTAAAAATAAGACGAAATACAGGAGTCTAAAATTAGCCTAGTCTGCCGACCCTGTCCCCCCAGTTCCACCTCTGAATATTTTTGGGAAATGGCAGGTGTCATTTATATCAACTTTTCAAGGGCTAAACAACATTATTCAGACCTTGAAAACTGCACTACTATGTCGAAACCATTGAAAATAGACCCCAAACATTTTGGGAGATGTAAAAATAATACCAAAAATACAATTGCGCCCCATGATCCCGTTGCTCGCAATTTCAAAATTTTATTATTGAAATCAAATCCTTATCAAGGTGCTGAACAAAAAGGTCCTTTTCACTTTTACTCCCAAACAGTCAAATAGAAAAGTTGAAAAAAGGTGAGGGGACCTGGTGTACTTTGTAATGGGAAAATGTCATAGTTTTGGAGTTTTTTTGATGATTTTGGGTACTCATGAGAACAAAATAATCGTTTCCACTGTTCCACCTAAGCTGGAAGTGGCATAGAATTCATGTTAGTGGGTAACTCTCCACTGTAATCTTCATAAAGTGGGGGACTTGAATTTGAATTCCAAAAAATTTAATCGATTTGGGCATGTAGCATGTGTTTTTGAATCGCCTTGATGAGCTGAGTTCAATGATGTATAGCACAATAATACCCGGTATTCAAATAAAAGAAATACAGCCGTCCCAAAATTTCCCAAATTTGACATATGTCCCCCGGTGCCCCCCTGAATATTTTTTTTGGGCAGATGACATTTTTATGAGGTCTTTGGGTCCAAGGAACAACATTCTGAGCCCAACAACTGTCTAAAAATCTAGAACCATTGAAAATTGACTCACATCAAAATCTGGCCAGAAATGACAAAAATGGCCAAAAATGAAAAGTGCGCCCCTGGTCCCCCTTGCCGACCAGTTCCGAATTTTATCACCTTATTTCGATGTTTTCCACAATCTGAACAAGTTTTACCTCTACCATTTTGCTGTAAAATGTGTATTTGAATTAGCAGAAAAACTTTGGGGGGCTACATCCTCTCGAGGGGGACGTTTCTTGAAGGATTTTGGAGTTTTCCTGTACTACTCTCAGCCCCTCCCCTATCTGATGGTGACCCCAGTCTATCTCTGCAATCTGAAAGTGGTTTGGCTGTGAATTTTTGAAGAAAATATTTGAAAAAAAAATTTCAAATGCCCCCTATGGGCCCCTTGTGAACCTGGTAGAAATTTTATTATAGAAATCAAGGGTATCTCCGGGTGCTTCGAACAAAAAAAGTTTCCTCATGACTTTTGCTGTGCGATTAGCGGTTAGGGCTTTGCAGAAAATCTTTGGGGGGCCTGAACCCCCCTTAGGGGGGGAAATTTTCAAAGTTTTGCAGTTTTCCCTGTACCTACTCTTAGCCCCCTACCTAATGATAACCCCAGTTTTTCTCTGCAATCAGCGGTTTTGGCTGTGAGTTTTTGTCAATCAGTGAGTCAGTGAGTGAGTGTGTCACTCTCTTTTGTAAGTTTATTTATTGAGATGACTCACCAATTTCGTGCTTTCGATTATGGGGCTTCGCCCCCTGTGCACCTCGGCTCTTCGCCCCCCATTATCTCGTTAATGTAAATTTTCTTGTGTAGGAAATTTTTTAGGTTAGTAATTTTTCTGGTTAGAGATTTTCTAGGTTAGAAGAAATCAGTGTAAGTAATTCCATCGGGTTTCATGGGCTTCGCCTCCCTTCACCCCTAGAGAACTTTGTCACTCAACATGATCTCCCTAGGGGACTTTTTCAAATTTTCAAATTTTGGGTCCTTAGAAAAGTTATTTGATTTGGTCATGTAGCATAATACCCTTTGGTATCCAAATAAGAGAAATACAGGAGTCTAAAATTTAGCTTAAATTCTGACATGTCCCCAGTTCCACCTCTGATTATTTTTTGGGGGCGAAGGTGTCATTTATATTAGCTTTTTCAGGCCTAAGGAACATTATTCCAGTGACTCCTGGTACAAATTCTAATTCTTGAAATCAAAGCATATTGAGGTGCTGAACAAAAAAGGTCCTCTTCACTTTGCTCTAAATAGTCAAATAGAAAAGTTAGAAAAAATTGAGGGGACCTGGTGCCCCTCTGATGGGAGAGAGAATTTTATAGTTTTGGAGTTTTTCTACCTCAATAGTTATGGGTACTCATGAGAATTTCAAAAATAATTGTTTGTTCACTACAATATCACAGAACCATTGGAAATAGACCCTAAATAAATTTCCAAAATTGGCAAAATATGACTAAAAATACAATTGACGCCTGATCCTCAAGCTGACATTAGTATAAAATTTTATTATTGAAATCAGCTAATATCGAGGTGCTAAGAAAACAAAAAGGTCCCTTTACACTTTTGCCTCTAAATAGTGAAATGAGCAAAGTTGAAAAATTGAGGGCTTCATGCGCTCTTGACAATAACTAATATCATAGTTTTGGAGTTTCTCAATGATTTTGGGTACTCATGAGAACAAAATAATTGTTCCACCTATGCTGTGGAGTGGCTCAGAATGTACTTCAGTGTGGGTACCTCTCCACTGTGATCTTCCATAAAGTGGGGGAATTTAGAAAATTTTCAAATTATAGTAAACTTGATAGATTCTAGCATGACACACCCACTCACTCACCTCCCACTCCCACTTCGGACAAAAACTCACAGCCAAAACCACTGATTGGAGAGAAAACTGGGCTCACTCATTAGATGAGGGGCCAAGAGTGTCAGGTACAAGGAGAAAACTCCAAAACTTTGAAAGTCCCCTCAGGGGGTTCCTGTGGCCCTCAAGATTTTCTGCAGAAGCTAACCGCTCAAGCTCGCACCCAAGTAATAAAGCAAAGCTTCATGGGAGGAACTTTTCTTTGTTCAGCACCTCCGGAGATACCCCGGATTTCAATAATAAAATTTCGACCGGGTTCATAAGGGGGCAAAGGGGCATTTGAAATGTTTTTTCCCAAATTGTTTCCTAAAAATTCACAGCCAAAACTGCTGATCGCAGAGGAAATCTAGAGGGTCACCATCAGATAGAAATCAGGGCCAAGAGGTAGGTACAGGAAAACTCCAAACCTTCAAAAGTCCCCCTCCAGGGGCAGTAAGAAGTTTTTCTGCAAATTCAAATACACATTTACAGCAAAATGGTAGAGAGAAAATATTGTTCAGATTGTGGAAAATATCGAAATATGTGATAAAATTCGAACTGGTCAGCAAGGGGGACTAGGAGACAATTTTTGGCCATTTTGCCGCCTTGGCCAGATTTTGATGGGTCAATTTTCAATGGTTCTAGATTTTTAGCGCAGGTTTTGGGCTCAGAATGTTGTTCCTTGGACCCAAGACTCATGTCATCTGCCAAAAAAATATTCAGGGGGCACTGGGGACCTATGTCAAATTTGGCAAATTTGGGACGGCTGTATTTCTCTTATTTGGATACTGGTATTATTGTGCCATACATCATTGAACTGAGCTCATCAAGGCCATCTAGAAAACATATGCTATATGCCCAAATCAAATAATTTTTTTTTACATCCCCCTGAGGGAGACTGGAGGTTTTGGAGTTTTTCCCTGTACCTGGCCTCGGCCTCCATCTGATGGTGACCCAGTTTTTCTCTGCAATTATGGTTTTGGCTGTAAATTTTGAAGAAAAATTGAGAAAAAATTTCAAATGCCCCCCTTGGGCCCCCTTGTGAACCCGGTTAGAATTCTATTATTGAAATCGGGGTATCTCCGGGTGCTGAACAAAAAAGTTCCCCATGACTTTGCAGTGCGATGAGCGGTTAGCTTTGCAGAAAATCTTTGGGGGGCCTGAACCCCCTGAGGGGACTTTTCAAAGTTTTGAGTCTCTGTACCTACTCTTGGCCCCCTACCTAATGGTAACCCCAGTTTTTCTCTGCAATCAGCGGTTTTGGCTGTGAGTTTTTGTCAGTCAGTCAGTGAGTGAGTGAGTGAGTGTGTCACTAGAATCTATAAGTTTACTATATAAAGACTCGCACTTCGTGCTCGGCAGTCTTCGCCCTGCACCTGGGGCTTCGCCCCCATTATCTCGTTAATGTAAATTTTTCTTGTGTAGGAAATTTTTTGGGTTAGTAATTTTTTCTGGTTAGAGATTTTCTAGGTTAGAAGAATTCAGTGTAAGTAATTCAATGGGTTTCATGGGCTTCGCCCCCTTCACCCCCCTGGGGGCTTTGTCACTCCATGATCTCCTAGGGGACTTTTCAAATTTTCAAATTTGGGTCCCAGAAAAGTTATTTGATTTGGTCATGTAGCATAATACCTGGTATCAAATAAAGAGAAATACAGGAATCTAAAATTTAGCCAAATTTGACATGTCCCCCAGTTCCACCTCTGATTATTTTTTGGGGGGCAGGTGTCATTTATATTAGCTTTTCAGGCCTAAGGAACATTATTCAGACCTGGTACAAATTTAATTTTTGAAATCAAAGCATATTGAGGTGCTGAACAAAAAAGGTCCTCTTCACTTTTGCTCTAAATAGTCAAATAGAAAAGTTGAAAAAATTGAGGGGGACCTGGTGCCCCCCTGATGGGAAAATTTTATAGTTTTGGAGTTTCCTCAATAGTTATGGGTACTCATGAGAACAAAATAATTGTTTGTTCACTACAATATCAAGAACCATTGGAAATAGACCCTAAATAAATTTCCAAAAATTGGCAAAAATGACCAAAAAATACAATTGCTGATCCCCTTGCTGACCTGGTACAAATTTTATTATTGAAATCGAAGCATATCGAGGTGCTAAACAAAAAAGGTCCTTTACACTTTTGCTCTAAATAGTGAAATGGAAAAGTTGAAAAAATTGAGGGGGGCTTGTTGCCCCCCTGACAAAAAATGTCATAGTTTTGGAGTTTTCTCAATGATTTTGGGTACTCATGAGAACAAAATAATTGTTCCACCTATGCTGGGAGTGGCTTAGAATGTACTTCAGTGGGTACCTCTCCACTGTGATCTTCATAAAGTGGGGGAATTTGAAAATTTTCAAATTTGAGTTCCAAAAAATTTATTTGATTTGGGCATATAGCATATGTTTCTGAATGGCCTTGATGAGCTGAGTTCAATGATGTATGGCACAATAATACCCGGTATCCAAATAAGAGAAATACAGCCGTCCCAAAATTTGCCAAATTTGACATATGTCCCCTGTGCCCCCCTGAATATTTTTTTTGGGCAGATGACATTTTTATGAGGTCTTTGGGTCCAAGGAACAACATTCTGAGCCCAAAACCTGCGCTAAAAAATCTAGAACCATTGAAAATTGACCCATCAAAATCTGGCCAAGGCGGCAAAAATGGCCAAAAATGAAAATTGCCCCCCCTGGTCCCCCTTGCCGACCCGGTTCGAATTTTATCACATATTTCGATGTTTCTCCACAATCTGAACAAGTTTTTCCTCTACCATTTTGCTGTAAAATGTGTATTTGAATTGGCAGAAAAACTTTGGGGGGCCACATCCCCCCTGAGGGGGGGACTTTTCGAAGGTTTTGGAGTTTTTCCTGTACCTACTCTTGGCCCTCTATCTGATGGTGACCCCAGATTTCCCCTGCGATCAGCGGTTTTGGCTGTGAATTTTTTGAGAAAAGAATTTGGGAAAAAAAATTTCAAATGCCCCCCTTGGGCCCCCTTATGAACCCGGTCGAAATTTTATTATTGAAATCGGGGTATCTCCGGGTGCTGAACAAAAAAGTTCCTCATGACTTTGCTGTGCGATGAGCGGTTAGCTTCGCAGAAAATCTTGGGGGGGCCTGAACCCCCCTGAGGGGGGGACTTTTTCAAAGTTTTGGAGTTTTCCCTGTACCTACTCTTGGCCCCCTACCTAATGGTAACCCCAGTTTTTCTCTGCGATCAGCGGTTTTGGCTGTGAGTTTTTGTCAGTCAGTGAGTGAGTGAGTGAGTGTGTCACTAGAATCTATAAGTTTACTATATAAAGACTCGCACTTCGTGCTCGGCAGGGGGCTTCGCCCCCCTGCACCCCCCTGGGGGCTTCGCCCCCCCATTATCTCGTTAATGTAAATTTTCTTGTGTTGGAAATTTTTTAGGTTAGTAATTTTTCTGGTTAGAGATTTTCTAGGTTAGAAGAATTATTCAGTGTAAGTAATTCAATGGGATTCATGGGCTCTGCCCCTTCACCCCCCCCCTTTGCCCTCCATGATCTCCTAGGGGACTTTTCAAATTTTCAAATTTGGGTCCCAGAAAAGTTATTTGATTTGGTCATGTAGCATAATACCTGGTATCCAAATAAGAGAAATACAGGAATCTAAAATTTAGCCAAATTTGACATGTCCCCCAGTTCCACCTCTGATTATTTTTTGGGGCAGGTGTCATTTATATTAGCTTTTCAGGCCTAAGGAACATTATTCAGACCTGGTACAAATTTAATTTTTGAAATCAAAGCATATTGAGGTGCTGAACAAAAAAGGTCCTCTTCACTTTTGCTCTAAATAGTCAAATAGAAAAGTTGAAAAAATTGAGGGGGACCTGGTGCCCCCCTGATGGGAAAATTTTATAGTTTTGGAGTTTCCTCAATAGTTATGGGTACTCATGAGAACAAAATAATTGTTTGTTCACTACAATATCAAGAACCATTGAAAATAGACCCTAAATAAATTTCCAAAAATTGGCAAAAATGACCAAAAAATACAATTGCGCCCCCTGATCCCCCTTGCTGACCTGGTACAAATTTTATTATTGAAATCGAAGCATATCGAGGTGCTAAACAAAAAAGGTCCTTTACACTTTTGCTCTAAATAGTGAAATGGAAAAGTTGAAAAAATTGAGGGGGGCTTGTTGCCCCCCTGACAAAACAATATCATAGTTTTGGAGTTTTCTCAATGATTTTGGGTACTCATGAGAACAAAATAATTGTTCCACCTATGCTGGGAGTGGCTTAGAATGTACTTCAGTGGGTACCTCTCCACTGTGATCTTCATAAAGTGGGGGAATTTGAAAATTTTCAAATTTGTGTTCCAAAATAATTATTTGATTTTGGCATATAGCATATGTTTCTGAATGGCCTTGATGAGCTGAGTTCAATGATGTATGGCACAATAATACCGGTATCCAAATAAGAGAAATACAGCCGTCCCAAAATTTACAAATTTGACATAGGTCCCCAGTGCCCCCCTGAATATTTTTTTGGGCAGATGACATTTTTTATAGGTCTTTGGGTCCAAGGAACAACATTCTGAGCCCAAAACCTGCGCTAAAAAATCTAGAACCATTGAAAATTGACCCATCAAAATCTGGCCAAACCGGCAAAAATGGCCAAAAATGAAAATTGCCCCCCCTGGTCCCCCTTGCTGACCCGGTTCGAATTTTATCACATATTTCGATGTTTTTCCACAATCTGAACAATTTTTTTCTCTACCATTTTGCTGTAAAATGTGTATTTGAATTTGCAGAAAAACTTTGGGGGGCCACATGCCCCCTGAGGGGGGGACTTTTTGAAGGTTTTGGAGTTTTCCCTGTACCTACTCTTGGCCCTCTATCTGATGGTGACCCCAGATTTCCTCTGCGATCAGCGGTTTTGGCTGTGAATTTTTGGAAAAAACAATTTGGGAAAAAAACATTTCAAATGCCCCCCTTGGGCCCCCTTATGAACCCGGTCGAAATTTTATCATTGAAATCGGGGTATCTCAGGGTGCTGAACAAAAAAGTTCCTCATGACTTTGCTGTTAGATGAGCGGTTAGCTTCTGCAGAAAATCTTAGGGGCTTGAACCCCCTGAGGGGGACTTTTCAAAGTTTTGGAGTTTTCCCTGTACCTACTCTTGGCCCCCTACCTAATGGTAACCCCAGTTTTTCTCTGCGATCAGCGGTTTTGGCTGTGAGTTTTTGTCAGTGAGTGAGTGAGTGAGTGAGTGTGTCACTAGAATCTATAAGTTTACTATTATATGATTACATATTCCTATGTTTTTCCACAATCTGAACAAGTTTTTCCTCTACCATTTTGCTGTAAAATGTGTATTTGAATTTGCAGAAAAACTTTGGGGGGCCACATCCCCCCTGAGGGGGGACTTTTTGAAGGTTTTGGAGTTTTTCCTGTACCTACTCTTGGCCCTCTATCTGATGGTGACCCCAGATTTCCTCTGCGATCAGCGGTTTTGGCTGTGAATTTTTGGAAAAAACAATTTGGGAAAAAAACATTTCAAATGCCCCTTGGGCCCCCTTATGAACCAGTCGAAATTTTATTATTGAAATCAGGGGTATCTCCGGAGTGCTGAACAAAAGTTCCTCATGACTTTGCAAAGCGATGAGCGGTTAGCTTCGCAGAAAATCTTGGGGCTTGAACCCCCTGAGGGGGGACTTTTCAAAGTTTTGGAGTTTTCCCTGTACCTACTCTTGGCCCCCTATCTAATGGTGAGCCCAGTTTTTCTCTCCAATCAGCGGTTTTGGCTGTGAGTTTTTGTCAGTGAGTGAGTGAGTGAGTGAGTGTGTCACTAGAATCTATAAGTTTACTATAATATGATATCACATATTTCGATGTTTTTCCACAATCTGAACAATATTTTCCTCTACCATTTTGCTGTAAAATGTGTATTTGAATTTGCAGAAAAACTTTGGGGGGCCACATGCCCCCTGAGGGGGGGACTTTTTGAAGGTTTTGGAGTTTTTCCTGTACCTACTCTTGGCCCTCTATCTGATGGTGACCCCAGATTTCCTCTGCGATCAGCGGTTTTGGCTGTGAATTTTTGGAAAAAACAATTTGGGAAAAAAACATTTCAAATGCCCCCCTTGGGCCCCCTTATGAACCCGGTCGAAATTTTATTATTGAAATCGGGGTATCTCCGGGTGCTGAACAAAAAAGTTCCTCATGACTTTGCTGTGCGATGAGCGGTTAGCTTCGCAGAAAATCTTGGGGGGGCCTGAACCCCCTGAGGGGACTTTTCAAAGTTTTGGAGTTTTCCTGTACCTACTCTTGGCCCCCTATCTAATGGTGAGCCCAGTTTTTCTGTCCAATCAACGGTTTTGGCTGTGAATTTTTATCAGTGAGTGAGTGAGTGAGTGAGTGTGTCACTAGAATCTATAAGTTTACTATAATATGATTGTCCGGAAGTCCTTCGTTACTCACACAGCTGCCATTTTGTTTTTTCACTTATGATTTTTTCTCAATAATGGTTGATTATATGAAATTGAAACTCTGCACCAACATTTATGACAACTAGACAAATCTACAAAAAAATTATGACAATTTTTCAAATTCATAAAACAAAATGGCGACCATTTAAAATTTTGTTTCTTGACTAACTCGAAAATCGTTCATGTTATAAAATTTTCACAAGAATGAATTTTTTTAGTAAATTTAATTACAAATCGAATGACACCTTACTTTTTAAGATTGGACGAATATTAACTGAGATATGGCAGCTTTATTGATAGGTGACCGCTGGAGGTTAGTTGCAGTGCATTCTGGCAATGCGGCTTATGTCTGCCACAACAATGCAACAGTCTCAGTTTCAATGCAACAGTTTTATGGATTTGAAAAATTGTCATAATTTTTTTGGAGCTTTGTCTAGTTGTCATAAATGTTGGTGCAAAGTTTCAATTCCTATATATAATTGAGAAAACAAGTGAAAACAATAATAAGTGAAAAAGACAAAACAATGGCAGCTGTGTGGTAACTAAGGACTGTTTACAATTTGAATATTTGAATATGATTTTTTCTAATTCACTCTGTATAGATATATGATTTTCCTCGGAATTTGACATATTTATCAATATGAATAATATCTCAATCTAACTAATGTTTATCTATTTTCAGTAGTAAATGAAAATGTCAGCTTAGTAATTTCAAGGCAAATTCTAACTGACATTAGTGTACATCTAACCATACTACCTGATGAAATCTCTAAAGCAGTTTCACATTACACCCTTGATAAGGTCAGTATGTGTTATAAACGACATTCGGTCGCGATTTTTCTGCCCGTATAGTATAGGCTACTCTGCTATCTCAACTACTTTCATAATACAGATTTCATTCGAAGAAAAAAATATTGTGATAACTGAATAATTTAATATTTATTCTGAAGCAAATTCATTCATAACAAGAAAAAACTATAGATTCTAATATTTTGAAGAGAAATTCAAAGAAATTTATTTTTTCTCTTAACATTTTTTCAAGTTTTAAATTAGATATTTTTTTTAATCTCTTCTGTAAATGATTAATTTAATTTTTCAGCGAGGTTCTACAAGTAAATGGAGAAAAATTGAAATGTAAAATACTTAGAAATAGGAGTGTTTAGTAAAAATTCTGGAGACTAATAAAGGCTCAATTTAATTATTTATTTATAGTATACCCTTAGCGCATTAATCAATTTATTCGCGTTTACCTTCCAGTGCCTTGTCTTCTGGGAAGTAACGAAAAATACTTGATAGACTAGATAGTGTTTAGATTAGAGTATAGTGATTGATCATTAAGTAACGTGCTGAAATGGAAGCCGGTCCTGGAATTATTAGTGTCTCTCGGTACTGAGATGAAAATCATGTCGTTTTGAACATCAAGTCATAATTTGTCACTATAATATGCGTTCTTGAAATACTTTTCGTTTAATTAAACAGTCTTTTCATTCATTAATCATATTTTCATTGAAATGTAGGCCTTTTAAAAAATTATCTGATTGAATTGCAGGTGCAACCAAGGGTGATTTCGTTTGAAGAGCAAGTTGCTAGCATCAGACAGCACTTGGCACTGATTTATGAAAGAGAGCAAAACTGGCACGAAGCTGCCATAGTGCTGGTCGGCATTCCATTGGAGACTGGTCAAAAGCAGTATTCTGTCGACTATAAATTGGAAACGTACATGAAGATTGCCAGATTGTACTTGGAAGATGACGATCCAGTGCAGGCTGAGGCGTTCATCAACAGGGCCTCGTTATTGCAGGCAGAGTCCAAAGATGAAAAGCTGCAAATTTATTACAAAGTGTGCTACGCCAGGGTGCTCGATTATAGGAGAAAGTTCATTGAGGCGGCTTTGTGATATAATGGGTTGTCATATCGTACAATAATTCACGAAGACGAAAGAATGAGAGCTCTGAGAAGTGCTGTTATCTGCACCATATTAGCTTCTGCTGGTAATTTTTATTCTCATTGTCTCATACAGGGTGGGGCAGAACCGATTGGCGAGTTTGGAAGGGTTATAAGTAATGAACCGTTCAACTTTTCCATATAACAAAGTTTGTTATATGATCGAGGATGATAGATTTTCTACTGTATTCAACTTTAGCTGTTTCAACTTTTTTTCACTTGAATAATGTATAATTTTCAAGTTTTGAGCAATGAATTTGATAAACCAATTATTTGTTTATTCAGCAATGAATACTTATTGAATGGCCCAACAGGCTTACGCCCAACACTGTCCCTTTTCCAATAATTGAAAATAAATTTCACTTTTCCAATTTATGAAAATAGTCCAAATATAGTTTAAGTGACATTTTTCACAAAGAAAACAATTTTCACTCCGAAAACAAACACTAGATATAATGCCAGTAAATATGATTTACTAATCATATACTAAACTATGTAAGTAATGGACATGTTTTCTGTAATTTCTTTGATTGACAGTTTAGTTCACTAGGATATATTATTTAATATACTGCATATTTACAGAGAGTATTGACTGCTTATTCCAGGCCAACAGAGAAGTAGAATACTTGCAACTCTTTTCAAGGATGAAAGAGTGTCAGCAATTGCCCGCTTGATTCGATTCTGGAAAAGATGTGCATTGATCGCATCATAAGACGTTCAGAGTTGCAGGAGTTTGAAGCTCTCCTACAATCCCACCAGAAGGCTCTTACTCCTGATGGTAAAGTCTCTGAAAAACTTTGTCCGAGAACAATAACCTAGCATTACTGAATTTCTACTTATAAAAAATGTGAGACTACTGGAGTGAAAAAATAATATACGGTAACTTTTTCTGGATCATCCAACTACGGATAGGATTTCCCATCAACGTTTTTACTTTGTTCATTTAGCGTATAGAACTATTGTACAATTATAAGTCGTAAAATATTTATCTAATATTGATCTAAATCAAATCTGATGGATTAATTAAAATCTAATGGATTTTCTATGGAAATTCAGAGTTTGTGTACATTTTTTGGAGCACACTAAATTATAATCAATCTTCAACTTGAACTCTAACAATAATTAAGATTAGAATTCAAAAACTAGTCTTTTTTTCTAATTTTTCAATCAATAGTTCATTCAATCATAATATGATAACAAAAGAGGTTACAACGAGCCCTTTGCCCAAAACTTGAGCAAAGTTTGGTTCCTCTTCCAATTTACACAGACAGTCCAAATACAGATTATGTCATATTATCACATCTTACTGAATCTTAATTTCCTCTTCGATAACTAGAAGCAGAACAATTTTAGAATTTTCAAATAAGTTCACATTAAAGTTACAAAACAACATACCAAAGAAAAATCTGAGTTTATTACAATTTTTGAATAATGTGTACTAAAAATTAGTTCAGATTGATACGATAAGAAATCAAATGAAACAATGTACTGAACTATTCAATTGAAAAGTTGAAAAATATTGAATTAACTTATAAGTTATTATGATTTTTCTGGGAGTTAACATGTGAAGTATGGAATGAGATTAATAGATCTTTAGTAAAATGATTCTTTGAGTTCAATTTCTAGGATAAAATGATGATTATCTGGTGATTATCGTGTCTGTTGGTTATAAGCATGATGGCATGAATTACAATATTTGTATATTCAGGCAATCTACAATTTTGGATCGAGCTGTTATTGAGCACAATTTATTGAGTGCAACACTTAATTGAAAATAATACTTTTCCAATTTATGAAAATAACTGAACTGTGACATTTTTCAAAGAAATTTCACTCCCATCAAGGCTGAGATATAATTGCCAGTATTTACTAAATGATAACTTGATTAGGTCGTATGACATGTTTTCTGTAATTTCTGATGACAGTTTAGTTCACTAGGATCGTCCATTATCGAATATAGGCTCACTGAATATTTACAGAGAGTATTGTCTGCTTATCCAGCCAACAGAGAAGTAGTGGTTGGACTCTTTCAAGGATGAAAGGGGGGCATGCTTATTCGATTCTGGAAAAGATGTACCTTGATGTAGTAAAGATTGGAGTTCTACGACTATATGAAGTTCTCCACAATCCCACCAGAAGGCTATACCCTGAATCGACCCGTCTGAAACTATCTGTCAAGAATGATACAATTTCATTACTGAATTTTTACTACAGTATTAAAAACATGAGACTACTGGAGTGAAAAATATTATACGGTAACTTTTTCTGGATCATCAAACTGAGGATTGGATTCCCATCAACGTTTTTATTTTGTCCTCATTTAAATCATAGATCACTTTAAAATTAAAGTCAAAATATTTATATAAATCTGATGGATCACTACAATTGATTTTCTATGGAAATTAAACAGAGTATACATTTTTGGAGCACACGAAATAATAATAAATCTTCAACTTATTACTTTATAAAATTAAGATTAGAATTCATGACTATTCAAACAAAGCATACAAAGGAGCGTTACAACAGTTTAGCCCAAAATACTGAGAAAAAACGTCCAAATGGGGCCCGCTGCTGAATCGGCCCATCATGCTCATAATACAGATTATGTCATTGCATCCTACTGACTAGCCAGCGCCGCCGGCTTGCGTAGCCTCACACATGTTCTTATGATAAGTTGTGATTAGGGCCCAAAATCCGTGGCCCAAATCCAATGTGATTTACGTGATGATTTTGAATGACCTGTTTTACAATGAGTTTTGACCCGTTGATAGTCTGATAAGAAATTAATTTACATTGAACTATTTAATTGAATACTTAAATAATATTGAATCAACAAAACTTATTTAAAAATGTACCATTATTCTGGGAGTTTCCATTTGGGTGCTCCGAGCCCACTTTAGATTGGCCCTCTGCAGGAAGCGCCGCCACTGTGATAGATTAGTCATCGATTTTCTATTGGTTATGAACCTCTATTTTACTTGAACCTACTAATATCTGGAATATTTCTGGCTCTAACCTTCGAGCTTTTTTTCAAATGAAATTTATTGACCTTCAATTCTGGACAAGTATCACATTCAGACCTGTTCTTAGAAACCTCCTCATTGAGAATTTTTCCCATCAAGTATAAATTTAACTTCTCCATATTTTCAAGTGAAGAATTCATTCAATTATACAAACTTTAAATAGTCTCAATTACGCCTCTCTTCCTTCCCATCTACGTAGATGGCTATTGCATTTTGAGATAATTTTCTTTGATATCACCTACTGAGTCTTCGCAGGCTCCAACGAAATAAATAGATTTGTTTTTAGGCAATCTGGAGTTCTTCCTCCCTATCTTTTAAAATGAAATAGATATTCTTTCTCTTCATAGCGAAGTTGTATAATAAAAATAACGAGTAGACTTTCGAAAGAGTCCAAATTGAACTTTACTGTATTTCCTACGAAGACTACATTACATTATCAGACTTTGTACACGAATCTTTTTAAATGCATTCCCAGCCCATCTCACTAGACAAACGCATTGAAAACTGAAAGTTCGAGTTGAAGATAACTGGTGGCTGTGTTGTTCCTAAAATTAAGCAATGGAGTTTTCTGCTACCAGTTGTCTCACTGTTTTAATTGTTCCTCAGCGATAGGTAGATATCAATTATTTAGTAAGATAATTAATAATAGTAGGCTGATGTATATTTGCGGTGTTGTGCAGCATCGTCGGAACTACGTACAGGTGTGAATTGTACAGGTATCTTTAATTGTACACGTGTCTGGACGATGCGGCATTAGACACCGCTTGAAAAATTGTACAGTCGAGTTGAACACATAATTTGTGAGTACAATCTTACTTTCTAAGTGAATTTAGTGTCTATAATTATTATTTGATCAAGTGAGAAAAGGATGGATCCACAACAACCGTTCCTAAACATTCAAATATGGCAATGCATACTCGAAAAACTGATTTACAAAGTATAATTAAGTAATAGAATTAAATTATGTTATTTTTTTAGTGTAATATTGCAAAAATTCATTCACCTCTTTGAGGGAGTGTTGTCGGTATTCATTGAATTATTATTAGCGCAATTTACTTTTGATTTACTTAATGATTTCATTTTTGTTAGTTTATTGTATTTTTACTAAAGAGAAAGCGATACTCTGTAGTATCTAATCTGTTATCTATGATTTTACTTTGAAAATTCACAACGAGTTTTCCTTGCTAAGTGGTAGAGTGGACATTATTGTCCAAAGTTCGTCGTCATAAAAAATAAAGAAAATCAATCTGTTCTGTTCAATTTATCTACCTACAGATTTCAAAACCGTAAGACTTCGGTTTATTTGTTTGATGGATTGTTTATCATTCACTTTTCACATTTTTTAAGCAACACAGTGATAGCGTTGCTTTTAGGCAGAGTTTTAGGCAGTGCTTTTTGTTTTACTAGTTTGGAAACTGGTCAAAAAAATATTTTCTGGATAAAAAAAAATAAAATACTGGGATAAAAAATATGGAAGTAATTTTTCTTACTCAAACACTACCATAGAGATTTTTATTTTGAAAGGAAATTTATTTTCTATTGACTCTCCTTAGAGCATCTTTTTACATTTTTATTAGATTTATAGTATTTCACTTTGAAAGATGTCAAAACCACAAATTTATTAAAATATCGGAGTCTGATATCGATTTTAAGTCTCGACATTTTAAATAATTTGTGGTTTTGACCACACTGTCTTTTTTATGCATTATGGATAACTACCACAATATTCACTACTGCATAATATTCACTACCTTCACTACTACACAAAAAGTTGAAAATACAGTACATGAAAGTATAGTTCTTGAAGGCAGAACTTTATGAACACGGTACTTGAATAATACTGTAGAATAATTTGAACTTCTCTTACATTTTTCAGCCAGAGATGTGCTTCCTGCCTGGGATAAGCAGATACAGTCATTGTGTTATCAAGTGAATCAAATAATTGAGAGAATCACAAGCATTGAAAATGATTGGATCTTAAAAGCGATGGAAGATCAAATGGTTCATTAATATTCATTGACATGATTGTATTTAGTTGGTTTCTTCTAAATTTCAGAATTACTAAGGTTAACTTGAATTACTTCAAAAATTCTGAATTACAGTAAAAACTTTTTTGTACATATTAAAGATTTTGAAGTTGAAAAATAAAAAATATTCTAATTGAATATAAAAGGAGCTTGTTATTAATTTCTACTTTCAACCATATTATTTATAACCAGCTTTAGAAATAATTTAATCACCTGAGAATTTCTTACAACTCTTCAATTTTAGAGGATCAAATCATTTTGTTTGTAGTCTAGTTCAAAATTTTCAGATTATTGTTAATTCATTCTTATTAGAAACCATTTATTTGTTGTCGCTATTGGCTTTTCTCTTATTCTTGCATTTCTAAGGAATGAGAACGAAACTTGGAATGCATGAGAGGTAATTATCCTCTACTCATACAAGCACAGTGAATTATGATTCACCATTAGTTTTAGATGGACGATTGAAACGAAAGTTATTAGAATAGAGAGATTCCCTTCTCCTCTATTCTGTGACAGGACGAAGCCAATCGAATTCAACCTCCTTGGAATGAGATAGATTTTCAACATAGCTCAATAAGAATTTGGTTGCATTGATTTCGTCGAATTACGTTGATTTACGGAAGTTGTACTAAATGTGATTGGCTAGGCTTCTTTGTGTTTGCGAAGAGATTTAAATCAACTACAGTTGGTTGGGCTACGTGAGTACCAGATCATCATAAAAGCACGTTCTGAAAGCTAACAGTTGGACCTCCACCAGAGATAACCCATTCATATTTGGTTAGTCTATGCCTAAGCCAGTGGCGGTTCAGACTTGAAAAACTGGGGGGCAAGGGCTTAAAGCTGAAATAAATAAGGAATAAAGCTGAAATAATTATAGGATACTCAATTCATCAACAGAACTAGAATTGAAACAAATCTTTCGAATTTCGCCGGCATGGACTTTCAGATGGACCTCTAGAAACGGATTTAAGAAATTCCCCAATGATCCGCTCAAAATCTGCGTTATTCGTTATACCAGAGTTTTAAGCGTTTTCTCAGATTTTTCGAGAACGAATTGACAAAGAAATCTTAATTTGGTAAATTGGTTCTGTTTAGGGGTAGAGAAGATGTGTTAGGAGGATTTCAAAATTATGCCTAAAAACATCATTTTCTAGCTTTCTTTGCATTCTCAATGCGTTTTGCATTTTTTTTTTCAAGAACAGTTGAGCTAGAAACGTTCAAACTTGATACACAAGTTAAAAAATATTGTAAGTATTGGTTTTGAAAAAAAAATATATAACCAAATTACGCAATTTACCGTTTTTCAGCTGTTATTCCAGTTATTCATTGAGTTTTTCTTGTGTTGAGTTGAAGAGTTAGGCTAGAATTATCCCAACATTGTCCCAGAGTAGCGGGTGGGGTATAGGGGTGGGACGTTTATGGTTGTTACTCATGAAGCATACTCTTGACACACAATCCAGCAGCACCACGTCATCATGCTAGTTTTGGTGATGAGGGTGTCTTCTGTCTTCTGTCCAAAGAGAGTAACTGAACTAAAAGAGTCAAAATTTAGTAGGCTACAGAGATCTTGCTAGGGCTAGGCGAAGGGTGGTGTGAGTGGGTTCCAGGAAATATCCCAATAAATTGGTGTTAAATCCAGTTCTCTACAGACAAACAATTTGTATTTTCTGGCTTTTTTAAGCATATCAATAAGTCGGACAATTCAATATCAAGGTTCAGTTAACGACATGGGATTATGGGTTTGAGAGATTTCAAGAATATTCCACAATTAAGGATCGAAAATCATGGGTTTTCCGTTTCTTTGAGTGCGAAGTCAATGCATTTCCAGTTTTTTCAAACGTCTAGGCTTGAACAACTTCTAAAAGTTGATATTTTGCTACGGGCTTTAGTGTTTTAAGAAGTTCTTTAAAAATTTCCAAATTATTTAGATGAGGACTTTGAAGAATTGGATATGAATTGTCGGTGTCAGCGAGCCTAAAAGGCAACGTTTTATGTTATGTTTTAGCCTTCCAAGAACAATGCAGCAGAAATGTTCAAATAAAAATGCAGGCCAGCGAATGGTTGTGCCTTACTGGTCTCTTTATGGGAGTTGATTCCGCGGAAAAGTAGAGCTAGAGAGTTGCATAAGTTTGGAAGTGAGCCTACCGGTCAAGTAATTAATATAGGCCTGTAAAAGAAAAGTGTAGATTAGCTTTTAATTCACAATATTTTGAATAAAATCTTTATAATACAGTACTAGACAGACAAACAATTGAAAAAAATGTCGGACATCGGACTTTCTCCAAAAGACAAAACGTTTTTTCTTCACCAGGCCAAGTGGCAACTATAACTATAAGTCGAACTATAAACTTCAACTGGTTTTATTGGATTTCTCAGCTACTTTTACGTAGGAAAGACATATCTATAGTACCATACGATATAGATAATTTTGCGAGAAAATATAAATCAAACCCTTGGTTCTCATTATTTAACAAAGCATATCCGGACCATACGATATAGGAACTTTTTACTTTATAGTAAGTGAAGGAAGTAAATCAAACCCCACACGCTATGGCCAATCTCCTCTGAATATGTCTTCAAAAAGTGAAGACAACAATTATATTATAATAGTTAATATTTTCAATTTTCAAATCAGATCTCAGCTGTCGACCATATTATTTTGCCAATTCAAGTTGTCGGTCCGTGTCAAAGGATTAAATTTTATGAGGATCCTGGCATTTCAATATTGATGTCAAGTGAGGAATTTTTCAATACTGGTCTATATAAGAATATATATTATTTTATATACAGGCTGATAATATGTGGTTGTTGTTATTCTGCACTAAGGGAGCTCATCCTACAAGAAAAAGTGAATTAAAAGTTCTGTATACAACATAAGTTTGGGAGTGCTTCGTTACCATACAATAAGGGGATGAATGGAGATTGCAACTTTAAATTCAAATTTATAATTTTGTAGGCTTTTAAAGGGTGCTAAATTATTGGCTGAAAAAAATCATAAATGTTAATGTTAGCTGAGAATATTCAACTTCAAAGAATAAAACGCGTTTTTTTCATATTCTTTCAATTATATTGATAACCATAGATATTACAAACTTCTAACTGGTTTTATTGATTTCAGCTTACTTTATGTAGGAACTGACAATTTTAGTACCTTCATTTATCGTAATTTTGAAGAAGCCAGGTGATCTGCAAAACTTGGTCTCGGTAACAAAAGCATATCCGCGACCTTATTTATTGGTTTGTTTATAGGAACTTTTTTTCTTTATATTTGCTTATAGAAAAGCTCCTGAGAGTGCTGGTAACATCTGAATCTCCTCTGTACAGCATTTGATAGACTCACACTCAGTGACCGAGTAAAGTACACCATTTTTCAAAAATCAACACTGAGCCTTCAAGCAAAAAAAAGGAGTATTATTCAAATATTTTTTCAATTCAACCTGCTCTCGTTAGTATGATTAAATTTCTCTAATCTGGATTTCAATTATTATTTATTGATGTATGATGAATTTTCCCAATACCTATCTATATATAAGAATATCTATTATTTTTATTGTAAGATTTAAAAGTACAGGAACGCGCTTTTCAGAATGCTGTTGGATGCATGATGACGAAAAAAGATCCTATGGAGAAAGCGAGAGCGTAAATTATTGATCAGTTGATAATATAAATAGAAGAGAATGAAGGTGGTTATTCAGATAAGAAACTTGGAAATGTACCAAAACGTATTGAGTTTTTAAGCCTCAACCCAGACAATAGTCTACGCAACACCTTTTCATTTTCTTGCCAACTAGGTAACCTTTTACAATAGTGTAACTATCTTTTGCAAAGAAATGCTTATAAAATGGAGGAATTTCGTGAAAAAATAAAATTTCTACATGAGAAAGGTAAGTTTCTCAATGCGGTTTTTTCTAATCATTTTCTAATTGATAATTTTATTAGAATCTAACGATCCAAACGTTATCAACTTTTACCCAATTTTTCAAAGTCAACTAGAAATTCAAAATATTATTATTAAATATTATTTAAAAAACAAAAAACAAATATAAACTATTATTAATATCAATGAATTCACTCATGAGAAGCATTGGAACTGAAACACTTTGAAGTGAGAAAAAATGAATTTAACACAATTATTAGGAATTGGACTTGATATTTGAAATACATCTGTTAAAAAAGTGAATGCAGTATTTTACATCCACTATATATATTTTCATGAAAATTGTGAATTTCTTTATTGATTACAATCTGCGGTACTAAGACTATTAATTTCTACTTTACATTACCATCTTGCAGTCATTAATAAATAATAATAATAAATTATTTAATAATTTTTTTCTCACATTAACAAAGATTCACTATCCAATGATGATCAGACAAAAAGTAACCACCAATTAGGTAGTTGAATGTATTGAAGTGAAATGTATCTAACTCTAACGTTTCTAGATGATTGGAGATCAGTACTTGAAGTATTAAATGAAGAAGACAAATGGTAATAGCTATGTACTTTGGATCCGACCGAGCACCGAGAACCTGCACTTCATTGCCGAATCTGTCTCCAAAATGGGTCTTCAGGGATTAGTGAGCATTGGTTGTGGAACAGGATTGTTGGAGTGGTTACTAATGATGGCTACAGGTAATTTTAGGTACCGTACTGTGTGTTAGAATCCGTACCGTACTAAATGTAAGCACAGGTAATAAGATGAGTATTGGTTATAAGAAATGTTTGCTTTCAAGAATTAAAATTTCACTTGAATCATACCTTGAGAATGTTTGCTCAGTAATTTTTTTTGACAAAGTGAATAATAATAAATAATACAACTTACCGTAATATACTTGGTTTACCTGAACTTGAATAAAGTAGCAAAGGTAAATCAGCTACAGAAGTGATTTATTAATTTTTATTCATTCACTAAAATGACCAAATTTCATTTTTCAGGACTGAAAGTGATTGGATTGGAAAGGGATAGACTATATTGGAGCTCAAAGCCAAATTTCAAACCATTCCTGCAACACTTGTATCCAGAAGATTCCAATTTTGTTGAGAGTTGCACATCCGACAAGTACGCACTTGCATTTTGCTACTTCAATTATAGAGAAGCTTTTGATGAATACGTAGATAATTACAAGGGCACATGTGTAATAATAATAGGGCCGGGAGAGGGAAGAGGCACACATACCGATCCAGAACCTTTCAATCCCAAATTTCGGTCTGAACGTTGGCGATTGAAAGAATCTCAAGAAATTTGTGGAACCAAGGACTACATTGCAGTCTATGCTAGGCCGTCGTGCTCCGAACAACATGAAAGCTGTTTAATGTTGAATTAATGAATGATCTCTTCAACTTTGATCAGTTAGGAATTAACCAATTGCGGCTCAAAACAGCAGGGCACCTTACTTCCTACATCCAGCTTCAGGAGAAACTCATACTCATACGATCAGTGTTCCCAAGGTTTGTGTATATCCACTAACCTTGCATAGTAGTACTCCTACTTCCCACCGACAGCAATTTCAATTCAACATGACGTACTCACGAGCAAGGAGTGCTAGTGAACTAGAATTAGCCTAGTGTTTACTTTGTGTGATGGGAAATGGAACATTTAAAATCGGATGGTTGTTATACTTAAAGGTTTTGATTGTTTTAAACTTTGGAAGTCATACTTTGAGAAACAGATTTCGCAGCTTTGTGCCATTTTTACCAAATCGATGCAACTGATGATTATGATTGAAGGTTGGTAGTTTATCTCTCTATGGTAGTCTATCCATCATTGTGGAGAGAAAATACCTCCTAAATACTTCAATATTTAAATATTTGAAAAATATTACTAAAATTTTAGTCTAGCAGAGATTATGCACAACCTAGTCAAAGTCCCAATTTTAGATTCTTTACTAAATCCCCAAATATTCACAATATTATCCCAGATTATACAATTTTGCATAAGGAAATAAATAAAAAGTTTTCTCAACCATAAAATTGGTCGAATATAGTCTCAAGTATATTGAGAATTGAGATCTTGGGTCTCAAATTTATTTAAAATGTTATCTAGGAGAAGGTATTACTATAGTAATTAAATTGATGTCAATTAAATGATGGAGTCTAGTACATCCATGAAACATTTATTTCTTTCAAACTGTGTTCACAATATTGTTATTATCTGACTTGAAGAGTTTACAATTGACATCAAGTGGTTTTCTGAGCAGTTCCCAGACGCGAAGGATCCTGAGAAGGATAATGTATGGCCGCGTCTGGCGGGAGAGGAGGTGCGAGGGGTGGGGGCGGCGGCGGCTGAGGGGCGAACATGGGGGGCGGCCGCATACCGGGTGGGAGGCGCATGTGCGGCGGAAAGAAGAAGGAGGCTGGAGGCGGGCCGGGAGGCCGCAAGCCGGACGGCGGCCTGGGCATGGGCGGGGGCAGCAGCAGCGGCGGTGGAATGAACGGCGGAGGCGGCAGTGGAGCCATTTCCGATTGGCCTATGTTGAAAAAGTTGTCCTGAAGATCGGAGGGAGGCATTGGCAGTGCGGCCGGCAACCCGGGGACCGGCTCCAGTTTCTCAGCCGCCTCGTGTTCGGACGCAGCGCCACTGCTGCCGCTGGCTGTCTGCTTTCCTTGCGACTTGCCCCACTTAATTGTCATCCTGCGTCCGCCCAGGATCAACTTGTTGAATGTTCTCTCAGCTGCCAGCTCTGCTGATGATCGCTGTGTAAACTGAATGAATGCACACTGCTGGCGTGGCACCAGCGACACTGATCGTATCTCTCCGTATTGATAAAAGTGATCCCTGCACACAAACAAATAATAATAATTATTATAGAAAAGAACAATACAGTTTCACGAGCAATACAAGAACATCGGTTTTACGAACCCCGATTCAATAAATATCCCGATTTAACGTATTCATTTCAAATCCCCTTGAAACGTAACAACATCAATATTGAAACAGTCAATATTGCAACCTCGTTTTTAAAAATACCTCGATACAACGACTTTTTCTCGTTCCCTTCAGTTACGTAATACCAAGGTTCCACTGTTCCACATAACCAGAGGCCTGTTTCATAAAAGTCCTGTAATACAGGGGAAAAGCGGACCCACACTCGCACAGAACGCCGTTCTACAAATGTTTAGTTTTTGTACATCATTCTCCTGTTGTAGGTAAAATCTGAAATTCTATGAAACAGGCCCCAGATGCAATACAAGTGAATAAAAATTCCATGTTTCAAATCTAAAAAGTCATATGTGAGCAGTTTATTCACATTGCTTCAAAAGCTAATTAATATTTTCCCATCAGAGTTCATAAGGTTGAGGGAATTGGGTTGGGGTCAGTAAGGTTCTAGTAAGCATATAATCGGAGGAAGTGGGGTGATTATCTGGTGTAAAAACTGGTTGTGGGCGGAGGTTTACCATCAGGAGCTTTACTGAGTTCCAGCTGAGAGCTGTGGGATAGCATTCCTTCACCCACTCCTCACCCGCTCCATGTTAGTATACATAAATGTAATCTAAATAAATAAAAGAAGATACGATTGTGTGTTCGTGTGTGCGTGTGTGTGTGTGTTTATTAGCAAGAAGCAAGCTAATTTTGTGGATTGTGTTCGAAAAACAGGAATAATCTAGAGCTTGAAATTTTGCATACAGTTTTAAAAATATTAATGTTATGCACCTCAAATTTATATTTTCCTCTAGATTTTTCATAATTGAGCTCAAATAATTGGTCAGGAAGGTTAAATACTCGCTACTTCATGATGATTCGAGTTAGAGGTTAGAAACTTTATACGCTACCAAACAGGTCACATTTCGACGGCTGTGATGGAGTAGTTGGTTAGAGCGTGTCTCCGAACGATGGGCCCCCAGTCTCGCTGGGTTCGAGTCTCAGTTTGGCCAAATTTTTACAACAAATTTTATCAAAAAATCAATTATTCTTTGCTTTTTCATCGAAATAAAATTAATTCTTTAATTTTTCAATTATTTATTAACCATATCAATTTTTCCCATATGAAACAATGTAATATTTATCCAATTTTGGACTTATAATAACTTAGTTCTTATTTTGCAGATAATTTTCAACTTCATGAGTAAAACAATTTTTCTAATACTTTACGAATCGCTATGACATTACAATGTTGAAATTACACATTGGGAAATAGAGCCTAATCAAACTATTATTGGAATTTGGCCAAGTTTAACGTTCTATGACAGCAATAAAATTACAAAATGGTCATGGAATTATCTGATGGAATAGATGTAGGCTACTGCAAATTGTGGTACATTAATAAAGATTCGGAATGAAGGTGGATGTATTCACGGGGATCTAAGTTGATTCATAATTTCGTTAGAAGATTTTTGTATGGAATTTGCAAAAGTAATGAGATTGATACCGGGCCTTCTTAAAAATGCTGACTGCTTACGTGAATATTGAGCTTACAGGTAACTTACTTGACAAATGATGAATGTAGCTAAAGTAGCGTAAATACTACTTACAATTAGTATACAGTTGTGTTTACCCATCAAGAATAACTTGAAGCCTATGCCACAATAAATACTTTCTCCATTTCCTTCCTAATATTTTTCCTGTTGATTTCTGAATTGGTCCAATTTATTACTTTAAATTTAAATCACCATTTTTGCCTACTGTATATGTTCAGTTTTAGCATAGCATTAAGCTATACAATATTTTAAAGGCCTAATCCAGAAAAAAAAATGAATAACACCTTTGATACACACAGTAGAGAAGAAATTATAATGTATCTTTGTTTTGTGTAGCTCCGTTGACTGGTGACTTCTAGTGTGTAATAAGTATATGTATTATAAATGATCAAATTGATTAGAATGGATTAAATATGTATTATTTATAATGAATTAAATTAATTTACAAGAGGCAGGAAAAAATGCGGTCGCAAAATGACACATTAGTTACTTTTGAATGGAAAAATTCAAAACTAAAATACTAAATCAATCATTATCAGAGCAATAGCTTTGTTTGGCATCCTTATTGAAAAATACACACCTCAAATCCTTCTCTGTGATGCGTTCACCCAGATTTCCAATGTAGAGTGTTGTAATACTCTTATCCTCAGGCGAATCTAGTTTTGGCATAGATGCCCTCCTCATCAGTTTCTCAGCAACAGGATCGTTGACACCATAATATCTGGAAACAGGAAACGGATTCAAGTGTCAAACTCGTTAAATGTTCAATTTATCTATAAAAATAGTAAATATACTCAACTAGGTATTCCTGGCTATATCAGCATTAACTTGTAATAATGATAAATTGTTGAATTTTAACTGTAATAATAATAAATTGTACATCTATTTTTCATAAATAATAATTATTATTCTATTAATTATTGTAAAACTTACTGTGAACAGTTCGAAACTCATTACATCTAGAATCTAGAAAATGAAGCTATCATATCAACCCACTGAATTGCGATCGATTTCATCGCACAAATTAAAAAAAAAATGAATTTACGTATTTTTACACTATGAAAGATCAGTTCTAGTTGCATTAAAGTCAGGTTCACATGTCGCTAGTGGATAGTCCAGGTAGTCAATTACATTCCTCTAGCATCGTGTGAATTCGGCATCTAGTTGACTATAGTCTATTCAGGGAAAGAACAGACGATGTAAATAAACCTGTGAGTACGAGAGTCTAGCTAGGAACAGCAACAGCAGTATAGTTGAAATCTAGTTGACTATACTTTGTTCACGGAGTCGAGAGACGGCCAAAACAAGCTGTTTGCATTTGTGTGCGTATAGAAGCGATGACTCACAGCTTTTTTCGATAAATTCTCTGTCCAATTCCAGTTCACAATACGTTCATTCAGGGTCAGACTGGAATCACGTAGTGCAGATAATAATAATATTATTTCAGTAGTTCTACTGTGAATCGGTCTAGCTAGACTCTCGCACGCGCAGGTTTCTTTACATCGTCTTTGCTTTCCCTGAACAGAGTATAGTCTGCAAATACTAGAGTGGAGCATGCACTAGCATCGTATAAATGCGGCATAAACAATGTTATAAGTACTGTCTAAAGGAGTGCAGTCTGAAATTCTGTCGAAAGCAGAAAAAATTTCTGCTGTTGGGAACTGAACCAATGGTGATATGACTGACTTAACGACTTAACTGACTTTTTTTTGTGAGAAGTTGACTATAAAATTCATATGAAAATGATATTATCAATTGCTAATACGAGTAAGAATAAATTTAATCTTTAGCATTTTCAATTCAACATTAGAATATTATTTCTAATTATTTAATTATAGAATTTCATAATTTTGGTAGAATTTTTACAATTTCAGTGTAAATAGTCGAATTATTTTGACATGCCCTGCACAAACTTTCAATTTTCATCACAGGCGGGTAGATATGAACTTGGAAAAACTTCAGTCTGAATGTCAAAAAAGTGCATGAATAACGGATATTTACAATTAAACGTTTGAAATAATTTTTGAATCTTAGAAATAATTGATTATAAATAATTATAAAATATTCTCATTGCACCAGTAGGATATTTATCCTTTCATTAGAAATAGTTATTTGAAAAGAATGGCGTTGATCGTGGCAGACAATATCTCCAGTGAAGATGAATTACCGTTTTGAAAGCTGATTGATTAAATTTCTAGCGAAAATATCATCAAAAATTTGTAAAAATGTAAACCAGTCAAGTTCAATTGATTAGAATAGAAAAAAGTATGTATTTGATCAATTTAATTATGCTTAATACAACCTAACCTATACTGGAAGATCGGGAATCACGATTATTCTCACAAAAAGATTGAATTTAAAAAATATGGCTTCCATTCGTATCTTAGAATTCTGCTGCAGGGAACAGAATTTTTGTCTGCCGGTAGGAACAGACTCATTCTGTTCCTAGCAAGCAACGGACAAGAATTCTGTTGAGATCGAACGAAAACGTTTCCTTGTTTGAACGAAGTTGTTTATGAATGATAATGGACTAATTAACCGAAGAATTATTTCCAATACACCAGAAGAACGGCGAAAAGGATCTGAAAAAAGAACTACGGTTCTTCTTTACTTCGACTGAATTTTTGTACTTTGCTTGTTTGAACACTCCCATAAGCTCACATGGTTTTCATTTTTCTGCTTTCGATAGCAGGATTTCAGACTGCACCCTTCAACAATTTTCTGAGGTACAAGAATTACAAGACTTTCTTCTGTATTAGAACTCTATGAACATTAAAACATAAAATAAGCAACAAAAAATAGCGAAATTACCTGTCCTTGATGTTCTGGTCAGCCAACGGGTCATCGGGATCAGTGGGCTTTTCGTGTCGATATGGACATTCCTCTCCACGACGACACTCGCCTTTCACCCAAAACGAACAGATGTGAGGTCTGTTCCGCTTGTAGTAGGGAGTTGTACGTGCCAGTTTCATAAGCATATCACTGGCAGCTTGTGTTTTCCCCAAACTTCCAGCTGGTGTAGTAGCATCCAGTTTTCCCATCTATAAAAAACCAATCTACTATTATTACAACATCCTATGAAACATAAATTCACAATTGAACAATAATAAATTACTCTCGCTATTTAGTGTCATTACTAGGGACATGGCTTACCCTTGATTTCTAGATAATTTCAAACTACCG
Organism: Laodelphax striatellus; assembly: GCA_017141395.1. Taxonomy (NCBI): domain Eukaryota; kingdom Metazoa; phylum Arthropoda; class Insecta; order Hemiptera; family Delphacidae; genus Laodelphax; species Laodelphax striatellus. Next base: position 29,369,472 of record CM029532.1, read on the forward strand.
GTGTTTCAATACAATAAACAAAAACGCAGAAACCCATGTTTTACTCATAGCCTAGATGCCCTAGATCAGGGGTTCCCAAACTGTGGTACGCGTACCCCCTGGGGGTACGCGAGAGATTTCCAGGGGGTACGCGAGCAGGACTATGCCAGTTTGCTAGATGAGCCGGCTAACAGAAGAATTGTGGTTGAGCCCGATTGGCGTATTTGGCAGATATTCAGTATGTTAAATGATGTTAACATGAAACTACAAGGAAGCTATAACACCCCATTCCAAGTTCTAGACAAAATCAATAGTGTGAAACTAAAACTAAGCTATGCAGAAAGGAAGCAAAGAAAAATAAAGTGTCATTGTTCCCATCAGATCATTGTAGCTAGCTCTCTCCAAGCTGGCTTTACAGAATATTTCCATAAAAAATTGATTTCATACTCATGGATTGAAACCCCTTTTGCTAACATTAAGAAAATTGTTCAAGCTTTCCTCTGAAACTAAGAGGAGCTTTTTGAGTTGAACTGCGATTCAGAAATGAAAGAAGAATTTAAGAAAACCACGCTTATTGATTTTTGGATCCAACGACGCTCAGAGTATGGTGAAATTGCTGAAAAAGCAGTTGAGTTTCTACTTCCGTTTCGAACTTCCTATCTATGTGAAGCGGGGTTCTCGCATCTGCTGTATTTCAAAAATACAGGATCCGATGCATACAATGGAATGTGATCTCAAACTCAAATTAAGCCCAATTTATTATGCCAGATATCAGCAGTTTGAGCCGTTCCATTAAAGCTCATCCCTAACATTAAATAACTGATTACTGTAAATACCAGAACTGATTTATTGCGTGACATTCACAATTATGAATTTTGTTTATTGATTATAATTAAATAAATGCATTAATACACTTCCTTGAATTTTATTATTCCACCCTAACAAGTTTTAACATTCATAAATGAGAACAAAAGTGATAAAATAGTATTTTTATATATTAAAATCATGTAGGCCTAATTCAGATTTTATAACATGAGAGTGATGATAAATGTATAGAAAAAAGCTAACTAATGATAACTTACAATTTTGAATTAATTGTATTATAGGGGGTACGCCATACCACATAGTACAAACTTAGGGGTACGCCACCAAAAGTTTGAAACCGCTGCCCTAGATCATTGCAAAAAAATTGTTTGATTAAGATTTTCAATAACTTGTGACTCCGATATTTTCTAGGGTTTTTCTGAGGATGGTGTCCACGATGGCTTGTGCGAGGACAATGGGAAGAGAGATGATGAGATATGAACTTGAAGACTGCTTTATAGTCAGCAGGGGCCGACGGCTTGAGAATGTTGCAACACATTAGTTATGAATTTCTTTTTGTAAGTGTACTTTATGAAGGAGGACCCTAAAAAGTTGGGTAGCAGGAGACACTTGAAAGCCGAGAGTTTATCATTCATTTAGCAGAATGTACCTTGTAAAGAAGGAACAAGGAAAGATAGAATCAAAACTCCTTCAAAGTATTTTTGGACTTTTCAAAAACTTTTCACACACACTTTCAGTAAGTACCTTTAGCAAATCATTCTGCATAAAACAATCGACTACGGAAACATAAAATATCTGTTTTGTGCTTAGAGGAAGAATAAACGAACCTCATTGTCCATATTTTGAATGTAGTACTCTTTGTTGACTTCAGAACGAGGCAAGTCGTCCTTGATGCGAAGAGCTGTGTCTCTGACTTGAATTGGCAGCCCATACTCCAAATCGAGGAGACACGTTTGACAGACATTCTTCATTCGACTGCAGGTCTGACAGACCTCCGTCTTCTTGAAACGCATCCTTGCTCCAGGACACCAGCGGAACACAGTAAACGGTCGAGAGCAAATTTTACATTCTTTGCCATATTTTTCTTTTGTCTGAAACAAATAAGATTATTCATAAAAATGATCATAAGCACTTTTTAAATTAAAAATATCTATGAGGGAACTGAATTATGATGAAATATTTTTGTATGAAGGCTCAAAAAAATTGTTCTCTCAAGATCCGCCCAAAAATTTAAAAAACGTAGGGCCGCTTTCCCTAACGCTGCTCAAGTAACAACTGACGCTCAATATTTTTTTCTATAGTTTTCCTATTCTCCAAATGAGGCTTAAGCCAAATGTTGGATAAGCAGCGTTGGGGAAAGCGGCCCTGAGGGGCGGTTTATGAGCTCGGGTTTGGAGGCTAAAAACCGGATTTTGCGCCGAGTGTTACAAATCGGGTTTATGAGCTCGAGATTAAAAAGTCATAGGCGTAAAAAAGCAATATTATCGCAGGGAAAAGCCCGAGGTTTAAGAATTGGGTTTATGAGTCCAAGAACAGATCTAAAAGATGAACTAAAGTCTAAAAGATAAACTAGGTGGATTAGTAAATCCCGAGCTAATAAATTAAATTTGCAAAACATTTAAAGGATTGATAAGTTACGAGAATAATTCGTTTCAAAATTACTGTTGAAGTGAGTTAGGCCACATAAGTGAGTTAGTGCAATAATTCCAATAGGCCTACATTAATTTTATTCAATCGTATAAATAATGTTTCCAATCATTCGTTTAAACAAACTAAACACAAAATTCTAAATACGAAATTACTGAACAGTAAATTATGTAAATACTTGAAAATTTGAAATGCTCACAACTATTATAATTTTGATATCAGTTCTTAATGAGTACTTATGAAAGAAAATATCTGCTACACGGTCTATTCACACATATCGGTCTAGTCACCACTCCGTTTTAGTTCAGCTTGTTCTGAACATGCGTCAATGATGCCGGACTAATGATATAGCACTGGGCACTGAGACGCACAGTTGAACTCAAGACGAGACTGAACTGTTATGTGGGAATATACCTTTATTGTCAGGTACTACTCACACGTGGATACTCAGCGACTCGGATAACAAACATGTGTTTTCAAATGATGATGCTCAGACGAGACGGTCCCAGACTCGTCTGAACGACGTCATTTGAAATATGTTTTTATCCGAGCCGCTGAGTATCCGCGATTTGATTATCCGGCGTGAGTACCTAAATGTTTTACATCAAACCAAAGTTATGTTACTCTAAAAATTGAAAATTGAGAAAAATCACTAGAGGAGCTAAAAAGTACCTAAGTTACAGTACATTAAAGAAAAAATATTCGTAAAATGTAATAAAAAATAGTAGGCTTAGTTACTTAATGTAAAGCGTATGTGGAAGTCTTTTTGCTACGCAACTACAAATTCAGTATTCATTTCGATAAGTTGTTATGTAGCAAATAAAGTATGAATTCTAATAATACTTACCATGCGAATGTACGGATTGTCACCGAGACATGTCTGACAAAGAATTGGGAATTCCTGAAACAAAATAGAAAAGTTGACTTACACTATTCAATTAATATTCATTTGCATTAGAAACCTTTTTGACCTCTTGCGTCGAAAGGACAAAGTTTGAAAACAGAAAATTATTAAATTGGATTTTCCCAATATGAGGTTCAAGTTGTAAACTTTAGTCACAGAAACGACAAAATCGTCAGGTTCCAGTCTACTGGCAGTAAGCATCTAAGATATTACCCTCTTGGATAATGATCTGCATTTTTTCGGGTTATGATAAAAACTAGCATTTAAAGAATACTGAAGTTAAAAGTCAGTTTATAAGTAAAAATATTTACTTTTGGTAGATTTAGGTGATTCAGATGCTTTACAAAAAAATAGACCATAATTAGTGATATTTTTTGATCAGTGATTGTGGCCATTATTCGGGTATCCAATCAATAAATAGGCAACCTGGTATTTATCATTTGAGGTAACTAGTAAAGCAAAGTGTAATCCTAATGTCAAATTGGAATTTCAAAGACCAAGAAAAACCACAGAAAAGGAAAGCATACTACCACAAAAAGCAGACTAGAGTATGCTTCTTTATGATACAACTTAATAAAATTATCTAGGAGAAACTAATAGCCTATTTACTTATTTACTTTCCGTGTCCCGAGCAAACATACTAAATAATCTACACTTAATACTACATAATTATAAATTCTACATGAATTTACAATGACTAAATTAGACAGTGCTGTTCCAAAAATTAGCTGCCAATTTGGCATTGTCATTTGCCATGATAACATCCTCCATAGAACATGGTCTTTCAAGTATAGCCTATTGAAACAACAATATTTAGGCCTACTGCCTAATAATAATGCATTAGGCCTAGCCTATTAGCCTATTCCATTTGTAACAAAACCCTTCAATAATGTTCTGACAAAGAAGCTCAAAGATGTTCTGTCAAAGAGACGAATCCTCTTATTTAAATAGGATTTTATAGTAAAAAACAAACAAACTGACACAAATCATCCCTTGTGTAATACTTACAGCGTCTTCCCAATTTTGACGATTATAGGTGTTTGCAGTTTTCGAAGTAGCCATTTCAGTGATCTACCTAGTGAAGATTAGAAAATGTAAGTTTAATACACAAGTTTCATTCAAAATAAGAACTGGATGTTTAACTTAAAACAGATAACTTATCTAGTGATTAGTCAAGTCAACCCAAATAAAATGCCATACTCAAAATCTAACCTAAACAGTCAGAACAGATGAAAGAGAAAAGGATCAACTCAAACGGAATCCGCTAGGGCTCACGGCTCAGTAATGTTATCCTGCTTATTCATTGATTGATTCAAGTGGTTAAATCTATTTAATTTTAATATAAAAATTATCCAGAATCAACATTATAATTTTAAATTTGAAATATTTTTATTCAAGATGAAATAAATTCCAATGCCATTCCATACCCATACAGTGGGAGGACTTGATCAGGGTACCACTGCCCACTTTTCCATAAACTAACCTATAAATTTGGTATTTTGTGAATTCGTGAATTGATTACAGTACAACATTACAAGCTGTTCTAGTTCTGTTCAAGTTTACATAAATTAATTCTTTGTAGAACAATTGTTTTGTATTGCGAGGACTCAATAGAACCTCGGATCTAGTGTTATAATTTTCGTTCTCATTTCCAGATTAATTCTTATTCTAATTTTTTTCTGTTGACAGTTTATTTTGTCTGCTCCATTGTTTTTAAGAATCAACCTTGCAATGGCTAACTATGATCGACGCTAAATAAGATTGTTTCTAATCATTTGAATGATTCAAACTTTTTTGATGCAAAAGTGATTCATCACTGCATTTTTTAAGAGTTCAAAACTATAGTTTAATAAGTATGTCTTCTGCTGAAACAAGTCAAGTTAGTTCCTTACCACTACCACCAGTTCAATATGTAAGCAACTATACTGATGAAAATATTCGAAGAGGTCGTGCCCCAAGACCTCCACCACCAATACATGATACTTATTCAATGTTTGGAAATCCTTTTAATGCCGATGATACCATTATTCGACCATTGGAAAGTCAGGTTAGTACAAATAGTATAGTGTAAATTTTTCATTTCAGTGTTAGCCTATGTTTTTGGCTTCAAAAAACTTTTCTTATAGGCATATAGCCTACTGAGTTACGCCCTATTCCTTCCTAAACCAACGAAATCTCCTTCATCTCATTTTTTCGCAGACTTGCAACACAGTAGCCTATGCCTTTGCAAGAAGCATGGTATCCTTGGTGATGATGCTACTCAAGCTAAGTCCTCTCACCAGAATTGAAAAAATCGTATTACTTAAATGATATGAATTTTACTTTTTTTGTTTCCTACAATGTTTTGATTTGTAGATTTAAGAATTATTTAAATTTTGAAGCTAAAAAATTCTTCCATACCGTACAGTAAAAGAATTAAACTTTTTCTAAAGTAGGGAAATGGTCTTGTTTTTTCGCTTTTTTAATTCTTTTGGAATCTATCTGATTGTGGTTTTGGATACTTTGAAAAAATATATGTAACTGTTAGAAATATATATGTAATTGTAGGAAATATATGATACTTTTCATCTTTATACACATTGTCCAACTTCGACTAGAAAAATCAGTTGCAGAGTAGAAAAACATGTAAGGAATTTTAAAAAAAAATACTAGAGATGCAAGTTTCATCAGTATAAAATAATATTGAAGCAGTTTTTCCACTTTCATCAAATGGTTTCTTGTTCATGGTCCTAATTTTCATTTTTCAGGGAATCAAAAGATTATATCCACAACACTTTGATCGACGTAGGGAGCTGCGTAAACTGAATCATTCCCTGTTGGTGAATTTTCTCGATCTGCTCGACTTACTGGTCAAGTGTCCTGAGAGCCCAAGACGTGCAGAAAAAGTTGAAGATCTCAGCTTGCTGTTTATTCACATACACCATCTGTTGAATGAATTCCGTCCTCACCAGGCACGTGAAACTTTGCGTGTAATGATGGAGCAACAGAAGCGACAACGAATAGAAACTGCACAAAGATTCCAAAAGCATCTTGACAAGGTAAGTTATTTGAAAACTTTGTTCATTTCATGATTTATGGGCTACAATTAATCACTTGTGTTACTCATTTCCTTCTCTTTGACCATTAAATTACAAGATTACTATTATATTGCCTGGAAGCTGCCATGTAGGTTTCTAAATTATCCAAGGAAGTATGAATCCAAAAGAAAGTATCGCGTATGATAAAAAAAATGAATCACCTGAATCGATTGAAATATAACCTATCTAAGCTGTTAAACAATAATTAGGGAGGTGAACTTTTGATTGAGAGACAAATGAATGTGACATAAATGTGAATGGTTCTATTTAGTTTTGGGATTTAATTTAAATTTCATGAATTTTCAATTGAAATGAAGAATATTTTGAATTTCTAAATGTGTGCTATGTCATCATCAACATTTGTACTATAATGTGAAAAGATAAAAAAAAAGTACGCCGAAGTTAAAGTACTCCGATTCTTGTATCGGAATAGGTTTTAGATAACTCAATGGATAAAGTAATATGTTTTCTTTGTTTGTCAAAGGCTCAACAGCCCTATGTGGGCTTAGGCCTACCAGCTGGTTGCCAGTTCCACATCCACTTGACTGAATCAGCAGAGGTGAAAGATCATTAACCAGAAAAGATGTAACGTGTCGAAGCTAAACATTTTATTTTGTAGAACACATATATTTTTGAAATTCTACTACTGAATACTGTATTTTCTTACTGGGAGAGAATATTCGTGGATGAAGTTTTCCGAGAAGAACAGACAAAAAATATTATATATCCAAAACCTAGAATAATTTATTTACGCTTATTCACCTCACAGTTGCCATTCTGAGAGGATGTGCTATTTTTAATAAGTGTTTTAGTTATTTTTGTAGCTAAACTTCAAATATTCCAGATTAGTCTTTCATAAAATTGGTGTAAAATAATTTTTTTTTGATTCTCTAGCTCTAATCTAACATAATTTTTATAACAGGAAATTCAACCGTGAAATTAAGTCAGCCTTTTGTTGGATTGCAATCGTAAATTTTCCTTAATTATTATACTAGGACTTACTTAACTTACCTCTTGTCAAACTAATATTTTTGTTGATGGAAAGAATTATTAAATGTTGCAATTGATCAACTTCTATGAATACATAAGAATTAGTGAAACAAAAATTCAAAGAAAGCTAGGCTATATAGAGTTATGAAGATTTCTGCAACAGTGAACATATAGAAGAAAAGCTCTAGTGGAAACGGCGAAAGAGGAACACAAAAATATTCATAATTTTAGTGAAACGAAAATCCAAAGAAAACTATATGGAGTTCTGATGACTTGTGAACAGCAAACATATAAAACAGAAAGAAATAGCAAGGAGAAATTCGACAAATACAACTGTACAAAAAGTTGTGCCCGGACGGGAAATCGACCCCGGTACGAGCGTTGACTACGAAATTGAGAGGTACGGGGTTCGATTCATCGTACGAGCTCAATGTTTAGTACATAGGTAGGTATTCATGGAATCTTTTCTTGCTGTTTCGTTCCTTTGTACATGATTGCTGTTCGCAAGTCACCAGAGCTCAATGTAGCTTTCTTTGCATATTCGTTTCACTAATTATTAATGTGTTTGTGTTCCACTTTCTCCATTATAAAAATAAGATGGGTCAACTACCGTTATAGTTGAATAATCTAATGCTGTAATACTTGCAGCATGTAATAATGATTATTTTTCCTATCTTCCTATTTTATTTCTTTTAAAAAACAATGTTTCATTTCAGGTTATGGAAATACTGCAGCAAGCCCTCCAAAGCTTACCTGACACCTCGGACCTGGACTCGAAGCTGATGGTGCCTTGTGAATCTTTCGAGAAAATGGATGCTTCCGATCTGGATGACGCGAACAGTGATGCTTGCAATCCTTTGGATAGATTAATGTGTGAAATTGTCGATGCTTTATAAGTGCACCGGACCATAGTTTACTTGTACTATCTTGACTATGAGATCAGATCATAAGTGGCCAAATGTGAAGGTGGAGCAGACATTTAATATTTATTTTAAATTCTATTGATAATTTTCCCTATGAATTCACAAATATTGGATTAGTCGTGAGTATTTTCATTATTTATGCGCTGCAAGACATTGACAAATTGGTCTTCCGTGAGTTTTCTATCATAAAACTGAAAGTGCAATTTGCAAACCATTCTAAGAACACTCAAAAGTACTGAAAGTGAATGAAAGTTTGTTGGAGTAGAAATAATTTTGATTCTATTTATATGAAAATAATGAATAAAAATACTATATAATTATTAGGTGTATTACTTTTGTGAGGGTAACGTCAAGCAAACTTTGGACCATTTGAACATTTTAGTGGTTGTCAATCTAAGCAAATTCAAGAGAAATAATTTCATCGGTGATGATGAGAATGAATGTTACAAAACTCAAAATGCTAAATATGTTTACAAGTTTTTCAACTATTGAATTCGATGGTATATATTCCAAAAAAATGAGTCTTTACCGGCCTATTATATCTTATTTCAACTAAATTGTCTTAAATATTATCAGTAACTTTTGAAGATTCCAACCAACCCAATAAATTCTCCTCAGACCATGAAATTTAATTCACAGCAAATATTTTGAATTGATACTTTCCGGACTGTTTTTCTTTTTAATTTACATTTCTAATAAATAACATAGTAATTTAACCGAGGAGGATAAGGCGTCAGACTGATTAAGTTATCAGCAGTCAGATAAAATCCATTGGGCCAGGGTTCGAGCCTGGTTGACGGAAAGGATTTTGACAAATACGGCCACTCCCGTCTTTCGGAGGAGACGTTAAGCCGTCGGTCCCGACTGCCTAAAAAGTAGTCGTCATATCTCATCATCACCCCACTCATTACCCACGCACAAGCCTAGAGCTCATGTGGGCATCATCCTCATCCTCGGAAAATTTAACCATTATCAATTATATAATCTTTGACATCCAATTCAAATAATAGAGAACAATCATAAGATTGTAATGCATTTAACAAGTAGTGCCGTACAGTTTCATTTCAAGTTCTAATTGATTGATTTAAAAACAGAATATGTCTGGGTTGAATTTTGTGGGATTAATTGGAAATATTCTAACATTCAGATACCTATGGAAAGAGTTTAGATTCGATTGAAGCGTTTATTCGCATCAAGTGTTTCTCTGGATGGTTTTTCATGTTTAAACAAATGTTTGATCGATTGAATACCTCAAGAAACTAAAATTTCAATTGTTAATAATTTTAAATTATTCCTAAGTATGCCCTCCGTAAATTCTTCAATAAAAAAACGTTCATGAATTCCAGGGACCAATCCAATATTTTCATAAAAAATATCAGAATTATTATTTTTCGTTTACAGACTACCTAAATCACCTAATTATTCTTTTCCAAGGTTATTAGAGAGAAGGTAATATTAGAGGTAAATTATTCTGAAAAATGGATAGAACTTCAACCTAGTGGAATTATGTCGAACACGGCGAGGTGGAACAACCTTCGTCTCCCCACCGACAAAAGTCATACGCTAAATAAATAAATAGAAGTTTGAACGCTCGCTGTTGTAAGGCGCAAAGTGGAGGGGGAAGCCTGATTTCTTGAATGTTCATGTATAGCAGGAGCCAATTAACTTGTCATAAATCAGCTGATCCAGTAATAATTAAACAGGATTTCGACACAATAATCAAAAGGCTTGAAAGTCTAAAGAACCTTTAAAGTCTTTAAAAGACCTTTTTAAAGAAGACCTTTCAAAGAATAACTTTTTAAAAGACCTTTTCAATAATCTGCGAGATTCAGCATTTGTAGGTCAAGTATTGTGATATTGCTCTTTGAAACAGCTGATTTCTGACAAGTTGAATTGGATCCTGCTATAACTTTACACTCGCGGTCCGCCAATGATCAGTCAATTATCAACAGCTGATTTAATCAAAATAAATTATCAAAATGACGTCAGTTGAATCAGTCCCCCCACTCCAACAGTTTGTTTTAACTTTCTACTGTTTCAAATATTTATTTAATTAATTAACCTTTTTTAATTAATTTACTACCGCGTTGGTATAGTACAATTTATTTATTTAACTTAGCAGCCTGAAGGAATAGACCACGGTATATAGAAGGAGCGGTATGGGTAACGAATAGGATGAGCAGTGGCAAACTGTTCCTCTGATGTCATCTCTACCCAAACTAGCAGCTGAACTCTATACTTTAACCCGTACTTTTATGCACGCTGTTACTAAATCGATTATAATTCTTTTCCTAAAGTGTTCTGAGAGCTGAAAATTCAATGCATCCTGCCACATCTACTAGTTTCTAGGATCACAGCTGAGATCGCTAATCACAGATCCGACATGAACTCACTCTTACATTTTTGCGCTAATACGAATCTTGGGTTTTAAATTATTTTGAATCACAAATATTTCAAGTCCAATATACAAGATTTATCACTTGTAATACCTTAACTAACATGTTGACAATAAATATTCAAAATTTCAGCTCTCATAACACTAACCTTTAAGGCTCTTATTGACAGGGAAAGTAGAGAGAGAAAGTAACTTCCAACAAGTACTTGCCTCTTCAACTTACCCCTTACTTTCCCTGTCTATAGGGGTACTTTCCACTTCAGAGAAAGTAATCACTTTCTGGAAGTAAAATCAAACTTGTTTGTTTTTACTTGCCACTCCAAGGAAAGTAGAGGGTCATGTGATCACTTTCTCCCACTTTCAGCCAGTAGAGCAGAAGAAACGCATCGTTTTATTAATCAGATGATTTGTGGAAATAATAACATGTGTTGAGAATAACATTAAAAAGTAAAGAAGAGAAGGCAAGTTACTTCCAGCAAGTACTTTCCCTGTATATAAGCAAATAAGTAGAAAGTGACGTAATGGCAAGTACTTCCAGAAAGTAACTTGCTCTCTCTACTTTCCCTGTCAATAAGCGCCTTTAGGAAAAGAATTATAATCGATTTAGTTACAGCGTGCGTAAAAATACGGTTAAAGTATAGGGTAGAGTTGAAAGTGTGGGTAGAGATGACGTCAGAGCCTCCCAGCTGGCTTGAAGCCACATGCGCGTGACCCATACCGTCTTCTTCCACTACCACCTAGATGGTAGTGTAACTCTAGGTGGTAGTGGCTGAAAACCATGTCTTCGCTGGGTCTTATCTTTGCCTCAGCTGATAAGCTCTTTTTTCATTTTCAACCCTACTGGACAACTGATTGACATCTCTACTGAAATATCGGCTGAATTATTTTCATTAGAAGGTGCGACTTAAGTCATGTGATGTGCCACATCAAATTTCTTATCGGGGCTTTGGTGCTATCGGGCATAGGTTAAAAATATTTCTTGTGTAAATTGGCGATGTCATTAAAATTTTCAAGATAATTACTCCATACTTTCTATTATTCTCAAATTCAACGTCTAAGTAGAAATACACAATCTGTCATCAAAATTGCAATTATGATGGAACAAATATTGAGGGAGAGTGAGTTTTTATAGTATAATTTTTTACTAATTATGTTTTTTTTTTTCAAATTACAATATACATATTTTACATATACCGGTAATGTCTTCTACAATAAAAATATCCAATTGTACTTGTAAACTATGGAGTAGAAGATTACTTACAAATTCAAAATTAGTCGATCTCTCACTGAATAAAGTGATTCTATCTTAAATACAGTTTCTAGACCGTGACTGACTAATTAGCATTTAGTTTCCAACTGACACTTCGAGTACGGTACCATTACCATACCTACTTAACAGTACTGAAAATTCTGGTAGATTATATTTACACGTTTTCAAAGTTAGTAAATAGTTTACTACTCATTCAGGAATTCTGAGTATTTTTAGAGTTGGTAAATAGTTTGCTACTCATTCAGGAATGCTGGGTATTATACTCATCGAGGTTGGGAATCAACAATTTTTTGCTCTATGCTTGAGCATGGATACAATGATGGGACAATGATGAAAAAATATTGATATAAGATATAAGAAACAGTAATTATTGCTGTAAGTTATTAGTGCTTTACAAAAATAGACTTTATTTCAAATTGACCTCTAATTCTTGAAAACTATAATCGTACTAGTGAACTCATTGTACTTGTATTTTGAATTTGTATAGGGCGAAAGTCGGATGCGGATCACGGGGATGAAAAACAACAAATTTACTGGCACGTCCGGAAACTTATAAAAAAGATGAAGCCTGCCAATCAAGCGGAAACTGTCAGTCTATTAGAAAAACTCGTGAAATATGACTTTAAAAACGAAAAAGTTCGAGATGCCATGAAGGATTCAGGTTTGATTCCATATAAGGAAACAATATATATTATATGTATAATATTCATGCAGTTTCATAGTAATATAATAATCTTATAATATAGTAATACATCAAGATGGCTCATTTCGAAAAATTCAAATTATTCTGAACGATATCGATTATTTACAAACAGTAAAGTTTAAGAAAGTTGTATGGTTCGAGTTGAAATTATGATAACTATAATCTGCTCTTGTATCTTTGAATAAAACTCAATGAATCATAAAAATTACTTAATAGGCCTAATTAGCCTATTGTCAACGCCTTCTCAGCAGGTAAGGTAAGTGCTGACAAGTGCTCTTGACTCCCGTCCCGTGGAATACTAACTTGATACTTGATTTCTTTGTCGTTAGCTGGAAAGACCAGATAGACTGTGTCAAAAGAGTTCTGGGGTGCCCCCCTTTGACTCTGGGATGGTATCAAATTGTAGCAGAAAATAATTGCTCATCCTCCAGTTCTGCCATTTAGTAGATGGGCCGTCATTCTATTAGAAGTTATTTCAGGATATATTTGAACATCCTGGTCTCAGCGTCTCTTTTATGTCCTTGGGAGCAGGTTGAATAGTCTTGGAGATGATATTTTGAAGCTCTTCTGAGTCCCAGTCAGTCTGCTGCGTGGTGATGATCGGATCAGTGCAATGTGTTTGGAATCACTTCAAGTACTGTGAATCGGAACTTACGAAAAATATTGATATATTTTAAACATCCTTAACTTATTAGTCTCGTAATAAGTCTCAGATTCATGTTTGGAATCATTCTCAGCAAAATGACTCGTATACAATTATTCTACATGCTCGGTACCCTAGCACAAAGAATTTATATTGTGTCATAATGCAAAAAACAACAGATAAGTGATTTTTTTCTTTATCAGGAGGCTACAACTTGTTGGCAAACATATTGAAATGTGATGATTATTCTTGCAATAAGGCGACTTTGGACGTTCTGCTAAAAATGACTCAGATTGAAGTTCTTCAAAGACTAGTTATAGAACTTGGTGAGTATGTAATCTTTTCACTTTTTTACTCATTAGACGATGAATCACTTGCTTGGCTGGTTAAATGAAAAAATAATTGGATTATAGGAATAGCACTTTTCCAAACTTGAAGTAGATTTCAAGTTGTCCTAAACTTGGAGCACCAATTTATAAAAAATAAAAATATTCAGAAATTATTTGATAATTTAATATACAAGTTTACCAAAATTCTTATAAAACAGCTCAAGACTGCTGCGCTGATCGAAATACAAATATGACCGATGTAGGTGATAGCAGGTAAAGGATTATCCTTGAATTCCTTTATCTGGGCTGACAGCTGACAACAGCTAACAATAACCATGGGGAATAGAGGAATATTCCAAACTTTTCTATTAAAATGAAGAAAATATAGAATTTCTAAAATATTTTGTAGAAACTTAATACTAATTTTCTTTAATGTCTTTGAAAAACTTGAAATTCACACCAACTTTTTGTTACTAGGGGTAATCTCAAGCCTTATTTCATATCTGGAGCGACCAATTGCTGAGCTTCAGGCAACCAGTGCTCTCATTATTTCGCAAATAGCAGAACTGCAAAGAGGTCGAGATGAATTCCAGCGTAAGGGGGGCATTGAGAGACTGTTTAAACTTGTCGACGTGCCTCTGGCAATAGTGACAAAAAGCGAAAACCAAATGACCGTCGAAGAAAGAGAACAAATTGATACACTAATAAACTGTACAAAGGCATTCTATCAGTTATCATACTCTGAAACAGTGAAAGAACAACTGTTCAAACTAGGAATCACGAAGGTCATTCGAAATTTTCTTCAAGCAAAGAATTTGCAACTTGTTGAATACACAATGGGCTTGCTTCAGAATTGTGCCACGGATGAAGTATATCAAAAGGCTATTGTTAAGGAGGACATCATCAGATTTGTTTTGAAACGGTTGAAGTCGAAGAATGCTGATGTGAAGGAGCTGAGTGCCAGAGCAATATTCAGGAGCTGTGCAGACGCGCAGGCACGGGAGCTGGTCTTCAAGCACAACGGCATTGACTATCTAGTCGATTTGTTGGACTCGCCAGATGACCAAAAACGACTCTTAGCGGCTATTACTGGTGCCATTTGGAAATGTGCTAAATATGATTTGAAAGTTCTTATGAGGAAGAACGTCTTTCCAAAGTTGATTCAACTGATAATAAGGCCTACTCAAGATGAAGAGACTGAAGAGGTAATAATAATAATAATTATTATTAGCATTATTAATTTCAAGTTTAAATAAATTGAGTGCATTTCATTGCGGTACCGGTGATAAATGAATTGTTGCAGGTGGTCTACTCTGTAACAATTAGACTGAGATGTTGAAAAAATGCTTAATGGGTATACTGTATAAAACAGATCAATCTGATTGACCTATTGCAATTAATAATTAATGAGTTGATGTATATTAATAAATTAATGACCAAAATATACTTTTTCCAATCGAATACAAAGTAAATGTCAATTATTGGAAAGGTTCTTTTGTAATTTATTGAAAAGCAACAATGAAGTTCCGTAATTAAAATCAGTAGAAAACAAAATGAAATCAAAATATCTTGATTCTTGGATGCGTTACAAAAATCTGGCGAGATCAGTGTTGGTGTTTTATGTATGCAGATGATTTTAGCTGCGGTACACTCAACTGTCCAAGCACACATCATATTTATAATGAGAAGCTCGTATTCTTGATTTGAGTATGAATGTGATTTCACAACTTGTGGAGCTATAAGCCTACGTATGAACGAGCTCAACTAAAAATTTATCTCATAATGCAAGAATTACATGAAATCGTATAATTCAGTTTGACATATATATTCATTGATTTCATCCAGGAGTGGCGAGTGTCAAGGTTTTCATGGAAGGGTACCAATTATTAAAGAAATAATTCTTTATTTGGGTTCAAATGAAGAATTATTATGATAGAATCCTTTTTCTATGGTTAAAACCAGTTACTCTGGGTATCACGTATCCTTAGTGAAAAAAGTGATACGGTATAAGTTACGAAGCAGCTTTTTGTATAAAAATTTCCACAGCTTGTCGTCACCAATAATACTGATATTATCAAGTCTAATTCTATTGTGTATAATTGACACTATAATTTATGGAACATATCATTATTTATATTATTCTCTGGTACGTGTACGAAGTTCTTTTTAATTATTCTTCAGAAACTGAAATTCCATGCATTTTCTTCAGATTCGGGTCAATACTGTGGGGGCTCTGGCAGAATTGTGTCAGCTGTCAGAGAACCGAAGAGCGCTCATTCTCCGTGGAACCGAAGAAACAATGAACACATTGAAGAAATCTTTGAAAGTTGTCAATACAGACTTGCTGGTCAATACTTGTGCTGTGATTGGAGAATGTGCCCAGGAAAAGGAATGTGTAGAAGATATTGTGAAAAATGACTTTGTGAGACTTATTTGGTCGGTCTTGAAAAATCCGTCGATTGAGGTTCAGGCGAAGGCCGCCTGGGCTCTTATCCCGTGCATCCGCAACTACGATGACGCCGGCGAACTAGTAAGGAGCTATGTTGGTGGCTTCGAAGTCATCATTCGGTTGCTCGACTCGTCTGATCTCAATGTATTGGGACACACATGTGCAGCTATTTCGGAGGTAAATGAAAATTCTCATATAGTGCATATACGAGTACATTATATATAGGCCTATGTAAATCACTATATGACTTTTTATTCTTTTGTGTAGATCAACTTTTAAAACAAGCAATAGAAAAATTATTTTCAATTCATAAGATTGCGTACAATTATACAGAGTGGTTGAAAAGTTTGAGAACGGCTCTCAAACAGAGAGAACTAATAAAATGGCTTGAGAAATAATATTAAGCCTGTCGTGATCTTTTCACCCACTCTGTATATTGTTCATAAAATTTTCAGGTCTTGAGACTGATTAGGGGTTTTGGTTGATTTTCTGGAAGTTTTCTCAATTGGCATTCATAAAAGCATATTTTGCTTCAGTGAACATTCCATGTTAATTTGTAAACTAAATTATAATTTTTGATTTTCAATCACTTGAAAATCTAGAGCACTTGTTAACACTACTCTCTACTAATTTATTGTCTTGATCGATTTTTTATCAATCAGACTACGGAGTACAATGACTTATTCAAGGATCACATTACTGAATTTCCCTACTGAAAAAAAGTATTTCAAAAAACCAAACCAGCAGCTTTAGTTCTATAAAATTGAATAATTTTCCACACATAAATAATTTACAGTACATTCAAGATGACAATCATCATCTACTGAATTGGACACATCCCACATTCTTCAGCTCAGGCCATGTCTATCTGTGCTGAGTGGATCACGTATTTTTGAATCAACTGTGCTTCCTGAGCTGTGATTTAGTCAAACCCTGAAAATAATGTCCTTGCCAGTGAACTTCATTCTCCATTCTTTTTTGCCCGGATTCTACTCAAATCTGAATAAGACATTGCACTTCTGTTAACACTATTATCATAGCCCCCTTTAAACTACATGGCCGCGGCCTTCAATGTGACAACGTCGCTGCATCGGCTTGCATGAGCAATGCAAATCGGTCATGTGTTTGTAGTATTTTTTATAAGTATGATTTTATAATGAAACCAGCCGGGATTGCGAGGTTGTCACATTGAAGGCCGCGGCCATGTAGTTTAAAGGAGGCTATGCTATTATTGAGGACTTAACAATTAAAACCCGATTCCAGGCTAGAACTCTACTAAAAACGTCGAGCTGAAAAGTAGGGTTTTCATGTAATTAGTTAATATTCTACTAGGCTATACGGATTTTAGAATCACTCACAAATTTTGGTTCGTTTATGCATAATTATTATTATAAAAATATTGTTTTGATTTGCAGATAGCCAAGGATAAACAGAATGTCGCAATTCTCACGGAACTTGGAATGTTACCAAAACTGTCTTCTATAATATCAAAGCACACAGGATATATTATGATGTATGCCTCCCTAGCTATTATGCAAAGCTGCAAGTGGAAGAATAATAGTTACGATATTGGAAGAATGGGCACTATTGTTCCACTCATTGCTCATCTTAAAAGAAGCAAATCACTAGAAGAAAAAGCAGCTCTAATTAAAGCAATAAGTGCACTTTCTGATGATGATTTCAACTGTATAACTATGCACAAATGTGGAATCGTTCCAATTTTATTGGAAGCCAGTAAAATCGATATGAGAGATATGCAGGAAGATATTGCAAAGTGCTTCTCGAACATTAGAAGATTGGCCCTTCTGGTTGATGGCATTAAATTTAGAGCCAAAAAATATAATTATAAAAAGATGAAATCAACCCGTTATTCCATGAAAACGGCTGCTTGGTTGTGAAAATGGATAGGTAATCGATTTAGCTAAAAATTGTTTAATATTATAATAATCATCACTATACTATTCCTCCTACATATCAATGGCTCAATAAAAATATCAACAGATATGCCTTCAACAATATTATTTAGAGTGAATCCTTTCATCATCAACTTGATTGGACTCTATAAAAATAAATACTGTAGTATCGTTGAAGTATTGATTGTTTTCTTCCAGGAATAAGAATATTTATTTACCATTTAATACATTTTCACAAAATTTGTCATTGGAACAAAAATAAATGAAGCATTTCAGATTGTCAAACAAGGCATATATTGTAATCAATAGATAGATAGATATAATATAGCTATCGATATAAAAGTGCTTTATTCATAAGAAACAATATCATTCAAGGAATATTACACACACTATAAAGCTTGATCTAGAACCGTTAACCGGAAATTCCGAACAAATAAAACCATGAAAAATACATTCTCGACAAAACTATATTTCTTTTAAAAATATTGTAATTGCTGGAAAATATCTGCTGTATAAAACAGCCAGTCAGTGTGCATTGCCCTATCTGTTTGTATAGAGTGGAATATCATAATTATGACCATAAGGTAAACATTCGGTATTTGCCAAATTATTACTTATGGAAAACAGTACATGTTGCAGTACAGGTTGCCTACCTTCCATTTTCACGGCGGAGCTGGTCACAGGAAGAACTAGCCAAAGTATCTGGTTCAAATGTTTTGATGGTACAATATGCTGTAAGAATAAAATTCACAAAATTGGCTCGGTGGAACAACTACATCCAGTGTTTTGTACACATTGGTACACATTTCAACACATTGGTGTTGAAATGCATTATTCAAGAAGCAATCTTTACGCTTGAACAATAAAAACGTTGAAGAATGTCCTTAGCTCTTACGTCTGTATCACGATTGACAAATTGATTGGTGTTGGTTTAAGCTGTGCATTAATAATTGAAGCTTAATAATCCAATAAATTACTTTTTTTTGAGGGTGATGCCCACATGAGCTCTAGGCTTGTGCGTGGGTAATGAGAGGGGTGATGATGAGAGATGACCACTGTTTTTAGGCAGTCGGGACCGACGGCTTTTCGTCTCCTCCGAAAGACGGGAGTTGCCGTTTCTGCCAAAATCCGTTCCGGCAACTGTATTCGATCTTGGAACCTTTGGATTATCAGACAGGCGCTTATCGCCCTCGGCTGCGGACCACTCCAAGTGACCACTTTTACGACAATCTTCGAATATATTCTGAAAATGGAAGTTTGATTTCCTTAATCATGGGTATTCATATACAATTAGGTGATTCTGAATTTTCTTTGATACTCTTCTATAAAAAATTTTCATCACGCATAATGCTGTCAAGAAACCTCATACCGTCTTTTTCTATAAGGTTTTTTTGTTATCCTGCTCTGCTTTTTCTCCAAGTTGGTTTGCAACTAGTTTTCGTTCACCTTTCACCTCGCAATTTGACCAGCCCTTTTCCATTTCAACAATTTTATTTTAAAATGTATGAAAAATGTATTCTTCTTCTTCTTTCTCGTCTTCTTATTCTTCTACTTCTGTTTCTTATCCTCTTCTTCTTCTTTCTCCTTCTCTTTCTTCATCTCCTTCTTCATCTACTCATTCTTGTTCTTTTTCATCTCCGTCTTCCTCTTCCTCTCCTTCATCTTCTTCATCATCCTCTTCTCCATTTTCTTCAACTCCTTATCCTCCTTCTTTTTCTCCTTCTCCCTGTCATTCTTCTTGTTGATCTTCTTCTTCTTCGGCTAGGCGTACACCGGTTAGTCAAGACAAGTCGAGATTAGACACGTTTAGTCACAGTACTTCACATATAGCATGATCCATTTAACTTGACATAAATCAGCTGTTTTGGTAATAATTAAACAGTGACTTCGACACAATAATCAAAAGGCTTAAAAGTCTTAAAGACCTTTAAAGTCTTTAAAAGACCTTTTTAAAGAAGACCTTTCAAAAAATAACTTTTTAAAATACCTTTTCAATAATCGAGATTCAGCATTTGTAGGTTAAGTATTGTGATATTGCTCTTTGAAACAGCTGATTTCTGACAAGTTGAATTGGATCCTGCTATAGCTTCTTATGAAGCAACATACACCGATTAGTAATTGCATCAGTGTGTGCTGCTTCATAAGCAACTATGTGAAGTACTGTGACTAAACATGACTAATCTCGTCTTGTCTTGACTAACCGGTGTACGCCTAGCCTTAGAGTATTAGTTCGCATGTGATTTTATCATATCACACTGCCTTTCAAAATGTCTTGACGTTCTGTTCTGTTCGATTAAGGTCAATTCACACATTGACGACAACGACGACAATGACATTTTCGTTCTGCGCATGCATCACCAGCCCACGCTCTGATTGGTCCATCCTTGTTGAAGAATGCTAGACTTCTGACCAGCCGAATTTCTAGGTTAAGTGACTAGGTACGAAATTTGAATGTGCGCTGTTTGGAATCAATCGTCAATTATTTATGTGTATTGAAATCGTCCGCTTTACATTGTTAGTTATCCTTTTCTTTAATACTGTCAATTTATTTTATACTGACAATTATAATACAAACCTTTTCAAGTCATACTGGTACTGCTATTCTGCTGGTGAGATTTGAGAGCTTGATAGCCAACAGCTATCATATTTTTGTAAACAAAGATAGACATAGACCAATTAGAGCGTGGGCTGGTGACGCATGCGCAAAACGAAAATGTCGTTGTCGTCCAAGGTTAGTAGAGACCTATCATGGAACTCTACATACCTCGGTTGTCGTCGTCGTCATCAATGTGTGAATTGACCTTTATAGCTGGATTCTTTCAACTTGTCAGAAAACAGCTGATTTAACGTTACTAAACGAGCGTACATCAATCAGCTGTTTTCTGACAATTTATAAGAATCCTGCTATACCTCTCATCAATGAGATTTTAGTCATTACGTAAGTTTGATCTGAATCAAAGTTTATATTACATTTTGATTGATTTTTTTCCTCAATGAGTACAGACTACAATATCAATTGAGGACAGCTTACATTATTTGAATAGAACAGATCAAGTCAAATTTAATGAACAGTCATCAAAAGTATTTTTCTTTCCTAACAAAAGCGCTAGCATCAGTTCAAGAGGTCCCTCCCAACAGCTGATCTGTAGACTCTGGTGCTGGAAGGCCTACTTTTAGCTCTCGCCTTCATAACCTAAAATAATCAAAAACAAACAAAAGTACAGTTAATTGATGGGACACGATTGTTATTTTATCAAAAATATAATATAATTGGTTATGTTTTTACTTGGAACTAAGTACCTCGGAAAGAATAATTTGTGTAGGATTCTTGAGAATGGGGTTAGTGGTAAAATATTATGAGTGTGATTTGATTAACCTGGTACATTTTGATAGCTTGAATTGAGATAATATTACCTTAGCCTTGTTCGTAAAATTCTAGGGCAAAAGTTCATTGGGAAACAAATTGACGTTGTGTTTTAGTGTAAATCAGGTTTGTTTGAGTAATTAGAATAATCGGCTAAAGTATCGTATATTTTTCTAGGCTGGATATTTTTCTATATCTGTTTAGCTGGATACTAGCCTACTTTAATTTAATGAATTCTGAGTAACAGTCATAAAACCTTTGGACATCTCACTTGTGAAAATAAGTGATGGATTTCACCAACAGATTTAATCGCATTTGTTCAGCCTATTTAGTTGTTCTCTTGTCATTCTTCGCTGTATTATCATCAAGTCAATCATTAATTGAAACTACGTCACCTTTGCGCAACACGTTGATAATTTTAGGTAAATCTATCAACTATAATATATTACATTAAGGTTCAATAGTAAAATCAAAGGCTATACATAGGTTAGTAACCTAAGGTTACTTTCTCTGCGGAATACCATGATATCCTCATAAAAAATATTTGAAAGTTTGAATTTACTTTCTTCCTCCCCGAAATCAGTGTAGATCTGTGTTAACCACAACCACAGATAAGGTAGTAATCTGTAACCACAGATAAGGTATTACTACCTTATCTGTGCCACAACCAATTCATTACTTTTTGGGTTATATTAAGATTTATTTGTACTGTATAAAGAAATAATTTTCATTATTATTCCAGTAGCTATCAGTAGTAGAATAATAAGTGTGAATGAATGAGATTACAATGAGTCTACATTTTGAGCTGGAATTTCTCCTGTCAAATTTGAAATTGAGAATGCGGTTATTATTACACAATGATTGTGTAGATCATAGTTTATACAAGATTGAAACAAACAAAAATTGGTGTAGGCTACACCAGAATTTCAAGAATTCAAAGTACAGCAATTTAACTCTCTACAAATGGATTTGGATTCTAATAAGGAAAGAGAGCATTATTCAGTATTTTAAAATTGAATTGTAAAAATTTGAATAGGTCTAAAACAATATTAAATCTTTTGATATTAAACTTTTCATACTATTATTTACTCATTCATTTCCGCCAAATAATTTTCCAACTAATTTTCTCAGCTTACATTTATTTCTTACTCACAGAACAAATATTACTAATGGTCTTGCTCCACTAAATTGGAATAATCATGATCGTTATTATAGGAAACAGACGTTGTTTCAGAATGATTTGCTAATACATTTATTATATCTATCTGTGCCTGGTGAACCACATGTGATGGCAAATTCTTCATTTTCAAAGCCATACTCCTCATGAAAAGATCAATCTCGTCATCTTCCTTTTGTGTCAAGTTTTTTTCTTGGAGAGTCATTCTCTTGTTGACTATTTCTTGTTCAGTCTCCAGTAGAGCCGTTCTCTTGTCGGCTGTTTCTTGTGGAGTTTAAATCTAACATAGCCAATTCCACCTCATAATATGGCACTTTATGATCAATTGTGGGATGGACGAGATAAGGCAACTTACATTTGGACTACTTCATAGTCTACTACTTAGTCTACATAGTCTTTGGACTACTTTCGAAGTCTATTCACTATGGGTTTTATCAGACTCAGAGGAAATTGTAAAATTGAAGTCATCTCAATTGAACAATTGAGACATCTCATTGCACTTCCAACTATGCATTGGCAGTGTAGGGAATGGAATTAAAAAAAGATAAATTATGAGTAAAAATATATTATTTTGATTTATGCCTTCCACTAATTGTAGGTTGTATTTTTTGATAGAATACTATCAAACCAGATATTTATTGATTAAAAAATAGGAATAATTATTTAGATTTAAACTCCTTTACTAATGTATAATTATGTGGTATGGGCTATCTCGCTCAAATATTATATTGGTCCCAATCAATGACCACATCACAATAGGTGATACTCACTATGTAGTTATCACCTACATAGTGAGGTGATACCTACTATTACATAGAATATGATCTAATATATTTTTATTACATAGAATATGATCTAATATATTTTTATTACATAGAATATGATCTACAAAACACCTCGAATAATTTTGGTAGAATATTTATGTTAGAAGCTAAAAACTGAGATGAGAATACTTTGTGGGTAAACCAACTCAGCTTTATCATTGTTATGTAGGGTGTTTACTAGGAACGGCTTGTTTATAAATAGGCCACAAATTATTAAATGTTGAAAAATCCTTTTTTATTACATAGAATATGATCTACAAACTCGGAAGTCTTAGGATATTATAAAAGTTAATTAGAAAAAATAACATCACGTAGCGATGGCGGTCTTTCAATTAAACTCATGTTTCCAGACCTTCTCTCAAGAATGATGTACTAGAATGTCAACTTATTGATTACATTGAAGAATAAGATTTAATAATCCAACTTTTAAAATGTTGGAAGGAGAATCTTTTGATTTCTTCTTATTTCTGACATCAATAGGCTAACATTTTCTCTAAAATTCTATTTTTAAAGATTTATTCATAAAGTGCTTCCGGGTGTGTGTCCCATTAAAAGTTCTAGTCTGTTCCCATCAATATTCCGTTGTGAAACCAATAATATTTTATCAATTTGCATTTCTTGCAGCTGATGACGCGGGGTTCGAGCTTGGTGTGTACCGGAATAAAATCTGTCAGACTCCAAACATTGATGCTCTTTCCAAAAAGAGTTTGATTTTCAATAACGCATACACTGCAGTCAGTAGTTGTTCTCCAAGGTAATAAATGAAATTATTTCACCACCAGTAAAAACGTTGAAATTTGGAAAATTCTGTACTGCTTCCATTGTATTAGGTATTGAGCTCAATACCTGAAGTTTTCATTAATTTTCAAATCTTTGGTCTTCGTAGGCTAAACTATGAAAATTTGATCTAAGTGCTATTATTACCGTTTACTAGATGATGAAATGCATACGATATATAGACCATTGTTACTTTAATTTTTGAATCTATAATGGAAATTGTACAAGAT
The DNA here is from genome assembly GCA_017141395.1 of Laodelphax striatellus. Lineage (NCBI taxonomy): Eukaryota > Metazoa > Arthropoda > Insecta > Hemiptera > Delphacidae > Laodelphax > Laodelphax striatellus. The sequence goes on from CM029532.1 coordinate 29,393,891, forward strand.
TTCTTAGGTAGAAGAATTTCATCTAGTATTCGAATAGTAGTGATCTAATGTAATTCCATGGATGCAAAATATTTACAACTGAAGAGAAAATATTGATTTCTTTTTTTCATTTATTTAGAGAAATTAATAGCCTACGTCCAATCTATTTGAATATAGGTTACTTAGAGTAGGCTGCATATTATATCCTGTAACTCTAACATAATGTAATGAATTCACCAAGCTTCATTGTACTTTCCGTAGCATTTAATTTATTTTTCGATAACCATCTTCCATCATTGTTATAAACAATTTATTGTGTTCCAGCCGCTCAGCTCTTTTAACGGGGCGCCCCAACCATGAAAATGGAATGTATGGTCTGCATAACGGCTACCATAACTTCAATTCTCTCAACAAAGTAGACTCTCTACCAAAGATATTATCCAAGCATGGCATTAGGACAGGTATTTATCCATTAATAACTACATACAAAATTATACAAGGGTATAATACCCTTGTTCTCTAGAAATGTAAGAGTGTGTGAGAGTGAATTTAGATATTACCCACTCCCAAGTCTCATCTACTAAAATTTTTATCAATAAGGAGCTTTCTTATGAATGTTTGTTTAACTACACTTTTGTATTTTGATCCAAGATTAGCATGAATTGCAAATCAGAACGTAAAAGATAAGGTGATCTGCCCTTATTAGCTGTAATTAAAATGAAATCGCACATTTGTTTCCAGGAATCATTGGGAAGAAACATGTTGGTCCCAGTAAAAATTACAAGTTTGACTATGAACAAACTGAAGAAAATAATAGCATACTTCAAGTCGGCAGAAACATAACAAAGATAAAACTCTTGGTGCGTGAGTTCCTGTCTCAGAATAAATCCAAGTAAGTAATGAATGATTGTTTTAGATTGTGAATTTTTGTAACTTAAAATAACTGTGACCTTAAAATAATTTTTCTCGAGAAATCTCTTTTTCTTTTATCTTTGTGTGGGATTTGGATAGTATTTCAGTGAATTTCAATGATAAATGAATTTCTATAAATATCAGGAACGTTACCTAGCAGCTTTTCGCTCTAGAGTACAGATGGGCCAAATTTCTTGGCACTTGGCAGCTGGCTACTATTCGCTGTGTGCACGTAGGTGGTGGGGATTATAAAATCGACACCTGCGCTCACGCGGAATTTTAGTGAACGAAACCAGGTAGTTTAACATGAGAAAGGATAGGGAATAAGCATTTACAATGCATTTAAAGTATTGTATTCCTAATTGTATAAATACCGTTCACAATAGTAATTGCGTCTTCAATTCCTCCAATATTTTCAAACGTAAATTGATTCAACAAAGAAATTGGATCTTAGTTTTGAATTAATCGAGTAAAAAATCCAGTTTAAAAGCATATGATTGATTTGAAGTCTCGCGCCCATAATTCATTTCGGAATATTGACCAATGGGAATAAACTCAGCTGTGGATAAACTACTTCGTCTGCTCAGTCTGCTTGAAACATAACCTTCAAAGTTGATTTTACAACTTGAATTGAAGATTATAATAATGTTTAAGAACATGCGATATGTTAATTTTATCATTCTAAATATAATTCCACAGTCGATAAGTAGCAAAAATAGCGACAGGGAATTCTATTTCTATTCTATCAAGCGAATGCCAAGAAATTTTGGCTCATCTTACTTATTCTGAAAATTTGAAGTAAAATATTAATAGTGACAGCCTATCTCCCCTATTCATTACATCAGTTTCAAATGGTATTTTCCATCAAACTCTGTATTTATTAATAATTATCAAAGGCCTTTCTTTTTGTATGTTGCTTTCCACGATCCTCATCGATGTGAACACACGCATCCAGAGTATGGCTACTTCTGTGAGAAGTTTGGTAATGGAGAACAGGGATTGGGCACGATAAAGGATTGGACTCCAATTTACTACGTGCCAGATCAAGTGGAAGTGCCTTATTTTGTGCAAGACACACCCTACTCTCGAATCGACATCGCTAAACAGTACACGACCATTTCTCGACTCGATCAAGGTCAGTTTTAACCTCAGATTAATGTCTTGAGGTTAGTTATCTATCTTGAATTCCAATTTCAGATCCTCAACTGAATCTAAATAAGTATTCGAATGAAGTGACTAGAATGAATCTAAGAAATTCTAAAGAAAACCAAATAGAAAAATTCAGGTTCCCAGAAATCCAAACACAATTATCGCGCTTGACCTAAAATTGTATTGATCCTCAAAATAGCTCTGCAGTAATACATAATTTTGGACGGATCTCGATAAAATGAAACAAAATTAATTAAAACATTTCAGGTTCAATTGATTTCAAATAAATTATGTATAATGACCACAATTGCAATTTCATGATGTTGACATAGGTTTTATCATTCTATAGCTAATCAAAAATAGTTATTGTACTAACAACTTTTTTTTGAAATTTTTTTATAAGTTCACCGTAAACTTATAAGTTACTGCGACATTGTGGTTGATGGGATTCTATATTGCAGTTAAAGTTTTTCAAATCCAAATTTTGAAATTTAGCGTATATGACAAACTCATTATTGATTTTTTGCTTGATGACGATATACGTAACTCACTATACTGAGGTTTTTACTATAAATTTAAATTCATCACACAACTAGAATATATCAAGGAAGTTGGACGTAGTGAAAATAATTTATATTTCCACAGGTGTCGGTCTGGTGCTAAAAGAGCTGAAGGATGCAGGTCATGCCAATGATACTCTCATTATATACACATCAGACAATGGTATTCCGTTTCCTGCTGGAAGAACCAATCTGTATGACTCTGGTATGACTTAAATTTTCGATATTTCGAGAGATTATCATTAATATCAACTAGATTAGCAGAACCAACCGTAGATGGAACTTCAAGAAATAAAGTTTTTGAGAATCTGACTACGTCATAGTGAATGGATTATCTAATTAAATCATTGTACAGTAAAAAGATGTTATGAATTAGTTAGTTAATGTTATGATTTATTGTTAGTTCAGGTGCCTGGTTAGACCTTAGTCCTGGTTGACACGACCTCGGCTGCTGGTAGAGCATGTATCCGGCTGCAGGCTGTCTATTTTGTGGAGAAGATTTGATCCCTGCTCGAGCTCTGATAAGATCAGAGCCCAGGTTGGGTCATCCGAGAGTGGGGGTTTGAGGTGATCCCCGCTTGAGCTCAGATTTATTCAGAGCCCCGGTTGGATCATCAGGTGAAGGGGGGGGAGTGAGTTGATCCCCGCTTGAGATCTGAAATTAATCAGATCCCCGCTCGAGATCTGAATTAACAGATCCCAGGTTGGGTCATCGGGGAGGAGGGGCTTGGAAGAATAACTCAGAGTTATTAACAAAATTACCACTATAAAGCTCTCAGATAGCTACTGGGTTGTGAACTCTTGAGAAAGTAATTCGGCTGAGAAGGCTTCCTTTTTTTAACTGACTGAAATAGCATCAAGCTTATATAGCCGGCCGTGTAAAAACTTTGTGCAAGAGTTATGAAGCGATAGCATGTAATCAAATGGGGAGTGAAGAGTAAATACTAGTACTTTGAAAGTTTATTGGATGCTAAGCCAACCTTAGACAGAACTCCCAACATAATTATTTTTAACACTTATTCTTTTTTTTATCGTAACCATTTCTTGGAGGCAATCAAGATTGCCAATGGGTTTCTTGTTATCTCCTTATGCTTAATATAGCTCATGAATTTTCAATTATTCGTTTAATTCTTATTATTCTTCCAATTTCAATTAAACTATTTCCAAATTCAAACTTTTTCTCTTTCAAATAGTGTAATTCCATAAATAAATGCGTATAAATATGATTGATAAATTGTGTAAAAAGTGCTAGTTATTGCTAGTGAAGTTTATTTGAACCAGTTATATGAATCCAGTGTGGTAGAGATAATGCCTGCTTATTAAGACCTCAACATGAAAATTCATGGAAAAATATCAATGCGGAAAATCCCATCTACATTTTTGATGTGTGTTTATCTTATTATGGTTTTCACTCACTGTTGTCAATGACAGAAAATTTTCAGTCTCTTTTTATTACCAGTTTAGTATTAAGAGGAATATTCGTTACATTCAAACACAAGCTGTCCCGGCGAACTTCGTATCGCACTCTTCCCCCCCCCCCCACAAATGTCCCCCCTCTTCTCACCACAAATGTCCCCCCTTCATGCCACCCCCAAAAAAATGTCATTCCACAAATTTAATACCCCCCTCCATTCCCCCCAAATGTCACCCCCACATATCCCTCTTCATGTAAACCCCCTCTTTCCCATCAAATGTCACCCCCCCTCCTCCCACCAATTATTTTTTTCATATTTATTTATTTATCTCTTTCTTTTTAATTTTTTTTTTCAATTCATTTTTTTTTTTTAATTTATATTTTTTTAATTTTATTTCCGTTCTTCAATTTTTTATCTGTCCTATTCTAATTAAAAGATTTTTTTTCATATTTATTCATTTCTTTCTAATTTTTTCATTTTAATTCATTTTATTTTTATAATTTTTTTTTCAAGTTTATTTCCTTTCTTCAATTTTTTAAACGTCCTATTCTAATTAAAATAATTTTTTTTCATATTTATTTCTTTCTTTTTATTTTTTTTTATTTTAATTTATTATTATTTTTTTAATTTTATCCCCGTTCTTCAATTTTATTATTAGAAACAATAAAACATGCATAATACGAACGATAACTCATTCTTAATAATTGATGATTGTAGCGTAAAAAATAATTAGAGTAGAAAACCTAGAACAAAAAGAAACGGTCCGGAGCGGGGTTTGAACCCGGGACCTGTAGGTTTATAAGCAGAAAATTATGCACTGAGTCACGGAGGCTTAGGATAGGCTTGCTAATTTATCTGATCTTGAATCGCGATCATCTTTTCGTTGTAGGTACACGTTCGACCGGCAAGTTTGAACGTAGGTGTGTGAAAAATGTTTGATAGGTTAGGTCATTAATCTACTAATTATTTATTAATTATAAAGGGACTTTCTGATATTTTAATACATATTATGTTAACCAGTGCTGTAACAATTCAAACGAATCCAAAATCATCTAAATCGGTTCAGCCGTTCTCGAGTTATAAGCGAGCGTACAGACACCAACTCTCTTTTATTAATATAGATTAATATCCGTATTTATCTTCTTACTAGCTGTCCCGGCGAACTTCGTATCGCCCTCCCCCCCCCCAAATGGCCCCCCCTCTTCTCCCCACAAATGTTCCCCCTTCATGCCACCCCCAAAAAAATGTCATCCCCCTTCATTTCTCCCCACAAATCCCCCTTCATGTCAACCCCTCTCCCACCAGATGTCACCTCCCTCTTCCCCCAATTGGCCCCCTTCATGTAACCCCCCGAAAATGTCCCCCCCCCCCCCAAATGTCCCCCTTCATGTCACCCTCAAATGCCCCCTTCATGTCACCTATATTTTAGCTTGTTCAACTACACATCGATTTTATAGGAGCATTATTGTTTGGACTGGATCAGAATGGATGTCATGTTTGATAGGTTAGGTCATTAATTTACTAATTGTTTATTAATTATAAAGGGAATTTCTCACATTTTAATAAGTATTATGTTAACCAGTGCTGTAACAATTCAAACTAATCCAAAATCATCTAAATCGGTTCAGCCGTTCTCGAGTTATAAGCGAGCGTACAGACACCAACTCTCTTTTAGTAATATAGATATACTAGCTGTCTCGGCGAACTTCGTATCACCCTCTCCCCCCCCCAAATGTTCCCCCCTCTTCTCCCCACAAATGTTCCCATTTCATACCACCCCCAAAAAATGTCATCCCCCAAATGCCCCCCCTTCATTCCCCCACAAATCCCCCTTCATGTCAACCCCCTCTTTCCCACCAAATTTCACTCCCCTCTTCCTCCAATTGGCCCCCCTCATGTAAACCCACCCAAAATGTCCCCCTTCATGTCACCCTTAAATAACCCCCTTCATGTCACCCTCAAATAACCCCCTTCATGTCACCCTCAAATAACCCCCTTCATGTCACCCACCTCTTCCCCCCAAATGTCTCCCCTTCATATCACCCCCCCTCACGAAAAAAATGTCACGAAGTAAAAATATCTATATCCACTCGCTTTATTGATGGAAAATTAAAAGAAATCTGCAATATACTAATTTTTATAAAGCGAGTGGATAATAATCAATATTAATCAATGCTGAAAGTTGCCAAAAAAATTTCACCAGTCTCGGAATCGAACCCGAGAATTCTGCGTGGAAGGCAGAGTCGCTATCCAACAGACCACCGAGGTCGTCTTTGGGAAGACCTATATTGTAGCATCTTCAACTACACATCGATTTCATAGGAGCATTATTGTTTGGACTGGATCAAAATGGATGTCATGTTTGATAGGTTAGGTCATTAATTTACTAATTATTTATTAATTATAAAGAGATTTTCTTATATTTTAATACATATTATGTTAACCAGTGCTTTAAAAATTCAAACGAATCCAAAATCATCTAAATCGGTTCAGCCGTTCTCGAGTTATAAGCGAGCGTACAAACACCAACTCTCTTTTATTAATATAGATGAAACAAATTTTGTGTCCGACTTTGGAAAGTTCATGGAGACGATTGAGTGGACCGATTTTGATGCGGGTTTCGCCAAAAGAAAGATGAAAAATCGAATTTTTGCAGGCTCTATTTGTTTTTCAATAACTATAATTTTAAATGGGAGATTTTTGATAAAAACATGAAATAGTTTCCTGTGGCACTACTCCTGGGCATATTATGTACAGCAGGATCCGTTTAACTTGTCAGAAATCATATGATCGACGAGCATATGATCACAATACTTAACCTACAAATGCTGAATCTCGCAGATTATTGAAAAGGTCTTTTAAAAAGTTATTCTTTGAAAGGTCTTCTTTAAAAAGGACTTTTAAAGACTTTTAAGGTCTTTAAGACTTTCAAGCCTTTTGATTATTGTGTCGAAATCACTGTTTAATTATTACTGGAACAGCTGACTTCTGACAAGTTATTTGGATCCTGCTATACTAAGTTATTAAATGTATTGAGTATAGTTTGTTGAATTCCCCATAGATAGAGCTTAGGAAATTTTTCTGAAAGTAGTACAGTTACCAGTAATCATTGTACAAGGTAGGATTTCATTGGTATGACTGAGCTGGTGTCATCTGCTGATAATCAAAATAGCAACTATCTAAAACTGAGAATTTTAGAAAATTCAAATGAGCGGCGCTTTGCGCTGCACGGGATGAACTCGTGTTTTATTAATTTATTTTATAAATATATAGGCCTGTATTTTTATTTTTAATTTTAGGAATGGCAGTTCCGTTGTTGATGTCAACACAGGAATTTCCAGAAAGACAAAATCAAGTAACCTACAGCTTGTCCAGTCTACTCGATGTCACTCCTACTGTCCTTGATTGGTTCGGCATAAAGTATCGTCCGAAAATGTCACCACTACAAGGGAAGTCGCTACTTCCTCTGTTGAAGAAAGGTAGAAAATGAATCATTCATTCATACACTTTCTATAATTATTTTACCGTAATTTATTTTCTGTGTAAGAAGAGATTCAATGCTGAATTGTGAATCGGGACGCTGACTGCATTAGTCCCTTTTTTGAAACAAGGACACAAAGTTACTGTTTCTGATATTATTTAGAACCTTTTTTTATTATACTTAAACAAAAATACTATGAAAAAGCTCCATATATTAATAATATACAAAACAGTAATATAACTTCGTGTCCTAAGATTATAATCAAGTGATTATTAGTTATTACAGGGCAGTTGGATAGGTAGATAGAAAGATAGTAGTTGGAGGATTAGTATTTATTAGAGAGACTTATTCAGTTCTCTAATATTCTAATCTAATCATTTCATTAATCAAGAGCATGTTCAGCCAATTTAGTTTAATTCAAGTTAATTAAACTTAAATATCAATAAATAACTTAATTTGGATTTTTATAGACTCCAAAAACAGATTTCTCATTATCTCATAATAAAACCCCGAAGGTCTGCCTCATATAAATATATTCAGAACACGAATTAAACCGTAACCCCCTAACTTTAATATATTTAAGAATCGTGTAAAAGATGAAAACTAGAATTTAAAATTAAATTCTTGATTAGTGTGTGTGTGTGTGTGCCTTTTTACTGTATTACAGGAGTTCTAAATTTTTGTGAAATACGCTCCAGAATCTTCATTCAAGGCCTGCAACCAGGGAAATTGTAACCCTAGTGTAATGATGATTAAGTAAAGCAAAACTCATCTCACAGAAATAGGAATACTGTAGGAGTATTGGCTATTGAAAACAATTCTCAGAAGTTCTAGAGAACAATTCTCTAGGATTTCTATCAGTGATTCATCATAATTATTATTCTATTACTTCTAGTGGTTCATTTAGTTTGTAAGAGCTTGCTATTTCTCATTCATTGAACAATGTTTACAGAACCAAGTTTTGAGGAAGCCAGTGCCAGTGAAGTTGCAGACGACGAACCTGCAATATTCGCAAGCCATAGTTTGCATGAAGTGACGATGTACTACCCGATGAGGGTGATACGAACAAAACATTTCAAACTTATCCACAATCTCAACTACAGAATGCCGTTTCCAATCGATCAGGATTTCTACGTGTCATTGTCATTCCAGGTAGAGTTCACAAACGAATTATTTTTCAGCAAAATATTTATTTGACAATGTTTTCCAGGCTTCAGCCTATGTAAAAGAGGAATTTTTTTTAAATACATTCAACAATATGAGCAATAAATACAAATAATGTTATTGCTAAAAAATAATAAGAAGAAAAATATGAGAAACTATTTAGAATGTTATCAACTCTACACCTACATTCGACTTGAGCAAACTATTTTAATTGAATAAGAAATGGACCTACAGTGTGAAGGCCTACCCCTGACTTGGAGTTATAAACCAAATGCATAGGATTAACTACCAATATAAAAGTGCTGCAAATATGAATTTCTCATGCCAGTACAGGCAAATCTCATGAGCTCATGAGTAACAAAAACACTCTACACTATTGTATCCAAGTTTCATAATTTTTTTTGTGTAAAGATGTCAGGTCGACTAGTGGCAAAAGGTTTTTCCATAATTCCATACCTGTGCCAAATTTATCAAGATTCTTGCTATCAGAACTTGATTTTCAGAAAGCTCAAGTTCTTTGTTAAGAGCTTTGTTAATTTATAATCTAATCTAATTTCAAATCTATTTCGCGTGTTAATTTCTAATTCATAACTGTTGAAATTAGTATTTTATACTTCTTAGCTAATTAATGATCTTTTTCAGGACTTGTTGAACCGCACCGAGCAGAAACAGCCATTGTTCTGGAATAGAAATCTGGAAGAGTATTACTACCGTCCTGAGTGGCAGCTGTTCGATTTGCGTCTCGACCCTGAAGAAACAGTCAACTTGATATCGAAACCCGAATTGAAGGTATTTCAATATTTTTCAATTATTAATCCAAATTGCAGATATATTTCAAACACTATAAAGCTGAATAGCAGGTGTTGGAATCTTTCAAACCTAATATTTTTCAATTAGGCTGATATATTATAAAAATTAAGCAGAATTTTTATGAATAGCAATAAAATTGGCTACACATTGAATAATTTATTATTAAAATACTCGAAATCTTTTATTATAGGCTTTATTATGTCATTATCTCATCTTATGCTTGTCTGTTCTTCTTCTCTTCTCTACCCCACTTATTTTTTCTCTCCGTTTTATTCAGCAAACTCCAGTTAACTAGAGGTGAAATTAAATTTTCTTCGTATTATTATTTTGAAAGTTATTGGTATTAAATTGATGAAATCATCAGTAATCATTACTTCATGATAATAAATGTACTCGTATTTACAGTATTAACTTACTGAAAAAATTCATTCATTACTTTTAATAATTATTATACTTAGAATAGCCTATTGTTATAATTTTTATAGTATAAATTTATTCCCGTGCACATGCTTTTGTGCACATGCGGGTCCTAATTATTTTTTCTTTATTATTATTATATATGTTATAATAATTATGTATTAATAATTTAAAATTGAATTTCATATAAACCTTAACTAGGTAGAACATGGGGATGGGATTTTTCATTTTCTATGCCAAATAAGAATTAGGGCATTTCGTTCTCAGAAGGTTGGCAGGTCTGAACTCATAATTAGCGGCTTCCAAAATTTAAATGGTTGATTGTTTCAAATATACTATTATTCATAGGTATCTTATATTAAACAATATGCACAGCAACTGTACATGGGTATAATGAGTCTGATCGTGGGTCTCAGAAATATTCCGAACGATTCAATTGATCTGAAAATTCGGAAAAAATATTCACTCGAAAATTTTAAAACTGAAGCGTTCTTTGACACCCCATTGTATAAACCTGATAATTATTTTAAAAATAATCAACCAAAAATAATCTTCAGAAACTACTAATTGTAGTAGCTGATGAGATCAGATAAGATCAGATGGAGAGGAGATGCCTCCAATTCAAATTCGCCAAAAAATTGAACACTATGTACTAAAAAGTAGGCTAAACTCAATTTTTAATAATATATACCTTTCCTAATCATAATCTTCACTTCTATAAATCAACAGAAAGTTTTTCAATCTAATCAATAAGTTCTTTTCAGCCAAACTTCCTTTCAATCCACATTGTATTTACTTATGTATGTATGTATCAAGTCCTTTTACCTATGTTTAACTATGTAAAATACCTTAAACGTCTTCTGGAACGAAGAATTGAATTAGTTTCTTATTTTTTGTTTCAGGATGTGATAACAACATTGAAGAGGAGGCTTTCAGATTGGCAGAAGGCCACAAATGATCCTTGGGTTTGCTCACCAGGAGGTGTGCTGGAGGGGAAAATAAGCTCGAAAAATTCATTCTGTGGTCCTCTATATAACCATTAATAAATTTCGACTCTAGACAGTATTGAATTACACAATGTTATACTTATAAGATAGTTTTACATCAAACAACACAAAACAACATCTATGACATTTCTATAATTATTTAAGAATCACACCTTGAAGAAGCTGGGATTTAATTTGTTAAACGTAAAGGTTTTAGGCTTATCGTTCCATCCATTCAAGTAGAAAGTATCATTGAAGAAATATATCAAGAAAATATAAAAAATAAAATATTATTGTAGCAAATTGTGTTGAAAATATATAAGAAACTTAAGTTTTTCCAATAACTGTTACAATACTTGTAATCTCGTTCAAACCACTGAAAAATGTCAATAAACCAAGGCATATTCGTATCGGTATGTAGTAAATAGAAGGACATTGAAAATTTCTGGGGTTTCATCAAAGACTTCTATCTTTATTGGAACGTAATAAATTTAAATAAATAATTAATAAATTTTAATTTTGAAGAATTTTATTGAATAACAATCATTCTACTAAAAACGTGTTCATTGATAATAAATTCAAGGTACAGCTTGTATAATTCGATTACTAGTCTACAAAGAAAAACTGTATTCACACTAAACATCTACAGGGTGTTTCAAAAAGGACTTTAAAACTTTGAAATTTTTTAAAATAAAGGTATAGAACTGGATTTGGTGTTGTTTTAAAGGAAAAAACATCAAGTTTTAACTAGTATATTATGGAAGCGATCTTAGTGCTCTGTACGACAATGATACGACATTATCGACGTAAAAATGCTTAAAAATTGACGCCCGCGTCAACAATATGGATCTTAGAGCAGGTTCACACGAAGGCGGTTGTGGTTTGGGTGGTTACCAGCGGTTCAATGTGTGGGAGAGAGACAAAAAACATCTGGCATAATCTTGTCTCTCTCCCATACATGGAATAGCTGGTAACCGCCCAAAAACCGTTCATGCGAACCCACTCTCATGATATCTTATGTTTTATTGAGCACCCTGTTACTACAAACCTCTATGCCAATCATAAATAAATTGTAGGTCTACTATGAGTATCATTTTCCTTACTTGGTACAAGAATTGCGTTGAAAGTTTCTTGCCGACTTTGATTCTTCAAGCAAAGGTCCAGTGAAGACAGTCATATTTAAAGCATTAGTTGCTAGCGCTTGCTAGGGCGACATTCCGCACTTCCATAATATGCCAATCAAAACTTAAGTGTTTTCCTTTAAAACAAGACCAAATCCAGGTCTATATCTCTTTTTAAAAATATTGTATGAATTTTCAAAGTAATAAAGTCCTTTTTGAAATACTCTGTATTGAATAATTGAAGAGCACAATGCAAAAAAGATGAATGTCATAATTTTTAAATTTTCAGGAGACTCATTTCAAACTTCAAAACGTTATTACTGAAGGATAAGTTTAAATATAATATTCATTCTAAATGTATTGAAACTATATGAATATAGAACATAGAATACACTGTAAATAGAAGAGTATTTATTCAAATACTTGTCATAAAAAATAAATTTGTATACTAAGTACAATAAAAAAAACACAAAAATGATGAATGTCAGCAAAAAACACAAAAAAGAGGAATGTCTCTGAAAAACACAATATTGAGGAATGTCTGTAAATTCATGATCGAACTGTATTAATTACAGTTTAAAGTCTGATACAATTCCTAGCATAATTAAACTCATTTAATTGACTTAAAAAAATCTTCAAAATTAAAAAAATAATGAATTATAGATAAGGATACGTGAGTATTATCCTTATATGAGGATACGTGAGGCCACAATCATCATTAATCCTTATTTGTGCTTGAGACTTTCATAGAAGGCTTTTGCTGAGGGTGAGCAAAACTGTTTCAGGTGTTGAATGTCAGTATATTTCTCCCAACTGATCGGTAATAATTCTGAAAATAGAAAATTTAGTGCATAAGATGATTTGAAATTTGTTTGATAGTATCAGAGTAAAAATAATGTATTTACTGTTCTTCCGAAAATTGTAATTAAGAAATCAAACCCCCAATTCACACAATAATCTCAATAGCATTATTGAAAATCCCCACAATACAACTAGAGAATCAACCGAGAATCCTTCAAAAACTAGATGGCGTGCACTGTACAAGAATTGCAGTTAAACCTAGGCTCAGGAATGAATGAATGAACTAGAGAAAATTATTAAAAATTCAATTTGCTTGGAATATTATTAGAACTTGAATCCTACAGAGACCCAACTTAAAACTTGGGGTGAAGAGCAACTTACAGCATCTTATACAGACAGCAAAGAAGGCTGCTAAGCACACACACTGAATTAAAATTAATAAAACATTAACTTTACAGTCAAACTAATCAAGATTGGATACACCAACAAAAGCTTAAAACTGACAAGATAATTCCCACAACAGCCTTTCAAAATTCCTCAACAAAAGTCACACTCATAAACTCACTAGGTCAATGTGGGTAATTGTGGGTAATTGTGAATGGATTTGACCATTTTGGCGGAAAATATCAATTTAAAAAATAACTAAAAGAGATAGTAAAGTTTTGACCAGTCCTATGAAGTTTTATGTATCCAATGCTTTGTATTTGATATAGGATGTATTTCATCAGGCTTTAATTAAATATTTATTTGACGTTCACAATTACCCGGTCAGCATTCACAATTACCCACTATTCTGGGGTAAATGTGAATGGCATCATCAAAAATACTAGAAGCTGTATTACAGCTCAGTGGGGTAATTGAGAACAAAGCCTGAATCAAGCTGTTCACAAATCACTCATCATAATTCTATGATGAAAACTTTTCAAAAAATCTAGATTTTCTCAAACCGCTGCAAATTTTTTGAAAATCGTAGGGTAAAATAAATATTGACACATGTTTGTAAATGAAGCAAACAATGTAATATAGGGTAATTAATGATAGGTAATGATAAAACAAAAGTGTTTGAAGGCTCATAAGCCAATTCACACTTCAAAAAATTGTCAAAATCAGTATAGTCGTATAAGTCTCATATAGTTTCATCAAATCAGTATAGTCTCAAAATCAGTATATAGGCTCATAAGCCAATTCACACTTCAAAAAATTGTCAAAATCAGTATAGTCTTGCAAAAAAGGTAGGCACAGTTAGTCCTCTTCACATTTCATTAACTGTCACAGCGCCAGGAAACTTATAAACTATTTGTCTGTTTTTGTAGATAACTTCTGGTTGTGGAAGGACTCCTAAGATATCGAAAATCTCTACACTAAAGACATCATTTGTCTTTTCAATGAACTCGGTGGATTGGAAATTACACTTTCTTAGTCCCTGCAATATTATCTCACCATCTTCATCATCCACCTTGGTGATATGACAAACATATTTAAAATGAGTAGCTTTCCTCAAACCACCTTTCACGTCAACCAAAACAAAATTTCCAACTTTAATGTTTTGTTCAAAAATCGGGGTCTCGAGATCCACTGCATCTGCACTTTCCATTTCACTTTCTTGTAGGTAGTCAGTTAGACTCTGCTCTTCATCATCTGTGTCTAGAAGTAGGCCTACCATGGAAATGTCACTTTCATCACTGTCTGTGTCCTTGTTTCTTTCAACTTTCTTTTTCTTTTTAGGTTCTTCATCATTTAGTTGGTTTTCATTAACTTTGATATTTGTCTCAATTTTCCTTGTTTGTTCTCTTGTCTTCTCCTGACATTTTTTCTTGGCCTTGGTTCCTTTGGATACTTTAGCTTTACCTTCCTGAGCTGATTTTAATCTTTGTAGCACATCTTTATTGGTAAGTACCTCTCCGTAAGTTTGTTGTTTTAGTCGTGCAATTCTCTCTTTCTTTTTATCAATATTTTCTTTGTTGAGTGGAATCAAAGATGCCGGCTTGTACTTATCTGAGTGGCTTATTATTTGTGAGGAGAAAAACTCCATAATCTCTCTTGTTGTTTCAGCAGCTGGATTTGTTGTTTCAGCAGCTGGATTTGTTGTTTCAGCAGCTGGATTTGTTGTTTCAGCAGCTGGATTTGTTGTATCAGCATCTGGATTTGTTGTTTCAGCAGCTGGATTTGTTGTTTCAGCAGCTGGATCGATTTGAGTGTCACTTTCATTTTGTAGGCCTATGTCCTCACTGTTCGAGATATCATCACTGACAGAGATGTCCTCAATGCTTGGAGCTGGCTCTCCTGCAAGTCTTTTTCTGTATGCTGTCAACTCCAATGGATCAAAAAGATGTTCTGGGAATTTATTTCTATGTGGAGGGTACAGTCCTGTACTGCTAAAACCACTTCTAATATTGTTTGGTCGCATAGCTTCTTCCCAAACTTCAGATAAAAGTTGACTGAACATCTCCTTTTGTAGTGCAGAATGTTGTAGGCCAATTCTTGATTTTCCATAATCAACGAGTTTCTTCTCCCATTCTGTTTTCAGTGGCAAAAACACCGTTTTATCTAAAGGTTGCAACTTGTCTGTTAAGTGACTTGGAAGTTTGATGAGACAGATTCGGTTTTCTGTTGCTTCTTCCACAATCCTGATGCTAATATGACTTTTGTGGCCATCATAGCACAGGACTGCGGTTTGATCAAGCATTCCAGTACGCTCCCTTACCTTTTTCACATGAGGCACAAACCCATTTTTGAACCAGTAGAAGAATGTGGGCTCTTCCATCCATCCCTTGGAGGAAGCAGCATACAAAGTTCCTTCAATGGCCTTCCCGGTTACCCACCTCACCTGCACTGCAGCTCCTTTAAAAACAATTAATGGAGGCAGTGCAGTGCCATCAGCTGAAGCACAAGCAAGAACTGTAGTGTTTGTGCGACCTGAACCACCACTCACTCTGAACAAAGGCTTCCCTTTTACTCCAATCGCTCGTATTCGGGATGGATCACTAGAAAATCCTGATTCATCGGTATTGAAGAAAAAACAAGCTTTTTCTTCTCCAGTGACACCATGTTTCTCTAATGCTTCTTCGAGGATATCGTAGAAACTATACACTATATCTGGTTTTCTATTCTTTTTTCTAGCTTTTTCCAATAGTTCAGGTTTTTTCAGGGATAACACAGAGGATCTTTTCATGAATTTTCTGTACCATTCTTCACCAGGTCGATTGTCTTTGAAGGGAGTTTTCAATTTTTTTTGTTGAACATACTGTTTGTTGTATTAGATCGAATAGCTCTTTTTTATCAACAGGATAACCCATTTCTGCTCTTGCTGCCATACATGATGAAAAAGCCTCTTCAACATGTGTCGGAAAAACGTTAGGTCTTCCAGCACCAAGAGTTTCTTTTTTTGTTACACGCCAACTAATTCTTGAACAAATAACACTTTGAGGCACCTTGAAAGTCTTTTCAGCTAATTTGTAGGTCATTCGTTTAGTCTTTACAGCGTCCACGGCAAGTTTTAGGTCTTCTTCAGTATAATTTGATTGTCTTTTCCTTACATAATTTCTAGGCATTGTAGTGGCTGAACTCTTGATTTCTTGATTTAATTTCTTGATTTAATTATCTGCAACAAAACATTAAATCCCTAGTGAAACCTGAGAAGGCATTACTTCCATTCATATGTTGAGGGTAATTGTGAACGCTGTTCACAATTACCCCAAAAATGAGTTCACATTTACCCCCACATAACTAAGTGTTATGGGTAATTGTGAACTCCAAAATAAAAACAACAAAAAAAATTAATAGAAGAAATGTAGCATATTCACGACCTTCTAAATTGATTTCTTCATCTTTGTAGCCGGGATTTGTTTTAAAAACAGGTATACTTTTTCTTCAATAAAATTTTTTCCAAACAACGACAAAACTTGTTTGTCAAAATTTTTGCAGATGTTTTTCTAATATATTGAAAAAAATCTGAAAAGTTGAAGAAAACAGCTTAAAACTTAATATTAGATAAAAAAGGGACATAAGTTTCATAATTCGTTTGTGTTTGTTCAAAATTATTGAAAACAAAAGAATTACAGGGGTTGTTCACAATTACCCCTGTTCACAATTACCCACATTACCCACATTGTATTAGTGTAAGCTAAGTTATGTCAAAAATTATTATTTTTTTTTAAATTATAACACATAAAAGATTGTTTACCTTCATAGAGCCTCTCAGGTAAGACAAATTCATCATGTCCCAGGTTTTGTTGTTCCATCATCGATTGTAAAAATTTGGCATTTGGTGGAGTAAATACTGCAGTCTCCCACATTCCATTGTATGAGCTTCTATATTGGACCAATCGACTATTGTCCAATGAAAAAATTATTTCTTTGACCAGTCTTGTGGGAAATGGACATTTTTTCACAAACAATGGAGCCAAGTATTCAGTCCATTTTCTTAATAGAGATTGATCAACATGAATGACATTCGAGCATTCTCAAAAACGTCTATCCAATGTTCCGGTAATTCGGCATGGTATTTTTGATTCACAAGAGCCATGTTTCGGTCGCACTCAAGGTACGAATGACCTCGCACAGGAAATGTTAATTTAATGTATTCAAGTCGGCGAGTATGTACCACATAATGTAGCAATCTGAGGACAGTAAAATTTTTGTTCTGTCCGGCACATCCATCACAAAACATTTCAAGTCTTTTAACTTTGTGATCAAGTATATTGAAAATGAAATGGTGGAGAAAAGATGATACTTCATCGGATCCTTTTTTTCCTTCTGTTTCAGTATAGCAGTAGAAAGTTGATTGCCCTGTTGAAAGTGTGTGGATATTAAAGGAGTAGAAGGATAGCTGTCTTCTGTAGTAAATGTCATTGGTGGATATGTTAGGCATACTCAAGTTTTTCTGAAAATCGAAAGCAATAGCTTCATCTTCTTCACTCTTCTGGCTTCTCTTCTTTGCATCCCGTTTTCTTTGATAAAATACACCAGCTTTACGTTTATGAAGATCATTAAGAGTTTTTTCTTTTTCGATCTGCTTCATAATACTTTGTTTTTCAGATGGAGGAGAATCGAATAGCTTCTTCTCAAGAGCTGCAATGTCAGCCTGATGCTTATCACATGTGCTGCACGTGTCACTGCGGGGGTAACCGAATGCAATATTAAATTTAGTGTTGAATATTCTTCTGAAAAATTCATAAGATACAGGTGGAAGATTCTTCTCCTTGTATAAATCGTGCATCTTTTTAATATTAAGTGATTCTGGAAGATAGAGTCTGTCTGTTTTACCATGGCTGTAATGACTAACCCTCCCCTTGAAAGACCGAATATGCTCAATCACACTGTTTGTTACATCTTCAGGATTCCTACAATGACTGTGATCATATTTACCTCGCATATCTAGCGGTGACTTTCCTGTCACTTTCAGAGCCTTCTGTAAGCTTTGAAGGCGTCTTGGTGTTATACCATACAAGGATATAAAAGCCTTATAGCACACTGGAAGTTCTTTCATCTCACCATCACTTAAAATTCTCACTTTGTACGAATATGCTTTATCGTGAAATGAAGCGACGTCATTACGATTTCGTGGTCTGCGGTTCTTAATTGAATGTACAGTTATTAGTCCACACAAATGCGAATTTTGTTCATCCACTGATCCCATAGAATTAAAGTCATTGATAATTTTTTGTATCTGTGATTGAGGAATGTTATTAAAACATTGAAAACGCTTACACTTGCAGTCTGGTCCGGTTTCATGAGTGGATAACCTCAACTTCTTCATAACGTCACTGCTTCTTCCATACGACTTACGTTTCTTTGTACTCGATGATTGTTTCTTCGTCAACTCAATATCACTTTCAGAAGACATTACTGGTTTCTTTATTAAAAACAATAAACATGAAAAACAACACTACTTCTTTCAAAACATGCAGAAACACAGACAAAACATTACACAGCTTGCAGTTGCACTGGTCTGATTCCCGCGTTCCGGCCAGCTGTAGAAAATCATACCACCAAACATGAAATTCCCCGTTTTTGCAATGTCTCGATTCGACCTTCCCCCTTTTTGTGTTGTACAGCAGGATTCAATTAACTTGTCATAAGTCAGCTGATCCAGTAATAGTTAAACAGTGATTTCGACACAATAATCAAAAGGCTTGAAAGTCTTGAAGGCCTTTAAAGTCTTTAAAAGACCTTTTTGAAGAAGACCTTTCATAGAATAACTTTTTAAAAGACCTTTTCAATAATCTGCGAGATTCAGCATTTGTAGGTTAAGTATTGTGATCATATGCTCGTCGATCAGCTGACTTATGACAAGTTAATTGCATCCTGCTATATGGATATCTTTGAAACAGCTGTAGAAACGAACTATCATCGTTTTTGTAGTTTACTCTAGCCTATTGTATTCTACTGCCGATAATGCATGAAATTCAATCATAACCTCAATTTTGTTAATTTTTGACATTCATCTTTTTTGCATTGTGCTCTTCAATTATTAAGTAGTCATCAAACTTTCACTTTATATCAATTCTGGCTTTCCATCTTTCTTGATTCATAATATATTCCCTGTCATTGTTTGATGAATAGTTGTTATTTTTATGCTCAAATTTTAAAATTCTATTAAACGTTTTTACTTTTCTATATTCTTGTAATTATTCACATCGTCACGTACTTCCTTCTGTCGATAAAAAAATTTGTAATTTGTGCAAGTTCAAAACTCTGAAGCCCTATGATAATCCATTATAGAAGTGAATTACAGCTAGAAAATGTTTAGTTATACAGGGTGTCCCAAAAAATAGTGACGCAAGTACTACCACGGTATTCTACAAGTCAAAAGAAACAGAAAATGTCGTTGGCAAAATGCTGATTTCTCCTTAGTTAACCTGTGATCCGCCATTTTGTGTTTTTAATATTTTTCATCATAATATCTCGTTGAAAAAACAAGATTTTCTCATGAAATTTGGTAGGGGTATAATCAAAGGTGTGGTTTACAAAATACATATATCAATAAATTTCAATATCTGTTTTTTCCAAAATGGCGGCCGACTAAAATTTTCAATTCGATTTTACTGGAGAAATATTGCTTTTTACGATAAAACGTAAAATTACCAATATGTAGAGAATTTTATTCTGAATAAAATGGTATATAATTTTGAAGAATCGGATACTAAATAACCGAGATATGGCTATTTGAAGATCACCACTTCTGTGTTTCTCCATTTCTTCAGTAGTGAGACATATATAAGAATAAATTTATGAATGCAAAACATATGTTTTGCCTATCTTTGTCACTCGAACGTTCTGAATTTATTATTGGATGGAACAACCAATTAATGAATTTCATGAATGTGAAAATATGATTTACAGTAGTAAATTTGAGAACGTTCAAGACAGGCACGCATATTTTTTGCATTCATAAATTTATTTAAGGTTAGCTTAGGGCTAACCTTATCAGCTTTGGCTTAGAGGCTTGTACGATGTACGTGGACGATGAGAAAAGTGAATATGGCTGAACGTGTCCTCCGAAGCACGGGAGTTGTCCGGGAAAAATATCTTGCAGTCAACTGTCATAGAACCAGTAGCTTTGGCTTATCATACCAGCGATGGACCAACACGGCTTCAGCCACTTGATGTTAAATGAACTCTTTGGCTTCATATTATGTTGAAATGTTTGCTTATGATTTTCACTTACCGTAGTTTATGAAAACTTGTGTGTTGGTAATTAGATTGGAATGACGATTGGAATGAATGCCTGGTATGAGGATGAGAATCCAACCCATGGCTGGAGCAGCGATAACTAACTGCAAACTTCTAGGATTCGTAGGCGGTATGGATCGAACTTCAACGCGGTTTGTGAAAAGCACATAGCAGCAGTGCTAATTATTCCCTTTATAGTCCAATAAACTGTATTTTATTCAACAACAAACATGTATTTTTTCCACCATCATTTCCTATTGCCAATGATTAACCTTCCAGCATGTTGCTACTATAACTGTCACTATATATCATCTTATTAGTAATTTGTCATGCAACAATTATATTGAATTAAATTTTGGTTATTGTAAATTGACATAAAAATTGAATAATTCTCAACTCAAGAAGTTTTTCTGATTCTGGAATCAAGCTCTAGGCATTTAATAAAAGTATTATGAATTAGAAAAATTGTATCAACTAAAGCTGGGTTTACACCAGATGTCGTTGACACATTTTTGTGACAAAAGTCACTGACTTTTGTCACAATTTTAAAAAACGCTAGAAGTTCTTGCGACATTGTGTCAATGACAATTGTCAACGACAGAAAATCTGTGTTTGTGACAATGTCACAAGTTTCCCATCGAGAGTCGGTAAGATCAAAGGACTGTCGTTGACAAATGTCACAGTCACAATGTCGCAGTATATGTAAACGCTGCGGTGACATTTGTCTGCGACAAAAGCCTCCTTTCTTGCTTGCTTGCCACTGGTGGCGTAGCATTCCGGACAGGATGTGAGATACAATATGTAATTGACAAAAACGTTTACATCAAACTGTGAATTTTGTGACAGTTTTCAACAAAATCGTTTACATCAAACTGCGACTTTTGTCAATGACATTTGTTTGTGACAAGTATGTCGTTGTTGACAAAAATCATTGACAGTTCTGTCACTCACTTTGGTGTAAACCCAGCTTTAGAATATAATTATGGTAATGTGAGCGCATTTTTCAACAACTTTACTACGTTTTAGAACTTGAATTATCGATCAGCATTTAATAATACAGCAAACAAAAAAGAGCGAAACTTCACACTCGGTAACTGCCACTACGATTTACTGGTTCAGATGAAAGAAGATGTAATTCCAAGTCTTTTATTGGGGGTGCGGGTGTTCTGCCCACGAAACATTTGAAAGAATTTTCCTGGAAGGCTGATTTTGTATGCCTTTTTGAGACGAAATAGATATAAAATAGTATGTAATATTAAAGAAAATATTAGCACTCAGTGCATTGTAGTAATTTTGTCTCAAGTGCCTCAGACTTTTGCGCCATGAGGTGACTACCACACTCACTCCGTTGTGGCCTGTCGGTACTCCACTAACAAAAGAAACTTTCCCCGCATTCCTTGTTTTGGCAGAAAAACATTAATAATACTTTAACCAATTATACATTTGGTTTAAACCATACAATATTTTCGTTAGTTATTTCAAATTCGAAGTGTATCCTGAATTCAACTCGGGCATATAATTCCCAAAAATCTCCCGAGGACGCAGCTTAAGATTTTCCGAAGGGCGCATCAGCCAATCTTGGCCTGTTTCAACTTCCAGTCTACTTTTTATTGATCTATGGAGAAAAATTGGAGAAGAAATAAATATAACATCACGGTAATGAAAAAAATATTGAACATTGCAGAGCGCTTAGGCGCCCCCCCCTTTTGCTTGACGCCCTACGCGACCGCGTACTTCGCGTTCGGTATCCCTTAAACCGGCCCTGATAATGTGTAGGGAATACAGTGAAGGAGAAAGTGTAAAAAACGGAGAGAGAAAGAGACGAAAAGGAATGGGAAGACTTGCAAAGAAGAAGTGAGAAAGAGAAAGGAGAATGGACCGAGGATGAGTGCCATTGAATGGAGAAGAAAGTGGGAAGTATTTAGATCTGTAAAAACTGGCGAAGAAGAATAAAACGGGATAATAAAAGGAAAATAAGTTACTGGAAAAAGAAAATACGAAAGAAGGCCATGAAGGGAGAAGAATAGAGACGAAAGATAAGGTGTAGAGGAAGAAAAAGAATGATCTGAGATTCATGTTTATTTGTAGTTTAATAATTGACTTCCTGTCCAGTATTGAAAACTCTAAACAACACTCTTTTTCAAGGTCTCCACGTGCAGAATATTGGCTCCTACAACAGTGTTGTCTGGGACAAGAAAATTCCAACGACCCCAATGAATTGGCCAACGACAATGCTATTGGCCATTGAAGTGGCCATATTGGATTCCGTATACCGTATTGCGCAAGAATAACGCTGAATGAACCGTTAGTTTCTTGAAGAGGGGGAATTCCTAGAGGGGTCGAATTATTATATGATTGGTGGAAATGCTTATCACGTCATCACACGTCATCAGTTTTCTTGTTCAGACTACATTTCAACTATGTTTAGATCTCATCTTCTCGTTCACTTGCGTTAAGATTGTGGTGGTGTGTGGACGTTTTCCAACATTTCTTCCGTTTGTATCTCACTGCTGAAATTCTTCAACAAGTAGCCGATTGAAAACAAAGAGTGAGTAAATTCATTATTTCTTTTTCAAATCATATATTTTTGCTAGATTCTTCATAACTTCATTTTGAAACATCGATGAAAAAGTACTTGGTTTCAACAGAAATTATAACATGTGACCAATTGACCATAGGCGTCGCGCCCGTGGGGGTTCTCAGGGGCACGTGCCCTCCAAAAATCTTGTAAAACATCCTGAGATCTGCTAAATTAAATAAATGAAATATAATTTGATCTGTTTAATTAGATTTGTTTAATGAAATATAATTTTCACACAAAATTATTTCTGAGCATTATATGAGTAGACTTGGACTAACATAAAAGTACCGTTTTGTAGTATACTTTCCGGCTGATATTGCCCTAATTCTGATTTAATTCGAACTTCACTTGGAATGTCAGAATTTGTGAATCAGGAAAACATAACACGATTCATAACGAGATCGAAAATTCAGTATAGTTGAGAAATAAGATAATATAAATTTGTCATAATATGTATTACATATCTATATAACTACAAGCTGTCCCGGCGAACTTCGTATCGCACTCTTCCACCCCATCAAATGTCCCCCCTTCATGCCACCCCTCAAAAAATGTCATCTCCCAAATGACCCCCGTTCATTCCCCCCCAAATGTCACCCCCACATATCCCTCTTCATGTCAACCCCTTCTTCCCCATCAAATGTCACTCCCCTCTTCCCACCAATTATTTTTTTTTATTTTTCAATTATTTCTTCTATTTTGTATTTTTTTTTCATTTATTTATTTCTTTTTAATTTCTTTTCTTTTTTTTCATTTATTTATTTCTTTTAAATTAAAAAAAAAATTAATTTATTTTTTATTTTTTCCGTTCTTCAATTTTATTATTTGAAACAATAAAACATGTAGGCCTATGATACGAACGATAACTCATTCTTAATTTATGATTATATCGTAAAAAATAATTAGAGTAGAAAACCTAGTACAAAAAGAAATGGATCGGAGCGGGAATTGGACCGCGGACCTCTTGATTACAACGCAGACGCTCTATGCACTGCGCCACGGAAGCTTAGGATCTGCGAGCAGATTTTCCGATCTCAAATACATGATCATCTTCCCGTAGCCACTTAGCCGGCAAGTTTGAACATAAGTCTGTGATATGTTTGATAGGTTAGGTCATTAATTTACTAATTATTTATTAATTACAAAGGGATTTTCTTATATTTTAATTCATATTATGTTAACCAGTGCTGTAACAATCCAAACTAATCCAAAATCATCTAAATCGGTTCAGCCGTTCTCGAGTTATAAGCGAGCGTACAGACATCAACTCTCTTTTATTAATATAGATAGATAGATAGAAGATAGAAGATATAAAAGCGAAATGGCACTCACTCACTCTCTCACTCACTCATTCATCAGCAGAACTAAAAATCTACTTGGCATGCGTGTTCAGTTGGAGCTTTAGACGCTTTAGATTTTGAAAACATCCCAAAGATACGCCCAATATTCGCGTTTTTCTAGCGATTTTGTGCGTTTTCTCAGCTTTTTCGAGAACTAATTGGCAGAAAATGTTGAAATTTGGTACTTAGGTTCGTTTAAGGTCTAAAAATAATATGTTTACTGTGTCTACGGGGGCGAAGCCCCCTGGTGAGCGCGAAGCGCTCACTATGTCAATGGCTGCCAGGGGTCCAGGGGGCGGAGCCCCCTGGCTAGCCTGCTGGCTAGTATATATGATATATTTTCTTTTTTGCTTTTCTACTCTTCTCATTCATTACTTTTCTTCGTTTTTTCTCTTTTCCCCCATATATAGCCATATTTTTCTCTGCTTCTCTCCTTCCCCACATACTATTTTCTTATCAGTCTGCTCTGTCTTAGTTTAGTTTTCTCTCTTTCTCTCATGTACTGTCTTTTGTTCACCTCATATGTGCAATTTAAATCGTCTCCAAGTTGTTTTATTTTCCTCTTCAGATTATTCTTCGATTCTCCTTATCTTTTTCTCTCCTCAAGTTCCTTCCATAGATAGGACAAGTTAACCTAAAAATAAAAAAGAGAGAAAATTCAAGAAACCTAAAAATGTGTAGAGAAGTTAGTGGATGTGATGAGAAGGGTTAACCAGGTTAGGTTACCATTACCATGTTAACTAGGTTAACCAGGTTAACCTACTTTCTTTTTTTTCTTCTTTTTTTCTTCAGGTTTCTTGGATTTTTTTCATCTGCCCTATTTTTTCAATGTAAAATAATGTGAAAAATAGTCATTTATCTATATATATCTATCTATTTTTCCTTATTCATTTCACTTTTTCTCTCTTTCTTCCAAACTCAATAATTCTCTCACACTATATCGTCTAATTTTTCTTCTCTTATTTTTATCCTTTACTTCTAAGCATAGGCGCCGACTCCATGGGGCCCTAGGAGCTCGAGCCCCCCCAAAAATTTAGTTGGGGGGCGGAGCCCTACCAATAATTTGTCGAGAATAGACAAATTATCGAGAAGGATAATTTCATTTTGCTTGTAAGTTTAAAGCATTTCGTAAAACGGTACTTTAAACTCTTTAAATAGTACTAAACCAATTACTCTCAACACATTGTCATACTGTGTTATGCTTTTACGAACTTAATAAGTCGTAAAACTGAGTAAGTTTAGCCAAAAAGAGAGGAGTTTTGAAGCATGAGGGTAAGGGGAGGCATCGTTATAAGAATTTGGAACTGTGCTGCGACCCAATATTTTTGAGTAATATTAAATATTTATTTATTTACCGTATTTATTTATTTGAAAAAATGCATAGTTGAGGGCACCAGGAATTAAATCCTATTATTGCCCTCATAACACAAAATAAAATTATACAAACAAGAATAAGACAAATAATAAGTTACAAATACATAATAATAATAATAATAGTAAATAGTAGAAAATAATAATAGTAAGCATTAATAAGCATTAAGCACTAATAATAAGCATATTAATAGCAATTTAGCATATTCTTTATGCTAAAGCATTCTAAGCATTTCATTTCATTTTATTTTATTTTTAGTTATTCTGAAGCATTTCTAGGTCTTATAAATTCAAAATTTTTCCGGGTGAGGACCCCCGGACCCCCCGGTCTGAGCCCCTGACAAGTCGGCGCCCATGCTTCCAAGTTCTTCTGGTTTTTTCTTCTCACATGGTACTCTCTGGCACTCAATTCTTGCTTCATCTTGTTTTTCTCTGGGACCACATGAACATGTTTCTTGCTCTGCTCATCCTTCTACATTTATCGTCTACTACTTCTCATCCACTGTTACTGACTTTCACCGAGTCTTCTCTCTTCGACCATGTTCACTTTCTTTCTCTCTATCTTTGGCTTCCTGCTTCTTCTCAACACTGAGAAGAATGTGGAGCTAAAGCTATGTGACTCTCACTCACTTTCTCACTCTATCTCTCTTTCTCTCTGTCTCTCACATAGTATCTCTGAATCTCACATAGTATTAAATTCCCAATATTAGTTCTAGTCGAATCTATTAGAAAAATATAGGCCTACGGTTGAGTGTTAATGGGAAGGATGTCCTTGCATATTCATCTTCTCCAAGAATGGACATTTATATGTCCAAACTCCGCCGTTTCATGTAGATATAAAACCATAATAATTATTACCGTTAGCATATTGAATCTCATATACATTAATCCATATCATCAAGTAAATTTTCATGGTTTATTTTTTCTTCAATCGAATCGAATATAATTACTTCTATTTTCAATGACGTTCATTACATAAGTATATATCATACTCTAGAATACTAGAATTCAAGTCGTAATTAACTACTGCATCTAGAATTAAAGCTTATGTCTATGGGTGTGTTTGCTTAGTTTGGCGGACATTTAGTAATTACTTTTATTCTAAACTAGCTGAATTCTGCGTGGAAGGCAGAGACGCTATCCAACAGACCACCGAGGTCATCTTTTGGTAGATCTATATTGTGGCATCTTCAACAACACATCGTTTTTATAGGAGCATTATTGTTTGGACTGGATCAGAATGGATGTCATGTTTTATAGGTTAGGTCATTAATTTACTAATTATTTATTAATTATTAAGAGATTTTCTTATATTTTAATACATATTATGTTAACCAGTGCTGTAACAATTCAAACTAATCCAAAATCATCTAAATCGGTTCAGCCGTTCTCGAGTTATAAGCGAGCATACAGACACCAACTCTCTTTCATTAATATAGATAACGTTCATTGTATATTATCATTTTATTTAATAAGCTTATATTTCGTACTTAATGAATATTGTAATTACTTTTATTACATTTACTAAATGACGTTCATTGAAATAACTCATTGAATTCTTGATCTAGAATTTGAGCTGACATTGTGTTGTATTCTACATGAATAAAGTAAATAATCTAATCTAATCTAATCTCTCTACTTTTCCTTTCTCTTTCATTATCTACTTTTTACTTGGCCTTTTAAAAGATTTATACTTTGCCATCAAGGATTAAATCTGATCAGATGTTAGTTGTTACTAATAACTGGGGGGCTTTATCATTCTTCTAGAGTAGCAATGATATTATGCAATTTATGCTATAAGTAAGAATTATTTATGAAATTCTTATACCACATTATTAATTATATGCATATTCTTATAGATTTCTTCTACCACTAATTAATTTCTGTTAATTTGATTGAGTGATAAGTTTTATGTTCAGTATGATGAAGTTGTCAAAATGTATTAAGCCACAGTGAAAGGTATGTGTAGCATATGAATTCACTTGTATTGAGTTATGTATCAACTTCTAGGAATAGTTCTAGGGTAGAATTGCTGCTGAACAATCAATAGAATAACTTCAATTCATGTCTGAGTTATTCTATTTACAGAATTGTTATCAGATATTCCTTTTGTTCATTATTTTTTGTTATTAAATTTAGTACCTAAGTAATCAACAGACAAAAGATTCATGAATTCACAAGATTCATGAATTTTGAGATTGTATTTCAATTTTACTTGAAATACATTAAATAATACATTGGCTACTTTGAAATCATTTTCAAATTCATGTTATTCACTTCATCAGGACAGGAGTCCTTCATCAGTACTTCATCTCAACTTGATCCAACCTTTGACTTGTCACTCACAATTGGAGGGTATGGTTTACTCAATGTATTTCCTTGATTGAGTATTGCATATTCTCCAGATTGTGAGTGGTACTGTCTTCATACCAGCAGCTCATCAGTGCGTACATCATGAGAGACCATCAACTATTTCAACATGAGATGGTGAAACCCACAAAACGGGGAAGATAAAGTCTCCATACAACAACTTCAAGAGGATCCTATCACTTGCAATCAGTGGATAATCAGAGGCTTATTGATGAGTAGACATGGAATATTCGCTCAATTGTGGGTTATGCTTTCATCTGACTTCAAAATTTTAGAACAATATCATTTGTCTTTGGATCTTGAGACTAGACTATGATGAAAACTGTGTTAATTATGAAAATATTTTCATCAGTAGCATATCACTTGAATGTGAATGATTGTTAGTGCAAATCTTCAGAACTTCAAGACATGGCACCTGAAACCCAACCCAACCAAGACGGTCACAACAGCTTCACATCTCAGTAATCGGGATGCAGGGAGAGGGCTAAATATTGTTTTCTGCGGAGAGAGACTGACACACCAGGAAGCTCCACGATACCTAGGTGTGCGACTTGATAGATCTCTAACATACCGCCATCATTTGGAGGGAGTGAGAGACAAGTTGAAGACCAGAAACAATATTATAAGCAAATTGGCTGGAACAACCTGGGGCTGTAATGTGACAACGCTGCGAACTTCCAGCCTTGGTGTACAGTGTGGCTGAATACTGCTCACCTGTGTGGGCACATAGTGCACATGTGGGAAAGATTGATGTGGTGCTCAATGGGTCCAGAAAAATCAGTGGCACAATAAGACCATATCACTTGGATGTGAATGATTGTTAGTGCAAATCTTCAATTTTTCTTGGTAGAAATCTTCTAATGTTGTTGATTGTATGAAAATTTCAAATCAAATTACCAAATTAGAAATATTTGTCTGTTTTGATAACTAGTACTTTGGATACTTTAAAATCATTCTCAAATTCATGATATTCAGTTCATTTGGACAAGAGTACAGTACTTCATCAGTACTTCATCTCGAGGTGATCCAACCTTTGACTTGTCACTTACAATTGGAGGGTATGGTTTACTCAATGTATTTCCTTGATTGAGTAGTGCATATTCTCCAGATTGTGAGTGATACTGTCTTCATACAAGCAGTTCATCAGTGAGTACATCATGAGAGACCATCAGCAACTACTTCAACATGAGATGACACGACTTGACTATGATGAAAACTATGGAACCAACATAAAGAACACAATCTCATATTATATAGAGTACAGTGTTCAATATGCAGACCAGTTTTCACCAATACTACATGAAGAATTGAATGACATAGAGCATTTGATACTTGGAGTTATCATGATTATTAATTGGCAATTCAAATATCATTAATATCATTGTTAACTCCTAGCAATCATTGCTCACATCTTCAAAGACCAACATAAAGATCAAAATCTCATCATATTGTATAGATAGAGTACTCAATATGCAGGCCGGGTTTCACCAACACTACAAAAAGATTAGAATGGCTTCAAGCAAATGATACTTGGTGTTATCATGATTATTAATTGGCAATTCAAGTATCATTAATATCATTGTTAACACCAAGCAATCATTGCTAACACCTTCAAAGACCAACATGAACACGAAACAGAGTATCTGAAATTCATCATCAAGGATTAAATCTGATCAGAACAACTTGACTTGTTACCCACAACTGGGGGGCAGTACAGTATCCAGTCATATTATTGCCACCAATCATTTCTATTGGCTTTGCTTCTGTATTTTAAGATTTTTTCAGAATGGTTCATTAATTAGTTCATTAACTCATTAAAAGATTCCTGAATAGATCACTTGAAATACAATACATAATACATTGGATACTTTGAATTCATTTTCGAATTCATGACATTCACTCCATGGAAATAGGAGTCCTTCATCAGTACTTCATCTAGACTTGATCCAACCTTTGACTTGTCACTTACAATTGGAGGGTATGCTTTACTCAATGTATTTCCTTGATTGAGTATTGCATATTCTCCAGATTGTGAGTGGTACTCTCTCCATACAAACAGTTCATCAGTGCTTACATCTTGGAGAGACCATCAACTACTCCGACATGAGATGGTGAAACCCACAAAATGGGGAAGATAAAGTCTCCATGCAACAACTTCAAGAGGATCCTGTCACTCACAATCAGTGGATAATCAAAGGCTTATTGATGAACGGCCACAGAATATTCATCAGTACTTCATCTGGACTTGATACAACCTTTGACTTGTCACTTACAATTGGAGGGTATGCTTTGCTCAATGTATTTCCTTGATTGAGTAGTGCATATTCTCCAGACTGTGAGTGATACTCTCTCCATACCAGCAGTTCATCAGTACCTACATCCTGGAGAGTCAATCAACTTCTTCAACATGAGATGGTGAAACCCACAAAACGGGGAAGATAAAGTCTACATGCCATAACTTCAAGAGGATCCTGTCCGTCACAATCAGTCAATAATCAAAGGCTTATTGATGAACGGCCACGGAATATCCATCAGTACTTCATCTGGACTTGATACAACCTTTGACTTGTCACTTACAATTGGAGGGTATGCTTTACTCAATGTATTTCCTTGATTGAGTATTGCATATTCTCCAGATTGTGAGTGATACTCTCTCCATACCAGCAGTTCATCAGTGCCTACATGCTGGAGAGACCATCAACTTCTTCAACATGAGATGGTGAAACCCACAAAACGGGGAAGATAAAGTCTCCATGTAACAACTTCAAGAGGATCCTGTCACTCACAATCAGTGGATAATCAAAGGCTTATTGATGAACGGCCACAGAATATTCATCAGTACTTCATCTGGACTTGATCCAACCTTTGACTTGTCACTTACAATTGGAGGGTATGCTTTACTCAATGTATTTCCTTGATTGAGTATTGCATATTCTCCAGATTGTGAGTGATACTCTCTCCATACCAGCAGTTCATCAGTACCTACACCCTGGAGAGACCATCAACTTCTTCAACATGAGATGGTGAAACCCACAAAATGGGGAACATAAAGTCTCCATGCAACAACTTCAAGAGGATCCTGTCACTCACAATCAGTGGATAATCAAAGGCTATTATGTTTGCTCAACAGCCATGGAATATTCGCTCAATTGTGGGTAATGCTTCCATCTGATTTCAAAATTTCATAACAATATCAATTATTGTTGGATCTTGAGACTAGACTATGAGGAAAACTGTGTTAATTATAAAATATTTTCATCAGTAGCACATCACTTGAATGTGAATGATTGTTAGTGCAAATCATTAATTTCTCTTGGTAGAAATCTTCTTATGTTGTTGATTGTATGAAAATTTCAAATATAATTACCAAATTAGAAATGATTGTCTGTATGGATAACTAGTACTTTGGATACTTTAAAATCATTCTCAAATTCATGATATTCAGTTCATTTGGACAATAGTACTTCATCAGTACTTCATCTTGATTTGATCCAACCTTTGACTTGTCACTTACAATTGGAGGGTGTGGTTTACTCAATGTATTTCCGTGATTGAGTAGTGCATATTCTCCAGATTGTGAGTGATACTGTCTTCATACAAGCAGTTCATCAGTGAGTACATCATGAGAGACCATCAGCAACTACTTTAACATGAGATGGTGAAACCCATAAAACAGGGAAGATAAAGTCTCCATGCTACAACTTCAAGAGGATGCCATCACTCACAAACAGTGGATAATCAAAGGCTGATATGTTTGCTCAACAGCCTTTGAGTACTTGCTCAATTGTTTGTGATGCTTCCATTTCAATTCAGAATTTAATAACAATATCAATTATCTTTGGATCTATGAGACATGACTATGATGAAAACTATGGAACCAACATAAAGAGCACAATCTCATATTGTATAGAGTACAGTGTTCAATATGCAGACCAGTTTTCACCAATACTACATGAAGAATGGAATGACATAGAGCATTTGATACTCAGAGTTATCATGATTATTAATTGGCAATTCAAATATCATTAATATCATTGTTAACTCCTAGCAATCATTGCTCACATCTTCAAAGACCAACATAAAGAGCAAAAACTCATCATATTGTATAGATAGAGTACTCAATATGCAGGCCGGGTTTCACCAACACTATACGAAGATTAGAATGGCTTCAAGCAAATGATACTTGGTGTTATCATGATTATTAATTGGCAATTCAAGTATCATTAATATCATTGTTAACACCAAGCAATCATTGCTAACACCTTCAAAGACCAACATGAACACACAACAGAGTATCTGAAATTCATCATCAAGGATTAAATCTGATCAGAACAACTTGACTTGTTACCCACAACTGGGGGGCAGTACAGTATCCAGTCATATTATTGCCACCAATCATTTCTATTGGCTTTGCTTCTGTATTTTAAGATTTTTTTAGAATGGTTCATTAATTAGTTCATTAACTCATTAAAAGAATCCTGAATAGATCACTTGAAATACAATACATAATACATTGGATACTTTAAAATCATTCTCAAATTCATGACAATCACTCCACTCCATGGGAATAGGAGTCCTTCATCAGTACTTCATCTAGACTTGATCCAACCTTTGACTTGTCACGTACATTTAGAAGGGTATGCTTTACTCAATGTATTTCCTTGATTGAGTATTGCATATTCTCCAGATTGTGAGTGGTACTCTCTCCATATAAACAGTTCATCAGTGCTTACATCTTGGAGAGACCATCAACTACTTCAACATGAGATGGTGAAACCCACAAAACGGGGAACATAAAGTCTATATGCAACAACTTCAAGAGGATCCAGTCACTCATGACCAGTGGATAATCAAAGGCTTATTGATGAACGGCCACAGAATATTCATCAGTATTCATCTGGACTTGATCCAACCTTTGACTTGTCACTTACAATTGGAGGGTATGCTTTACTCAATGTATTTCCATGATTGAGTATTGAATATTCTCCAGATTGTGAGTGATACTCTCCCCATACCAGCAGTTCATCAGTGCCTACATCCTGGAGAGACCATCAACTACTTCAACATGAGATGGTGAAACCCACAAAATGGGGAAGATAAAGTCTACATGCCATAACTTCAAGAGGATCCTGTCCGTCACAATCAGTTGATAATCAAAGGCTTATTGATGAACGGCCACAGAATATCCATCAGTACTTCATCTGGACGTAATCCAACCTTTGACTTGTCACTTACAATTGGAGGGTATGCTTTACTCAATGTATCTCCTTGATTGAGGATTGCATATTCCCCAGATTGTGAGTGATACTCTCTCCATACCAGCAGTTCATTATCAGTGCCTACATGCTGGAGAGACCATCAACTTCTTCAACATGTGATGGTGAAACCCACAAATTGGGGAAGATAAAGTCTACATGTAACAACTTCAAGAGGATCCTGAAGTTGACTCACGACCAGTGGATAATCAAAGCCTTATTGATGAACAGCCACAGAATATCCATCAGTATTCATCTGGACTTGATCCAACCTTTGACTTGTCACTTACAATAGGAGGATATGCTTTACTCAATGTATTTCTATGATTGAGTGTTGCATATTCTCCAGATTGTGAGTGGTACTCTCACCATACCAACAGTTCATCAGTGCTTACATCTTGGAGAGACCATCAACTACTTCAACATGAGATGGTGAATCTCACAAAACGGGGAAGATAAAGTCTCCATGCAACAACTCGAAGTGGATCCTTTCACTCACAATCAGTGGATAATCAAAGGCTATAATGTTTGCTCAACAGCCATGGAATATTCGCTCAATTGTGGGTAATGCTTTTATCTGACTTAAAAGCATTATCTGCATTAAGACTGCACTATCTGACTAGTACTTTGAATACTGTGAAATCATTCTCAAATTCATGATATTCAGTTCATTTGGACAAGAGTACTTCATCAGTACTTCATCTTGACTTGATCCAACCTTTGACTTGTCACTTACAATTGGAGAGTATGGTTTACTCAATGTATTTCCTTGAATGAGTAGTGCATATTCTCCAGATTGTGAGTGATACTGTCTTCATACAAGCAGTTCATCAGTGAGTACATCATGAGAGACCATCAGCAACTACTTCAACATGAGATGGTGAAACCCACAAAATGGGGAAGATAAAGTCTCCATGCTACAACTTCAAGAGGATGCCATCACTCACAAATAGTGGATAATCAAAGGCTGATATGTTTGTTCAACAGCCTTTGAGTACTTGCTGTCATATTATTGCCACCAATCATTTCTATTGGCTTTGCTTCTGTATTTTAAGATTTTTTCAGAATGGTTCATTAATTAGTTCATTAACTCATTAAAAGATTCCTGAATAGATCACTTGAAATACAATACATAATACATTGGATACTTTGGATTCATTTTCAAATTCGTGACATTCACTCCATGGAAATAGGAGTCCTTCATCAGTACTTCATCTAGACTTGATCCAACCTTTGACTTGTCACTTACAATTGGAGGGTATGCTTTACTCAATGTATTTCCTTGATTGAGTATTGCATATTCTCCAGATTGTGAGTGGTACTCTCTCCATACAAACAGTTCATCAGTGCTTACATCTTGGAGAGACCATCAACTACTCCGACATGAGATGCTGAAACCCACAAAACGGGGAACATAAAGTCTCCATGCAACAACTCGAAGTGGATCCTTTCACTCACAATCAGTGGATAATCAAAGGCTATTATGTTTGCTCAACAGCCATGGAATATTCGCTCAATTGTGGGTGATGCTTCCATCTGACTTCAAAATTTCATAACAATATCAATTATTGTTGGATCTTGAGACTAGACTATGAGGAAAACTGTGTTAATTATAAAATATTTTCATCAGTAGCACATCACTTGAATGTGAATGATTGTTAGTGCAAATCTTCAATTTTTCTTGGTAGAAATATTCTTATGTTGTTGATTGTATGAAAATTTCAAATCAAATTACCAAATTAGAAATATTTGTCTGTTTTGATAACTAGTACTTTGGATACTTTAAAATCATTCTCAAATTCATGATATTCAGTTCATTTGGACAAGAGTACTTCATCAGTACTTCATCTTGACTTGATCCAACCTTTGACTTGTCACTTACAATTGGAGGGTATGGTTTACTCAATGTATTTCCTTGATTGAGTAGTGCATATTCTCCAGATTGTGAGTGATACTGTCTTCATACAAGCAGTTCATCAGTGAGTACATCATGAGAGACCATCAGCAACTACTTCAACATGAGATGGTGAAACCCACAAAATGGGGAAGATAAAGTCTCCATGCTACAACTTCAAGAGGATGCCATCACTCACAAATAGTGGATAATCAAAGGCTGATATGTTTGTTCAACAGCCTTTGAGTACTTGCTCAATTGTGTGTGATGCTTTCATCTCAATTCAGAATTTAATAACAATATCAATTATCTTTGGATCTATGAGACTTGACTATGATGAAAACTATGGAACCAACATAAAGAACACAATCTCATATTGTATAGAGTACAGTGTTCAATATGCAGACCAGTTTTCACCAATACTACATGAAGAATGGAATGACATAGAGCATTTGATACTTGGAGTTATCATGATTATTAATTGGCAATTCAAATATCATTAATATCATTGTTAACTCCTAGCAATCATTGCTCACATCTTCAAAGACCAACATAAAGAGCAAAATCTCATCATATTGTATAGATAGAGTACTCAATATGCAGGCCGGGTTTCACCAACACTACACGAAGATTAGAATGGCTTCAAGCAAATGATACTTGGTGTTATCATGATTATTAATTGGCAATTCAAGTATCATTAATATCATTGTTAACACCAAGCAATCATTGCTAACACCTTCAAAGACCAACATGAACACACAACAGAGTATCTGAAATTCATCATCAAGGATTAAATCTGATCAGAACAACTTGACTTGTTACCCACAACTGGGGGGCAGTACAGTATCCAGTCATATTATTGCCACCAATCATTTCTATTGGCTTTGCTTCTGTATTTTAAGATTTTTTTAGAATGGTTCATTAATTAGTTCATTAACTCAATAAAGATTCCTGAATAGATCACTTGAAATACAATACATAATACATTGGATACTTTGGATCCATTTTTAAATTCATTACATTCACTCCACTCCATGGGAATAGGAGTCCTTCATCAGTACTTCATCTACACTTGATCCAACCTTTGACTTGTCACTTACATTTGGAGGGTATGCTTTACTCAATGTATTTTCTTGATTGAGTATTGCATATTCTCCAGATTGTGAGTGGTACTTTCTCCATACAAACAGTTCATCAGTGCTTACATCTTGGAGAGACCATCAACTACTCCGACATGAGATGCTGAAACCCACAAAACTGGGAACATAAAGTCTCCATGCAACAACTTCAAGAGGATCCTGTCACTCACAATCAGTGGATAATCAAAGGCTTATTGATGAACGGCCACAGAATATTCATCAGTACTTCATCTGGACTTGATACAACCTTTGACTTGTCACTTACAATTGGAGGGTATGCTTTACTCAATGTATTTCCTTGATTGAGTATTGCATATTCTTCAGATTGTGAGTGATACTCTCTCCATACCAGCAGTTCATCAGTACCTACAACCTGGAGAGACCATCAACTTCTTCAACATGAGATGGTGAAACCCACAAAACGGGGAACATAAAGTCTCCATGCAACAACTTCAAGAGGATCCTGTCACTCACAATCAGTGGATAATCAAAGGCTTATTGATGAACGGCCACGGAATATCCATCAGTACTTCATCTGGACTTGATCCAACCTTTGACTTGTCACTTACAATTGGAGGGTATGCTTTACTCAATGTATTTCTATGATTGAGTATTGCATATTCTCCAGATTGTGAGTGGTACTCTCACCATACCAACAGTTCATCAGTGCTTACATCTTGGAGAGACCATCAACTACTTCAACATGAGATGGTGAATCCCACAAAACGGGGAAGATAAAGTCTCCATGCAACAACTCGAAGTGGATCCTTTCACTCACAATCAGTGGATAATCAAAGGCTATAATGTTTGCTCAACAGCCATGGAATATTCGCTCAATTGTGGGTAATGCTTTTATCTGACTTCAAAATTTCATAACAATATCAATTATTGTTGGATCTTGAGACTAGACTATGAGGAAAACTGTGTTAATTATAAAATATTTTCATCAGTAGCAAATCACTTGAATGTGAATGATTGTTAGTGCAAATCTTTAATTTTTCTTGGTAGAAATCTTCTTATGTTGTTGATTGTATGAAAATTTCAAATCAAATTACCAAATTAGAAATAATTGTCTGTATGGATAACTAGTACTTTGAATACTTTAAAATCATTCTCAAATTCATGATATTCAGTTCATTTGGACAAGAGTACTTCATCAGTACTTCATCTTGACTTGATCCAACCTTTGACTTGTCACTTACAATTGGAGAGTATGGTTTACTCAATGTATTTCCTTGAATGAGTAGTGCATATTCTCCAGATTGTGAGTGATACTGTCTTCTTACAAGCAGTTCATCAGTGAGTACATCATGAGAGACCATCAGCAACTACTTCAACATGAGATGGTGAAACCCACAAAATGGGGAAGATAAAGTCTCCATGCTACAACTTCAAGAGGATGCCATCACTCACAAATAGTGGATAATCAAAGGCTGATATGTTTGTTCAACAGCCTTTGAGTACTTGCTCAATTGTGTGTGATGCTTTCATCTCAATTCAGAATTTAATAACAATATCAATTATCTTTGGATCTATGAGACTTGACTATGATGAAAACTATGGAACCAACATAAAGAACACAATCTCATATTGTATAGAGTACAGTGTTCAATATGCAGACCAGTTTTCACCAATACTACATGAAGAATGGAATGACATAGAGCATTTGATACTTGGAGTTATCATGATTATTAATTGGCAATTCAAATATCATTAATATCATTGTTAACTCCTAGCAATCATTGCTCACATCTTCAAAGACCAACATAAAGAGCAAAATCTCATCATATTGTATAGATAGAGTACTCAATATGCAGGCCGGGTTTCACCAACACTACACGAAGATTAGAATGGCTTCAAGCAAATGATACTTGGTGTTATCATGATTATTAATTGGCAATTCAAGTATCATTAATATCATTGTTAACACCAAGCAATCATTGCTAACACCTTCAAAGACCAACATGAACACACAACAGAGTATCTGAAATTCATCATCAAGGATTAAATCTGATCAGACCAACTTGACTTGTTACCCACAACTGGGGGGCAGTACAGTATCCAGTCATATTATTGCCACCAATCATTTCTATTGGCTTTGCTTCTGTATTTTAAGATTTTTTTAGAATGGTTCATTAATTAGTTCATTAACTCATTAAAAGATTCCTGAATAGATCACTTGAAATACAATACATAATACATTGGATACTTTAAAATCATTCTCAAATTCATGACAATCACTCCACTCCATGGGAATAGGAGTCCTTCATCAGTACTTCATCTAGACTTGATCCAACCTTTGACTTGTCACGTACATTTAGAAGGGTATGCTTTACTCAATGTATTTCCTTGATTGAGTATTGCATATTCTCCAGATTGTGAGTGGTACTCTCTCCATATAAACAGTTCATCAGTGCTTACATCTTGGAGAGACCATCAACTACTTCAACATGAGATGGTGAAACCCACAAAACGGGGAACATAAAGTCTATATGCAACAACTTCAAGAGGATCCAGTCACTCATGACCAGTGGATAATCAAAGGCTTATTGATGAACGGCCACAGAATATTCATCAGTATTCATCTGGACTTGATCCAACCTTTGACTTGTCACTTACAATTGGAGGGTATGCTTTACTCAATGTATTTCCATGATTGTGTATTGCATATTCTCCAGATTGTGAGTGATACTCTCTCCATACCAGCAGTTCATCAGTGCCTACATCCTGGAGAGACCATCAACTACTTCAACATGAGATGGTGAAACCCACAAAATGGGGAAGATAAAGTCTACATGCCATAACTTCAAGAGGATCCTGTCCGTCACAATCAGTTGATAATCAAAGGCTTATTGATGAACGGCCACAGAATATCCATCAGTACTTCATCTGGACGTAATCCAACCTTTGACTTGTCACTTACAATTGGAGGGTATGCTTTACTCAATGTATCTCCTTGATTGAGGATTGCATATTCCCCAGATTGTGAGTGATACTCTCTCCATACCAGCAGTTCATTATCAGTGCCTACATGCTGGAGAGACCATCAACTTCTTCAACATGTGATGGTGAAACCCACAAATTGGGGAAGATAAAGTCTACATGTAACAACTTCAAGAGGATCCTGAAGTTGACTCACGACCAGTGGATAATCAAAGCCTTATTGATGAACAGCCACAGAATATCCATCAGTATTCATCTGGACTTGATCCAACCTTTGACTTGTCACTTACAATAGGAGGATATGCTTTACTCAATGTATTTCTATGATTGAGTGTTGCATATTCTCCAGATTGTGAGTGGTACTCTCACCATACCAACAGTTCATCAGTGCTTACATCTTGGAGAGACCATCAACTACTTCAACATGAGATGGTGAATCTCACAAAACGGGGAAGATAAAGTCTCCATGCAACAACTCGAAGTGGATCCTTTCACTCACAATCAGTGGATAATCAAAGGCTATAATGTTTGCTCAACAGCCATGGAATATTCGCTCAATTGTGGGTAATGCTTTTATCTGACTTAAAAGCATTATCTGCATTAAGACTGCACTATCTGACTAGTACTTTGAATACTGTAAAATCATTCTCAAATTCATGATATTCAGTTCATTTGGACAAGAGTACTTCATCAGTACTTCATCTTGACTTGATCCAACCTTTGACTTGTCACTTACAATTGGAGAGTATGGTTTACCCAATGTATTTCCTTGAATGAGTAGTGCATATTCTCCAGATTGTGAGTGATACTGTCTTCATACAAGCAGTTCATCAGTGAGTACATCATGAGAGACCATCAGCAACTACTTCAACATGAGATGGTGAAACCCACAAAATGGGGAAGATAAAGTCTCCATGCTACAACTTCAAGAGGATGCCATCACTCACAAATAGTGGATAATCAAAGGCTGATATGTTTGTTCAACAGCCTTTGAGTACTTGCTGTCATATTATTGCCACCAATCATGTCTATTAGCTTTGCTTCTGTATTTTAAGATTTTTTTTAGAATGATTCATTAAATAGTTCATTAACTCATTAAAAGATTCCTGAATAGATCACTTGGAATACAATACATAATACATTGGATACTTTGAAATCATTTTCAAATTCATGATATTCACTCCATGGAAATAAGGATCCTTCATCAGTACTTCATCTGGACTTGATCCAACCTTTGACTTGTCACATACAATTGGAGGGTATGCTTTACTCAATGTATTCCCTTGATTGAGTATTGCATACACTCCAGATTGTGAGTGATACTCTCTCCATACCAACAGTTCATCAGTGCTTACATCTTGGAGAGACCATCAACTACTCCGACATGAGATGCTGAAACCCACAAAACGGGGAACATAAAGTCTCCATGCAACAACTCGAAGTGGATCCTTTCACTCACAATCAGTGGATAATCAAAGGCTATAATGTTTGCTCAACAGCCATGGAATATTCGCTCAATTGTGGGTAATGCTTTTATCTGACTTCAAAATTTCATAACAATATCAATTATTGTTGGATCTTGAGACTAGACTATGAGGAAAACTGTGTTAATTATAAAATATTTTCATCAGTAGCACATCACTTGAATGTGAATGATTGTTAGTGCAAATCTTTAATTTTTCTTGGTAGAAATCTTCTTATGTTGTTGATTGTATGAAAATTTCAAATCAAATTACCAAATTAGAAATATTTGTCTGTTTTGATAACTAGTACTTTGGATACTTTAAAATCATTCTCAAATTCATGATATTCAGTTCATTTGGACAAGAGTACTTCATCAGTACTTCATCTTGACTTGATCCAACCTTTGACTTGTCACTTACAATTGGAGGGTATGGTTTACTCAATGTATTTCCTTGATTGAGTAGTGCATATTCTCCAGATTGTGAGTGATACTGTCTCCATATAAGCAGTTCATCAGTGCGTACATCATGAGAGACCATCAGCAACTACTTCAACATGAGATGGTGAAACCCACAAAACAGGGAAGATAAATTCTCAATGCTACAACTTCAAGAGGATGCCATCACTCACAATCAGTGGATAATAAGAGGCTGATATGTTTGCTCAACAGCCTTTGAATACTTGCTCAATTGTGGGTGATGCTTCCATCTCAATTCAGAGTTTTATAACAATATCAATTATCTTTGGATCTATGAGACTTGACTATGATGAAAACTATGGAACCAACATAAAGAACTCAATCTCATATTGTATAGAGTACAGTGTTCAATATGCAGACCAGTTTTCACCAATACTACATGAAGAATGGAATGACATAGAGCATTTGATACTTGGAGTTATCATGATTTTCATTTGGCAATTCAAATATCATTAATATCATTGTTAACTCCTAGCAATCATTGCTCACATCTTCAAAGACCAACATAAAGAGCAAAAACTCATCATATTGTATAGATAGAGTACTCAATATGCAGGCCAGGTTTCACCAACACTACACAAAGATTAGAATGGCTTCAAGCAAATGATACTTGGTGTTATCATGATTATTAATTGGCAATTCAAGTATCATTAATATCATTGTTAACACCAAGCAATCATTGCTAACACCTTCAAAGACCAACATGAACACACAACAGAGTATCTGAAATTCAACATCAAGGATTAAATCTGATCAGAACAACTTGACTTGTTACCCACAACTGGGGGGCAGTACAGTATCCAGTCATATTATTGCCACCAATCATTTCTATTGGCTTTGCTTCTGTATTTTAAGATTTTTTTAGAATGGTTCATTAATTAGTTCATTAACTCAATAAAGATTCCTGAATAGATCACTTGAAATACAATACATAATACATTGGATACTTTGGATCCATTTTTAAATTCATGACATTCACTCCACTCCATGGGAATAGGAGTCCTTCATCAGTACTTCATCTACACTTGATCCAACCTTTGACTTGTCACTTACATTTGGAGGGTATGCTTTACTCAATGTATTTCCTTGATTGAGTATTGCATATTCTCCAGATTGTGAGTGGTACTTTTCCCATACAAACAGTTCATCAGTGCTTACATCTTGGAGAGACCATCAACTACTCCGACATGAGATGCTGAAACCCACAAAACTGGGAACATAAAGTCTCCATGCAACAACTTCAAGAGGATCCTTTCACTCACAATCAGTGGATAATCAAAGGCTTATTGATGAACGGCCACAGAATATTCATCAGTACTTCATCTGGACTTGATACAACCTTTGACTTGTCACTTACAATTGGAGGGTATGCTTTACTCAATGTATTTCCTTGATTGAGTATTGCATATTCTTCAGATTGTGAGTGATACTCTCTCCATACCAGCAGTTCATCAGTACCTACAACCTGGAGAGACCATCAACTTCTTCAACATGAGATGGTGAAACCCACAAAACGGGGAACATAAAGTCTCCATGCAACAACTTCAAGAGGATCCTGTCACTCACAATCAGTGGATAATCAAAGGCTTATTGATGAACGGCCACGGAATATCCATTAGTACTTCATCTGGTCTTGATCCAACCTTTGACTTGTCACTTACAATTGGAGGGTATGCTTTACTCAATGTATTTCTATGATTGAGTATTGCATATTCTCCAGATTGTGAGTGGTACTCTCACCATACCAACAGTTCATCAGTGCTTAGGTCTTGGAGAGAGCATCAACTACGTCAACGGGAGATGGTGAATCCCGCAAAGCGGGGAGGATAAAGTGTCCATGCAACAGCTCGGAGTGGATCCTTTCACTCACGATCAGTGGATAATCAAAGGCTATAATGTTTGCTCAACAGCCATGGAATATTCGCTCAATTGTGGGTAATGCTTTTATCTGACTTCAAAATTTCATAACAATATCAATTATTGTTGGATCTTGAGACTAGACTATGAGGAAAACTGTGTTAATTATAAAATATTTTCATCAGTAGCAAATCACTTGAATGTGAATGATTGTTAGTGCAAATCTTTAATTTTTCTTGGTAGAAATCTTCTTATGTTGTTGATTGTATGAAAATTTCAAATCAAATTACCAAATTAGAAATAATTGTCTGTATGGATAACTAGTACTTTGAATACTTTAAAATCATTCTCAAATTCATGATATTCAGTTCATTTGGACAAGAGTACTTCATCAGTACTTCATCTTGACTTGATCCAACCTTTGACTTGTCACTTACAATTGGAGAGTATGGTTTACTCAATGTATTTCCTTGAATGAGTAGTGCATATTCTCCAGATTGTGAGTGATACTGTCTTCTTACAAGCAGTTCATCAGTGAGTGCATCATGAGAGACCATCAGCAACTGCTTCAACATGAGATGGTGAAACCCACAAAATGGGAAGATAAAGTCTCCATGCTACAACTTCAAGAGGATGCCATCACTCACATAGTGGATAATCAAAGGCTGATATGTTTGTTCAACAGCCTTTGAGTACTTGCTCAATTGTGTGTGTGATGCTTTCATCTCAATTCAGAATTTAATAACAATATCAATTATCTTTGGATCTATGAGACTTGACTATGATGAAAACTATGGAACCAACATAAAGAACACAATCTCATATTGTATAGAGTACAGTGTTCAATATGCAGACCAGTTTTCACCAATACTACATGAAGAATGGAATGACATAGAGCATTTGATACTTGGAGTTATCATGATTATTAATTGGCAATTCAAATATCATTAATATCATTGTTAACTCCTAGCAATCATTGCTCACATCTTCAAAGACCAACATAAAGAGCAAAATCTCATCATATTGTATAGATAGAGTACTCAATATGCAGGCCGGGTTTCACCAACACTACACGAAGATTAGAATGGCTTCAAGCAAATGATACTTGGTGTTATCATGATTATTAATTGGCAATTCAAGTATCATTAATATCATTGTTAACACCAAGCAATCATTGCTAACACCTTCAAAGACCAACATGAACACACAACAGAGTATCTGAAATTCATCATCAAGGATTAAATCTGATCAGAACAACTTGACTTGTTACCCACAACTGGGGGGCAGTACAGTATCCAGTCATATTATTGCCACCAATCATTTCTATTGGC
Source organism: Laodelphax striatellus (assembly GCA_017141395.1). Lineage (NCBI taxonomy): Eukaryota > Metazoa > Arthropoda > Insecta > Hemiptera > Delphacidae > Laodelphax > Laodelphax striatellus. The sequence goes on from CM029532.1 coordinate 29,438,383, forward strand.
TTTGCTTCTGTATTTTAAGATTTTTTTAGAATGGTTCATTAATTAGTTCATTAACTCAATAAAGATTCCTGAATAGATCACTTGAAATACAATACATAATACATTGGATACTTTGGATCCATTTTTAAATTCATGACATTCACTCCACTCCATGGGAATAGGAGTCCTTCATCAGTACTTCATCTACACTTGATCCAACCTTTGACTTGTCACTTACATTTGGAGGGTATGCTTTACTCAATGTATTTCCTTGATTGAGTATTGCATATTCTCCAGATTGTGAGTGGTACTTTTCCCATACAAACAGTTCATCAGTGCTTACATCTTGGAGAGACCATCAACTACTCCGACATGAGATCGTGAAACCCACAGAACGGGGAACATAAAGTCTCCATGCAACAACTTCAAGAGGATCCTGTCACTCACAATCAGTGGATAATCAAAGGCTTATTGATGAACTGCCACAGAATATTCTTCAGTACTTCATCTGGACTTGATCCAACCTTGGACTTGTCACTTATACAATTGGAGGGTATGCTTTACTCAATGTATTTCCTTGATTGAGTATTGCATATTCTCCAGATTGTGAGTGATACTCTCTCCATACCAGCAGTTCATCAGTACCTACATCCTGGAGAGACCATCAACTACTTCAACATGAGATGGTGAAACCCACAAAACGGGGAAGATAAAGTCTCCATGCAACAACTTCAAGAGGATCCTGTCACTCACAATCAGTGGATAATCAAAGGCTTATTGATGAACGGCCACGGAATATCCATCAGTATTCATCTGGACTTGATCCAACCTTTGACTTGTCACTTACAATTGGAGGGTATGCTTTACTCAATATATTTCCATGATTGAGTATTGCATATTCTCCAGATTGTGAGTGGTACTCTCTCCATACCAACAGTTCATCAGTGCTTACATCTTGGAGAGACCATCAACTACTTCAACATAAGATGGTGAAACCCACAAAATGGGGGAGATAAAGTCTTCATGCAACAACTCGAAGTGGATCCTTTCACTCACAATCAGTGGATAGTCAAAGGCTATTATGTTTGCTCAACAGCCATGGAATATTCGCTCAATTGTGGGTGATGCTTCCATCTGACTTAAAAATTTCATAACAATATCAATTATTGTTGGATCTTGAGACTAGACTATGAGGAAAACTGTGTTAATTATAAAATATTTTCATCAGTAGCACATCACTTGAATGTGAATGATTGTTAGTGCAAATCTTTAATTTTTCTTGGTAGAAATCTTCTTATGTTGTTGATTGTATGAAAATTTCAAATCAAATTACCAAATTAGAAATAATTGTCTGTATGGATAACTAGTACTTTGAATACTTTAAAATCATTCTCAAATTCATGATATTCAGTTCATTTGGACAAGAGTACTTCATCAGTACTTCATCTTGACTTGATCCAACCTTTGACTTGTCACTTACAATTGGAGAGTATGGTTTACTCAATGTATTTCCTTGAATGAGTAGTGCATATTCTCCAGATTGTGAGTGATACTGTCTTCTTACAAGCAGTTCATCAGTGAGTACATCATGAGAGACCATCAGCAACTACTTCAACATGAGATGGTGAAACCCACAAAATGGGGAAGATAAAGTCTCCATGCTACAACTTCAAGAGGATGCCATCACTCACAAATAGTGGATAATCAAAGGCTGATATGTTTGTTCAACAGCCTTTGAGTACTTGCTCAATTGTGTGTGATGCTTTCATCTCAATTCAGAATTTAATAACAATATCAATTATCTTTGGAACTATGAGACTTGACTATGATGAAAACTATGGAACCAACATAAAGAACATAATCTCATATTGTATTACTGTATTAGTACAGTGTTCAATTTGCAGACCAGTTTTCACCAATACTACATGAAGAATGGAATGACATAGAGCAAATGATACTTGGAGTTATCATGATTATTAATTGGCAATTCAAATATCATTAATATCATTGTTAACTCCTAGCAATCATTGCTCACATCTTCAAAGACCAACATAAAGAGCAAAAACTCATCATATTGTATAGATAGAGTACTCAATATGCAGGCCAGGTTTCACCAACACTACAGGAAGATTAGAATGGCTTCAAGCAAATGATACTTGGTGTTATCATGATTATTAATTGGCAATTCAAGTATCATTAATATCATTGTTAACACCAAGCAATCATTGCTAACACCTTCAAAGACCAACATGAACACACAACAGAGTATCTGAAATTCATCATCAAGGATTAAATCTGATCAGACCAACTTGACTTGTTACCCACAACTGGGGGGCAGTACAGTATCCAGTCATATTATTGCCACCAATCATTTCTATTGGCTTTGCTTCTGTATTTTAAGATTTTTTTAGAATGGTTCATTAAATAGTTCATTAACTCAATAAAGATTCCTGAATAGATCACTTGAAATACAATACATAATACATTGGATACTTTGGATCCATTTTTAAATTCATGACATTCACTCCACTCCATGGGAATAGGAGTCCTTCATCAGTACTTCATCTACACTTGATCCAACCTTTGACTTGTCACTTACATTTGGAGGGTATGCTTTACTCAATGTATTTCCTTGATTGAGTATTGCATATTCTCCAGATTGTGAGTGGTACTCTCTCCATACCAGCAGTTCATCAGTGCTTACATCTTGGAGAGACCATCAACTACTTCAACATGAGATGGTGAAACCCACAAAACGGGGAACATAAAGTCTATATGCAACAACTTCAAGAGGATCCTGTCACTCACAATCAGTGGATAATCAAAGGCTTATTGATGAACGGCCACAGAATATCCATCAGTACTTTATCTGGACTTGATCCAACCTTTGACTTGTCACTTACAATTGGAGGGTATGCTTTACTCAATGTATTTCCTTGATTGAGTATTGCATATTCTTCAGATTGTGAGTGATACTCTCTCCATACCAGCAGTTCATCAGTACCTACAACCTGGAGAGACCATCAACTTCTTCAACATGAGATGGTGAAACCCACAAAACGGGGAACATAAAGTCTCCATGCAACAACTTTAAGAGGATCCCATCACTCACAATCAGTGGATAATCAAAGGCTTATTGATGAACGGCCAGGGAATATCCATCAGTATTCATCTGGACTTGATCCAACCTTTGACTTGTCACTTACAATTGGAGGGTATGCTTTACTCAATATATTTCCATGATTGAGTATTGCATATTCTCCAGATTGTGAGTGGTACTCTCTCCATACCAACAGTTCATCAGTGCTTACATCTTGGAGAGACCATCAACTACTTCAACATAAGATGGTGAAACCCACAAAATGGGGAAGATAAAGTCTTCATGCAACAACTCGAAGTGGATCCTTTCACTCACAATCAGTGGATAATCAAAGGCTTATTGATGAACGGCAATGGAATATCCATCAGTACTTCATCTGGACTTGATCCAACCTTTGACTTGTCACTTACAATTGGAGGGTATGCTTTACTCAATGTATTTCCTTGATTGAGTATTGCATATTCTCCAGATTGTGAGTGATACTCTCTCCATACCAGCAGTTCATCAGTGCCTACATGCTGGAGAGACCATCAATTTCTTCAACATGAGATGGTGAAACCCACAAAATGGGGAACATAAAGTCTCCATGCAACAACTTCAAGAGGATCCTGTCACTCACAATCAGTGGATAATCAAAGGCTATTATGTTTGCTCAACAGCCATGGAATATTCGCTCAATTGTGGGTAATGCTTCCATCTGATTTCAAAATTTCATAACAATATCAATTATTGTTGGATCTTGAGACTAGACTATGAGGAAAACTGTGTTAATTATAAAATATTTTCATCAGTAGCACATCACTTGAATGTGAATGATTGTTAGTGCAAATCATTGATTTCTCTTGGTAGAAATCTTCTTATGTTGTTGATTGTATGAAAATTTCAAATTAAATTACCAAATTAGAAATAATTGTCTGTATGGATAACTAGTACTTTGAATACTTTAAAATCATTCTCAAATTCATGATATTCAGTTCATTTGGACAAGAGTACTTCATCAGTACTTCATCTTGACTTGATCCAACCTTTGACTTGTCACTTACAATTGGAGGGTATGCTTTACTCAATGTATTTCCTTGATTGAGTAGTGCATATTCTCCAGATTGTGAGTGATACTGTCTTCATACCAGCAGTTCATCAGTGCATACATCATGAGAGACCATCAACTACTTCAACATGAGATGGTGAAACCCACAAAACGGGGAAGATAAAGTCTCCATGCAACAACTTCAATAGGATGCCATCACTCACAAACAGTGGATAATTAAAGGCTAATATGTTTGCTCAACAGCCTTTGAATACTTGCTCAATTGTGGGTGATGCTTCCATCTCAATTCAGAATTTTAAAACAATATCAATTATCTTTGGATCTATGAGACTTTACTATGATGAAAACTATGGAACCAACATAAAGAACAAAAACTCATATTGTATTGAGTACAGTGTTCAATATGCAGACCAGGTTTCACCAATACTACATGAAGAATGGAATGACATAGAGCAAATGATACTTGGAGTTATCATGATTATTAATTGGCAATTCAAATATCATTAATATCATTGTTAACTCCTAGCAATCATTGCTCACATCTTCAAACACCAACATAAAGAACAAAAACTCATCATATGGTATAGATAGAGTACTCAATATGCAGGCCAGGTTTCACCAATACTACATGAAGATTAGAATGGCTCCAAGCAAATGATACTTGGTGTTATTATGATTATTAATTGGCAATTCAAGTATCATTAATATCATTGTTAACACCAAGCAAATAGTGCAAATCTTCAATTTTTCTTTGGTAGAAATCTTTTAATGTTGTTGATTGTATAAAAATTTCAAATCAAATTACCAAATTAGAAATATTTGTCTGTTTTGATAACTAGTACTTTGGATACTTCAAAATCATTCTCAAATTCATGATAAAGGTCAATTCCCACATTGACGACAACGACAGGATGACGACATTCTCATTTCGTTCTGCGCATGCGTCACCAGCCCATGCTCTGATTGGTCCATGTCTATCTTTGTTTACAAATGATAGCTCTCAAGTCTCAAAATTGCAGTACCGGTATGACTTGAAAAGGTTTGTATTATAATTTTATTTACTGATTATTATAATATTTATATTGTCGTACTAATATTATTAATATTAATTGACAATTGATTCCGAACAGCGAACATTCAAACTTCCTACCTAGTCACTTAACCTAGAAATTCGGCTGGTCAGAAGTTCTAAAAGGATGGACCAATCAGAGCGCGGGCTGGTGACGCATGCGCAGAACGAAATGAGAATGTCGTCGTCGTGTCGTTGTCGTCAATGTGGGAATTGACCTTAATTAGTTCATCAGGACAAGAGTCTTTCATCAGTACTTCATCTGGACTTGATCCAAGCTTTGACTTATCACTTGAATACCTAAGGGCTAGGACAATTGGGAAATAAATGTACAACGACTGGGAATCACTTTCTTCCCAGGAGAAAGAAAGAGCGTCTGAACCGCCTCGTGTAGTATGGCCAGACAGGTTTTCATGTGGACATCAAGCGACGGGGATCCCGCCATGTGTAGTTTGCAACAAACTTCGGCGAGGTGATGTGACAGTTCCGTCGTGGTTTTCACGCTCGTGTGAATGGGCCTTAGTGTGTGTAGGTTCTAGGTTAGGTTGTAGTTGTGTATATATAAATATACGTCTGTACTTCGTAGTCATTCCATCTGTCCGTCATCGTCTTGTTTGAAGAATATTATTATCTGATTTGTCAAAACTATTGAGTTTTTTGCCATACTCCACTTCATTTTCAAAGTAAATATGAGTAATTCTCTTATCAATTACACTTTTCATAGAAGATATTTCAACTCTAATAATAATGTCATTGTATTAATATTTCTCAATTTTTAGGTTATGTTTACAGTCGCTAGCATAGACAGAATAGTTTACTTTTTGGCTATAATATAAAGGCTTTAAAACAAAAAACTCAACAAAAAACCTGATCAAAGTGAGTTTCTGATGTGTAGATGTTAGATTCATTGTTTTAGTTAGATTTTCAAAAGATGAAAATGTAGCATAATAAATGAAAGTTGTAGTTAATCCCAAGTAGCCTAGGCCTATCATATTTTGTGTAATATTTATTCTGAATATTATTTCCCCAAGTCTCTTGCACTCTTGTTAATTCAAGAGAATAGAATGTGATTCTATGTTGATTGGCTTAGGTCTATAGATAACTTAGATTTATATTATTAACGAAATTGACGTACGGTAACATATTGTGCTAAAGATCATAATTATTGTGCTAATCACATTGAATTGAGCTATTCATGAATATAGGCATAACTCACCTATTGGAAAATATAGATATATAATATTGGGTTTCTTTTCAGAGTCCGGCTTGCCCTTCAACCAAGCCGATTTTCATGTATTTATCACCAGTTCTATACCATAATTTGAATATTTATTTCATAATGCAGTTGGTAGTTGTGGTATCTTTCATGTACCTATATAATTGATTTTTGTAGATGTCGTTGGAGGATCTTGGACAGCAAGCTTATCAGAAAGCAAAACTTCACAATGATTTTAAAGGAGCAGTGGAAATACTTAATAAAGCCATAGGAAAGTACCCCTCTGATAAGAGACTTTATAACAATCGATCATATTGTTATAATAAACTTGGCAAATATGATAAGTAAGTTCTTACATTGAATTCTACGATATTTAAACAGTTATTTTCATACCTATGTGAGATATTTTTGGGTTATTGTTTGATCTTCATCTCATTTATCAAATGAGAGTTTCAATTTACATAGGAATTATTTGCACCTTGACAAAATCTTATACATTTTTTCGGGTTGGCACTTGTTAGACCAGTTGGCTTGAGTGTGACAACTTGGGTCAGCTTCTCTGCTTGGATGCTACTATATTAGTTTGGAGGTAGAACTGTCATTTTCCGTAAATATTTTTCACTGTTGTGAGTAATAATTATAAATTCGATTTAAACATATCAGTTCAGTCTCTATTCTGTTTCAGTGTTGTGTTATTGATTCGGCGTCATTGACGCTATGACGCTTGCGCATGCACAAATGTCTATTTGCTTTTCTGGTTCGTTATGTTTAGTTTCCGCAATTGTTACTCAGTAGACAAATGAGCTACAGCACTATGAATAAATTTGGAAGAAAAGCGACTGATTCAAGATTTTTTTTAAAAGGCAGAAGAATATTTTTGTTTAGCCTACTTGAAGAAAGATAGTAAAAGAGGAATACAGTAATTGAAAATTTAAACATCACAATACTACATGCACGAATTAATTAAATGATACAAGATAGAATGTAATAGAAATGGATTTTTCATACCTAGAAATAAGATTCACAAACTCACTGTTGATTCGACAAATTTACCGGGTACGCGAACATGCATCTAGTTATTCCAGCTCAACAATTCCAGATAAAAGTAACGATTCCTGAAAAGATGAACGATTCTAGATATGAGGAACTGAATGAAATAGTAATGAATTCAATATAAAGTATTTTATTGAAAATATATTTTGATATTTACTCAACTCCCACTGCCACTTTATCACTAATTATTGCCCAGGAATTTGATAGGAAAATAATTTCTTCCCTTCAATGATATCACAGTGATAACAATTCTAATTCTTCTAATCATGTTCACGAACTTTTTTTGAAAAGTGTATGCGTCTAGACCTCGGACTGTCTCCATTTCATTATTTGCAAATAACATTTCTAAATTCTAATATTCTTACCTACCAGAGCTCATTCAGCTAATATATATTTTTTTAATGCTTGATCTATGAACCTTCACGTCAATTATTGATGTGTATGGTATTATTTTATAAATTTTCTGACATTTTATTTCTTCAGAAAACATAAATTATGAATCCGGGCCTAGCTCCCCGCGCCGCGGGGATAGCGGTGGTGTAACTGGTCACCTGGTGAGTAGGCCAATTTTCATACGAAATTTTGGGATCGTTGGAGCAGACGCCATTTTAAATCTTTTTCCATTCTCAACCAACTTTGTGCCACCACTATAGTATACTTCACACCAAGTTATCAAAAATGAGGTTTTTTATTATGTAAGCCCCTGCGCCCACTAAGCAACTGCTATCTGATTTCAGTCAGCAACCCAGTGTTGCCAGATGACTGGCTGATAGGTTAGATTACCCGGAAAACAGCCAAATGTCATCTGGCAACATTGGGTTGCTGACTGAAACCAGATAGCAGTTGCTTAGTGGGCGCAGGGGTTAACAGTTAATGTAAACTTGAACAGTTTGAGTGTCAAACTTATTTTGTTGACACTTGTCCGTGTTTCGGAAGACACGTCAAGCTGCCGTTAGATTCGTTACTCATCATCACCCTCCCCATCACACGCAATGATTATACATCTCCCACTTCCAGCATAGTTTGAAATTACGAAAAAGAAAAAGAAATGAGCTCCCAAATAGTTATTAAAACCTCTTTCACACTGAGAATTATATTGTACTAGCTGTCCCGGCGAACTTCGTATCGCCCTCTCCTTCCCCAAATGTCCCCCCCTCTTCACCCCACAAATGTCCCCCCCTTCATGCCACCCCCCAAAAAATGTCATCCCCCAAATGCCCCCTTCCTTCCACCCACAAATACCCCTTTATGTCAACCCACTCTTTCCCACCAAATGTCACCCCCCTCTTCCCCCCAATTGGCCCCCTTCATGTAAACCCCACAAAAATGTCACCCACCAAATGTGGTGGATGTCCCCCAAACGCCCCCCTTCATATCACCCCCCTCTTCCCCCCAAATGTCCCCCCTTCATATCACCCCCCTCCCCACGAAAAAAATGTCACGAAGTAAAAATATCTATATCCACTCGCTTTATTGATGGTAATTAAAAGAAATCTGCAATATACTAATTTTTAAAGCGAGTGGATAATAATAAATATTAATCAATGTTGAAAGTTGTCAAAAAAATTTCACCCGTCTCGCGTGGAAGGCAGAGTCGCTATCCAACTGACTATCGAAGTCTTCTTTTGCATGACCTATATTGTAGCATCTTCAAGTACGCATCGATTTTATAGGAGCATTATTGTTTGGACTGGATCAGAATGGATGTCATGTTTGATAGGTTAGGTCATTAATTTACTAAATATTTATTAATTATAAAGGGATTTTCTTATATTTTAATACATATTATGTTAACCAGTGCTGTAACAATTCAAACTAATCCAAAATCATCTAAATCGGTTCAGCCGTTCTCGAGTTATAAGCGAGCGTACAGACACCAACTCTCTTTTATTAATATAGATTTATTTCTGGACAACCGGTAGATGGATACAGGATACTGGACTCTATGAATAATATCATTCTAAATACATCCATTGTTCAACAAAAAAATATTTCATTCAGTTACAGTACTTAGGTACATCATATCTACATTTTTAATATTTTCTGTATGTCAACTATTCACCTCAATATTATATTTCATATACCGTATACCAACCGTATGTATAGTATACTTCACACTGATAATTGAGACGTAATATTCTACTCTTACATTCTGTTTCTGTTTATTAAATGTAAAAATCATATTATTTATGAAGAAGACAAATACAGTACTAGAAAATGAAACAACGAGAAAAATCTTGAATATTCCATTTAATTCTCCATATTTAAATCTCTTTTAATTAATTTTCTGTTTTGGTAACCCTACGGTCTTGGGGATTTAGCTGCTTACCACTTGATAAATTTAATAGTTTAATCACTATTACTTAACAGTATTGATACTGTTGAGGTTATAAATATCTGTTATTGATTCTGTAGCCTATTGGTTTTCATACCTAATACATAGGCTTAGTCTATTGGAAAGTGGATCTTTCTATATGGGGAGGAAAATATTTAATGCACTCCCCAAAGAAATGAAAGAAGTTGATAGTTTGAGTACTCTTAAAAGGAGACTTCAAGAATTTCTCATTGAGCTGTGTCCGTACAAACTAACCGACTTCCTTGGGAGATGATTTTTGCGTGTTTAAATGTCTTTATAAATATCTACTATAAAACTTGACGTATCATATGCTGCAGGAGCGTTGCTCCCGAGATCTGATCTAGCGTATGGCTTTGGTTGGTGGGGAGACCCGAAGTTAGTTCCACCTCGCCGTGTATAACCTATAATTCCATTAGGTTGAAGTTACAAAATGTTTACTAATTTTGAAAAAAAATCTTTTTGATATTGAAGGTATACTGCTCCCGAGATGCAGTTATATGTGACGAAATAAATGAACAAATTCTGACTGCGCCAAAGTTGATCTGATTTTAGGAAACGATTTGTATTATTTCACAGTTTTACGTTTAAAATCAATAATTTCAATCAATCACCGATTCATTCTGCTTCAAAGAAATTTTACAATTCAGTTTTTTTATCCAATATAATTTCAAAAACCTTCTAATCTTTATTTCTTGTTCATCAATTTTTGGATACCAGTATGTCATGGTAACACAGAATCAAGTAATATCATGGTTACACAATTTCATAGTATTAACCAAGATAATTAGAATACAAGGTAATGTTCACGCGCATCTCAGTCTATCAAAGATTTTGAGCCAGTTGATTGTGTGTCGTGACTGGAGATCAAGAGTTTGATTTTTCCTATTTTCTACTTGTTAAATTAAGCAATTTTAAAGGTCTTTTTCTCAAAATCTTCATGCTTTTACATCCACCGCAACGTCTCGTCCTGGGTTTTCTTGAATCACTCTACTATAAACAATGCTTTATAGTTTCAATACTATTAGACCGATAATTATTTTAGGACATTCAATTATTTAATGGCATGCATACCGCTTGTTTGAAAATTATTTAATGGCATGATTGAAAATCTTATGATCGAGATATATAGGCTTAGGTATAAGTTAATTCCAGTTTTTTAGTTTCTCTCTTATTGATAGTGATAGGTTTTTTTATATTTTTTTGTTCATTTCTTAACTCTTTCTCTTGCATTCTGTTTCAAGTATTTCTATTAATTTTTTCCCTATGAATTATTAATTCAAGTAAATTTGTTCATTTGTTTTGCATCATTGTATTTTAATGGGCACCTTCTAAAAAACCTTCGGGTTTAGCAGGACCCTAAGTTGTTCTTAAAATGTGAAATAAACTTTTTGATTGATTTGATTATCCTAATTCCAATCTGATGTGCATGCCTTTGAATAATTGAGTGCTTTGAAATAAATAGATGGTTGGTAGTATTAAATCTACAAAGAATTGTTGATTTGTTAAATTGTTAATTGTTAATTTGTTGAATTTGTTAATTTTCAAACAATTGTTAATTTGTTGAATTCTTAATTTTCAAACAATTCTATTTTCATTTTTGAAATTCTATTCATACAAAGAAGCCTAGGAGAGGTTGCCATAGTTGTAAAATCATGTAGATTTTGAGAAAAAGACTTTGAAAATTACTGAATTTTACTTGTAGAAGATAGAGGAGATCGAATTCTTGTTCTCCAGTGTTATCCCACTGATCAGCTGAATGAAGCTTGCTATAGCAGGATTCTTTTAACTTGTCAGAAAACAGTTGATTTAACGTTAGTAAACGAGTTATATATAAAATATACCAATCAGCTGTTCTCTGACAATTTAAATGAATCCTGCTGTACTGGGCATAATCCTCATCAACACTACCTTCTATTCTATTTACCTTGGTATTAACATCAACTGTATAATCATATATAACTTCAACATAAATATAATCACTTCGACTGTATAATCTTAGTGTGGCCATTGGTGTAAATGGCCCAACATTGGAACATTCTATTCCCCGCCACCGCCATAGTTTTGCCAATATTTTGAATTTTTATATGAGCTTACAGGCAAATTGATTAAGCCCATACACTCATTTTTCTAACTTTTTCCAAGAGAAACGGCATTTAATATCACATCTATAACATCAAAAATAATTTCTCCACCCTTAATTAGAATTTTTGAAACCTAAAAATGATAAATAATAACACTGGCAGAGGCAATTTATGAGTTAAAAGTGTATCACTTGACTTAACATATGATTCAAGTATCTTCTCAATGTAAATCTTATGGAAGTTGGCAAAAGTCTGGTAGATTCGACCCAGCTAACCGATAGCAAATGGCCACATTGTTATTATACAGTCTCTGTAGGTAATACCCAAGGTGTATAGGATACTATTCTATACACCTTGGGTAATACCAAGGTAGGTAGAATAGAAGGTGGTGTTGGTGAGGATGATGCGCATTTAGTAGCAAGCTTCATTCAGATGATCAATATAAAAATGTAAAACTGATCAGATTACTTGAGCGAGTTCTTCTTTACAGAGCACTAGAAGATGCTACTTTTATGGTGAGGCGTTTTCCGGATTATATTAAATCCCACTATCGCAAAGGAGAAGCATTATTCTCCTTGAATGTGAGTATCCAAAACAGTTATTTTTAGAAGAAAAATTATTATAAATTGATGTATATGGATGAAAAAAGATTACGAAGGCCTATAGATATAATTAATATTTTATTCTTTATTGCCTGATATTTATTAAGGACCCGATAGGGTTCTTAATGCGATCGTACTGGTGTCCGTCTGTCCGCACGATAACTAACGAACGGAAGATCGTACACTCTTGAGATTTGGAACATAATATCTTCATAGATGAAATAAAAAGCCTAGGTATTGATTTTGAATATTGAGGGTTGAATTTGAAAAAAGTTAAAGCAAAAAATAGGTACTGCATTTCAAATACATGTTACAGAGAAGTATAATGACCTATTAAAAGAGTTATTGAACTACTAACATTTCAGCCTCACGTCCCAATGCCTATATGGCGCAGTTGGTAAGGCTACGATCTCGTCTTTGAAGCCAGATTCAATTCAGAGATGCTGGTTCGAGTCCCATCCGGGGCAGATTTTTTTGCTAACAAATTTCAAGTTTTAATCAATTATCCATACATTTTTTATTGTAATAAATTCATTATTGATGATTTGAAATTATTTATTATTTATCACAATAGCCTATTCTAATTTTATAAAAGTAATCCAAATGTTGAAACGTTTATCTCAATTGCAGAAAATAGCTACTATGTTTAATTCTTGAAAGTACTGTCCTGTTTTTTCTGTTAATCTGTACACTACAATATCGGGTCCTTGGATACTCCGTTGTATCGGTTTATTATATTACAACTTTCTTATAATTTGTATTTTTGACTTTGTATGGACGACAATACTACTTTTTCTTGTGGCATTATTTCCTTACTCAGGCAGTCAGATGTTTTTGAAACGTGGCATAGTTTACTTGGGGAAGGAATAGAGAGCATGCCTTCATGTGAAATTGTGCATTGCTGAATAAATAAATACTTCTGCCGTTGTAAGCTTAAAAGCACAAAGTTATGCTCATTAGGTAGCTTATGGCATTATGATATTGTAGGTGGAAGATTATACTTCGAGCCATTTTCAATGCCGCACCTTATCCATTGCCACTACACTACATCCTCGAGCCAATCAATACACTTTTGATTGATTCATTCCGGTGATCACATGCAATATACAGTACATTATATCCTACGTATAATATATCAACTAATTTATGAAACACGATGAAATTCTTCATTAAAAATTTACTAAAATACGGATTGTTGAGGATGAATCTAAACAAGGCTTTGAGAATATGAAATCTTCTATAGGTTTTCTATAGAAAACAATAGCGTGCAACTCCATCAAGCTCCTACAAAAAGTGATAAATAGAGACAGGATGTTCAGGCATTTATAATACTTGAAATAAGCAGGCAAAAAGGCAGTAAAAACACAAAAATAGGCAATTAAAAATTTAGAATTAAAAATTGCATCTGTAAACGTGTTCTGACGATGCAACACAGCACTGCGAAATGTACATTAATACAATAATCTGTGAGTACAATCTTACTTTTTGAGTCAATTTTAGTGTCTATATTTGATCAAGTGAGAAAAGGATGGATCCACAACAACTGAATTACAAATTGAAAAAAGGCATAGTGTACTCCAGATACAATTTTGTAAGAAAATGATAGACGAAAATTAAAAAACTTATATCCTACTAACTGGTTGCACATGATTAATATGCGTTTCTTAAAGTTTTTTGACTCTGAATTTTGTATTGTTTCTGAAAAAATATTTTTCAGTATGAAAACCTTTCTACATCAACTGTTGATACTGTTGCTTATCTAGCACACTATTATATTTGAACTCAAGCTAGATTTAATAGAAGTGTTACCTCCAAATAATATATTGAATATTAGCTTTATTCGTGCAAAACCTTTGTTTGAAAAAATAATTATGTCAATTCATGGACTGACATAAACATGATTTATTTATTTATATTATTAATTTTGTTCTCGTTGCCTACAGCATACTCGTGCATACCTTTCTCTTTTATAACTAGACGACCACTGACTACAAAATGCTTTACTTTATGGTCTCAAGGGTATGTGTAGCCTGCACTAGGGAATTCGGAAATTTAATTTCATCTTCACTAGAAATCATAGACATTATTCTCATGTACACATTCTTACACGCACGCTCGATTTTCTTTTTCAGTCATCTAATACTTTTTTAATTATTTCAAATTAAAAAATGGGTATAATATTAATAGGCAAAACATATAAAATAGGTTGGAATAGGCTGTTGATATTTAAAAGGCACGAACACCAAAAAAAAGGGCAGAATATGCCAGATTAAGACATTTTGCCTAAAATCCGGTCTCTAGTGATAAACAATAACGGTAGTTTAGTCGGAAATTTGATCAATTGTTTTTTATTCTCTTTTGCCAGGTCTTAAGATACTTCTGGCAAACGACAAAATTATATAAAGTCCATTTTTTACAAACTTTCAATACAGTAAAACGTTTATTCCAATACTAGGAAGAGGAAAAATGAAATGGAAGAAATTTGCTTCAAAAGAAAAATACTTAGATTAGTATAAGAATATGTATGTTGTATAAGATGAGTCTGATATTTTTGTATTTATATTAAGAGCGAGCCTATAGTATTCTATAGTCGCGATTAAGATGATTCAGACAATAAGACAATGCAAGAAAAGGAGAACAGATATCAATAATAAGTGTTTGAAGTCTCTACATGAGTAGCTTGTTGTTTAAATTGATGATATAAATTTTTAAAATAATATAATTGGAAATTTTAGACCAAATAGATCATAATGGAAAAGCGTGACAACGGAGTCTGACCAATTAGCAAGATTAAGCAAGTGTTTGAATTGGGTAAATGGTAAGTCGGATTGACATTATTATCGATGAGGAAGTTGATAGAATCAAATAGAGTCATGAGCTGCCTTTTCTCAAAGTTATTTCTCAATAGAAAATTACTATTCAGTGTGTTGATAATTATGCATTATCTGTAAAAATGTGTGCTTGAGGAGTGTTAGTCGATCAGCTATGGTTGGGGTAGAGATCTAAGGATATCAGGAGAACAAATTAATCTTCTGTAGAAATGAAAGTTGTATTAAATTGTTTTATTACTTATATCTTTTTTTAATATTTGTTTATTATTGTTCGTTTTTCAGAATTTAGTGGAAGCGGAAAAGTGCTTTCAAACGGTTTTAAAAATGGATCGTGGGAACGAAGAAGCGCTTGCTCAGTTAATAAACATCCAAACAGAGCGATTGGGTTCTGGTAAAAATTATCCCAAATGGCAAATTGAAAAGGCGTTAGTATTGGCAGAGTACGATTCTAAAGTGAGTTTACTCATTGAAATTCATAATTTTATCATCTCAAACCATCAATGATCCTGCATCCAAATAGTAGTTCTAACTTATTCTAGCTTACATCATTATTTAATTCTATTCAAATTTATCTCATAAATTATTGTGCGGACCCTGTTATGTAGATTCTAATCTGCCCTTGCAAATTAGATCTTTGCCTCCAAAAGAACTTTGCTCAAAGCTGTAAATGATCTCAATCCATATGAGGTAGTTGAAAAATTGGAATGATATATAATCAAATAGATAATATAGATATTAGATAGATAATATAGATATAGAATATAGATAATCAAATAGTAGAATAAAATTTGGGGGTGTCCTCAGTAAATTCAGGGCTGCAAAGACACACGAGGCGGTTTTCGCCGAGCCGGCAAACCAGTCGGTGACTTCAACAATGTAATTCAATGGGGCTAAACACATGATAGAAGTGGCGGCGGCGGCCGACTCGGCGCATGGTTTCCCCTCGTCTTTTCATTGACCGAGTCGGCACTTCATTCCATGCAAACAAATGGGGCAAGATTCACGCGAAGAGCGGCAGACAAGCGGCACAGAAGTGTAATTGAACAGCTGTATAATAAACAGCTGGCGGGCGCGTCGGCATTGCTGAGGCATCGCCGCTCAATGTGTTCGAAAGGCACGGTGACCAACTCGGCGAAAAGCCGCCTCATGTGTCTTTGCCCTAAAGTAGCGGCCACGAAATTAGGAAGCTGAGAAATTTTGCGCTGTTTTCAGATATGGAACCGGTAAATCAGGGAATATTGAAAATTGCTTGCTCTTGATTACAAATTAACAACGCTATGCTTCCAATATTGCATATTGCCATATTTTAAGCATCTGAGTCTTTCTATTCCCCTGCATGATTAGAGTAGTCACCTGGCAAGCATTGAGAGAATTCATTTTCCAAATGAGGGTATATTTAAGTCTTTCATATTTGATTGAAAGACTATATTTTTAACGGTTTTCTCAGTTATAGACCAAAAATGAGGAACTTGTTACTTGGGAGCCCCTCCGTGAAAGTTGGGTACAACCCAGAAATCGTTGACAACTGATTTGACAATATGATTTTTTTTTCAGGTTGCTGCTTACCTTTTAGAAAATGGAGGTGTTGATCCAAAAATCGATGATGAAATTTATGTTTCTGATGATGATATTATAGAAATAAAAGTACAGCCAACTAGAAAAGTGAAACATAAAGTAGTTCTTGATCCATTTACTGAGTGAGTATACCTTTTTAAATCTCAAGAGGTTCTTAATTGAATTCATCAAAGGCTTTGATTTTTTGTTTGTTTGTTTTTTAAGAATAAATCTTGTTGTGGAAACTGGTAGAATATTATTTTCAATGTCCAATAAACATTTTACGGTCAAAGGTTAGTTCAAATTGAAAATTTAAATAGATTATTGTTTTATTCTTCTGATTGATATAAATTTTCTGGTATAGATGGGCCAAATTTTCTTGGCAGTTAGCTCGACCGGTTCGAGCTATGGCGAGGGGTGTAGTGCGGGTACTTTTCTGAAAATATTGGGCTACTACATGGACCAATCAGCTGAAAGCATAAACACAGTCATGGGGGATTTGAAGATTTATAGCAGCAGGCAATGTTATTAATGCGGTTAGTAGTAGACAGCTGCCAAGTGCCAAGAAATTTTGGGCCATCTATACAATATCAGTAGAAATGTTTCATTGAACATATCAACTGATATTGTACCAAGAAACATTTCTACTGTTACAGTTGGCCTCCGTATTAAGAACAGAAAAGGTTTAATTAAATCTATAAGGCTATTAAATCTACGGTGTGGTTGCTGGATCAAAACCGCCCCGCCGGAATAAACCTGTGAAAGTCATTCTGGTGATTCCCACTGACGGTTATCATTGTTGATTTGTATAGGATATGGGTTTACTAGTTCACAAGTAATTTGTAATTCGAATGTAAATGAACTATTTATATTGATATAAAGACATACAACTCCAATGCAATGAAGAAGCATTTTTCTATTCTTGTAATATCTATTTTTAATTCTATCTATATTTTTACAGCCCCATTAATGTATATAACTGCCCTTCAATCTGGATTGGGAACGTCACAAAGAACTTTACCGAAGATTCGCTGAGGAAGATATTCTCTGAGTAAGTATTGACACTTTATCTATTTTCAATCATCAGTATAGTGAAATATCCTCTTTCTTCAGTCAGCTGTAATCCTATTTCAATTTCTGAAACAGGTTTGGTTGCACTGTCAGCACATGTTCTATGTTTAATAAACCGACACAACGGAGTATCCAAGGACCCGATGCTAATGAAATTCAAAATCGCAATTTTAGCATTGTTTTATTGATCAAAATATTTTAAAAGATAATGAACATGATAAATAATTTCAAATTATCAATAATGAATTGTTTTTATTTTGATATTACATAATTTACTGTATGAATAATTGATTAAGACTAGAAGTCGTTTGCAAAAAAAATAGCCACTAGTGGGAATTGAACACAGGACTGTTTATCAGTCGCGAGTTTTCCCACCAGGCTACGGGACTCTTAAAATAGGAAGGCGCAAAGACAGTGCCAAAAGCTCAACAAGCTGTGACCTAAGTAAAGAAATCCTGAGATTACAGTAGGCTACCTATTTTTTGCTTGTAACTTCTTTTAAATTCAACCCTCAATATTCAAAATCAATAGGTAAAAATTACTTCATCTATGAAGATATTATATTCCAAATCTCAAAAGTGTACGGTCTTCCGTTCGTCAGTTATCGTGCGGACGGACAGACGGACACCAGTACGATCGCATTAAGAACCCTATCGGGTCCTTAATAAATGCACGCAAACTACCTAAAATTTTATAAAAATTTTTTTAATTTGGCGGATGGCGAATAACTTTCATTTAACGTTTCTATGGTTCGGGTGATGTTATGTTGAATATTTTTTACATGAATACTGTATATAACATGTAAAAAACATATTTAAAAAAGAAATCAGCAGAACATCTCCTGTTACCATGGAAACGTTTAATGAAATTGATTCGCTATCCGCCAAATTATAAAAGTATTACTATAACTGATTTCTAATTTTGAAGTAATATTTTCAATAAACTTGAATTATAGTGCATTTGATGGCTAAAGACCTCTGACTAGCTTCGTGAGTAATTGGCATGTTTACCATTGCTTATCGTGCTGCTTACTCATCTGGGCATGCATGCGCATTATATCGAAAAATCTTAGTCTGCTTTCACGATTCACAGCGTTCTCAACGTGTGAAAGTGTTGGGGTATACGGTATACCGCTTAAAGGTCTTCAGCCATTAAATGCATTGAAGTGAGCTTTATGAATACTTTAAATTTCTCCATGAGATGTTTCGACTTTGGTATGTGCACTCAAATTTATTACTATGAGTTTAGTAATCTTCTGCTGTCTCACCTCACTAATCATAGGTTGGACAGCTAATCATAGCTGTCTCATTATCAGTAGGTTGGCCATAATGATATGAGGCTTGTACATGAAGACCATTTTATTCCATGCTATTCTATGGTGATGCACGCAATTCGATTCTGCGATGAATCAGTAACTCCCTTCTCCAAATGCATCAGTTTATGTTTTCATTATAATTACCACTATCATGTAAGATTTTTTTTTGTTTATATTGATTAGTATTTGCCATAGGTCTTATCAGACCTGACAACGTGAGCTGTAACATTAATGTATATCAAATATTAACCAACTTTTACAGTACCATCGATCAATCATTCGATTATTTTTAAGGGTGTGCTGTTGAAATCTCAAATTTCGTTACAAATTCTCCACAACTCATAATTGCTAGTTTCTCAACTTGTTTCACTTTCTTAATTCGTTAATTTGTCGTCTGATAGCTTAAACTGGTTAGTTAAATCCAATCCCAAATTATCTCATCCACCAAAGATTATTATATTTAAATTGCTCTCTTTGTTGTCTCTTCTTGAATATTAATTTTCTAGTCAATATCATTTCTGCTGTTGGATCTGAAATCCTTCAAATTGAAAAGGGTTATGATAAGTGCTCAAATTTTTATAATGTGATATTTTGTTTTGTTATCAAAGTTTTGTCCTGTTGGCTACTTGTATGCAGTTGTTGAATAGCATTTTTTTGCGTTTGTTTCAGGTTTGGGAAAATTAAAAGTATGTCAGTTCATTATAGTAATACTTGTGCATTTGTCAATTACATGGATCCTTCAATGGCTAGTAAAGCTATGAAATTATTTCAATCAGAAAACCACCCGTATCAAAATTTAGTTGTTAGATTTCCTGATAATGCGGCCAAATGTAAACCAAAACCTAATCTTTTAAAAACTTAATATTAAACTTACAGATATTCTAATAGATTATACTCAACCGTTATACACCGCACATCAATAGGATTGAACCTGAAATAGGTGACCTACATACAACTTGACATACAAGGCATTTGAAGTTTGCCGATTCTCTAGAAAGCTACTTTCGAATGAAACGGCTTAGAGTAATAATTATCATCTTGACAATCAATATGCCATTCAAATTTTGATTAGGTATTGTGGAATCGACCTTATCAAGTTCCTGGCAATACTAACAAAAAATTGTTCTTCTAGGTTAGCAAAAATATCTGAAAATGAAATTTTTAATACTTTTTAATGTATTTTAACATCTAAACACATACTTTCCAATGAGTGGAACATTAAGAAACTAAGTAAATTATAGTTCAACTTGTTAAATTGTCAACTTGTTCATTAAACTTGTTAAAGTTTAATGAACAGTTAGGGGAGATAAATGCGTCTTTGACCGACATGGTTGGACCGACGCATTATTTGTGTTCACATTTGCAGCAAATTCTCAAATTTCTGAAACTTAAAGGATATCTTCTTTACTGATAACTTGTGCTGTGCTCCTTAGCCTTGAGTAATTTTATAAATAAAAGCTGTTGATAGTATGTAAGATAACCTTACCTTCCATTAATTAGAAACTATATTAATTAGTGTTAATAATTTATTCTGTTTTTAGTCTTTTAAGGAAGTTTTGTATTTCAAGTTTTGTAAATTCATAGATTCTATATAAGTATGATATTTCACCATGCTAGGAATAACACCTCAACTATTTGTTACTTCCCTTATTAGAGCAATGATCTGTAGTATATATTTTACTTGACAAAAGTTAATTTGCTCGAACAAATTCTTGAATTTTGAAGGATTTTTCACAAGTCTCTTGAAAGGGGTCAGTTTTTTTGGGAAGAAATCTTCTTATCTCAAAAAAATGCCAGTTCTTCCAGTATAGTCTTTCATCTCATCTTTCATGCTATTGGACTGCTTTACCTCATGAAAAACGTTTGATTAAAAAAATTGAACCAGTATTATAGAATTCAAAAATTGAGCTCTGAAGTAACAGACACTTGTGAGCCTACTGGGCTATATTATTATTATTATTATTATTGTCTGAGTAATTCAATTTTCCATCAAATGAAAAAAGCAGTCGAAATGCATTTTAGTTATAAATTTTTAATAAGATACACATACTCAAGGGTGTTTCAAAAAGTACTTTACAACTTTGAAAATAGATATAATTTCTTTAAAAAGAGATGAAGAACTTGGTTAACTTGGTGAAAAGATTGAAGATTTGGTGTTGTTTTGAAGGAAAACACTTCAAGTTTTGACTGGAATGTTATGGAAGCGCATAATCTCGCCCTAGCAAGCACTAGCGGCTATTTGAATATCTTTACTGGACTCAGCATGCTAGCTGGCTTGAAGAATCTAAGTCGGCAAGAACCGTTCGATGTAATTATTGTATCAAGTATGGCAAATGATACTCATCGCAGGCCTACAATATTTATGATTGGCATAAATTTTTCTAGTAACATGGTGGTCAATACAACATGAGACCCACATTATTGACGCGGGCGTCAATTTTTCTGCATTCGCGTCGATGACGTCGTACCAATCACAGAGCACTAAGAGCGCTTCCATAGTATGCTAGTCAAAACTTGATGTGGTTTCCTTTCAAACAACACCAAATCCAGTTCTATATCTTTAAAAAAAAAATTATATATCCTTTCAAATTTGTAAAGTTTTTTTTTAAAATACTCGGTATAATAAAATTATAATTTTCTCAAGCAAAATATAAATTATGTAAGTAGTGTGTGCAAAGTGCCAAAATACGGATTGATAAATTGCTTTCATTATAATAATGGATTCAATAACATTATTAAATTATGTTCAATCCATCTTTCTTTTGAGTAATAGAAAGAATCGCAATGAAACAATGTTGTATATTACACTGGCAAGACAAAAAACAAGATGAAACCCATAACACTTTTCGAAGAAATGCATTCAAGTAATCAAAATAGCCATTACTATCCAATTCAACATTCCATTTTTTGACTTCACTCATTGCATGTGATTCACTTTTACTATCATATTCATTCACTATTCCATCAACTACCAGTGGATTTGAATTCAAGAATAGATGGAATTTACAATAAGTAGGCTAGGTACCACAAATACTAGATGAAAAAACTGGCATTAGTTCGCGATATGTAGGTTTCGTGACAAAAAACTTGGAAAGATCTCTGAAATTTGTATACTGTACTGTCTGAAAAATTGTGATATTTTAGATTTTGATATTTTTCTGATTGGATTTCTCTGATACGAAAATGTGAGACATCACATACATTTTGTAAGTGTAAAAGTAACTGGGTAATTGTCATTACCGCATACATAATACTCATAATACTCTCATTTTGACTCCCTTCCACAATTTCACAATTGGAAGCTGGTGAATAATAAGCATTTATTTATCTATAAGGTATGTTTTTGATAGTTGAAATAAAGATGTTACAAGATATTAAAATGAATTATATTTCTCAATCCCTCCATCTTTCAAATTATTTACAGAAAATTCCTAAATGATAAACTGAACTAAGAATAAATATTTTTTTATTGAGGCCGGAACCGCTGTTCAAAAAATATCTTAATAAAAATATTATTCTAGTATAAATATTATTATACGAGGGAACAGACAGTACCGCATTTAAATATCTATTCGAATTTAAAATTATTCATATTATTGTAGATTTTTTTATATGGTATAAAGTTTAAAGTTCACTGAAATCCAGTGGGCCTGTAGTCTCCCATCATGATAGAATATTGCGATCTTCAATAATCATGGGTATAGGAGTAGAAGAATTTTAAAACCAAACTTGGAAGAACTTTTGGGAAAAAGAAATAATCAAGCTTTTGGAAAACAAATAATTTATTTTGAAGTTGCCTAATTGACAGCTTTTGATATTATTGTACTTGAAATTATAAAGTAAAGCCGGGTTTTCATTTGTAAAATTGAGGTAGAGTTGCTGGCATACTAAAAAGTAGTGGAGTACGGTAACTAAAAAGCATAGTGCTACCATGTACTGTCACTCTACTATGTACGTTTTCATTCGGGGAACTTAACAAGATAATCATCAATACTTAAACATTAAACTCAATTTATTTCAATTCAATTGATTCATTTAGCCAAATAACAATACAAAAGAAGTAAGTCTATAATCTAGTACAAAACAACTTGTAGTACAATTATTATAAAATTGGACTATTCACAGGTAATATAATTGGCACTACCGGCAAAAGTTAAACTTGAACGCCAGTAGTGAGTTCCATCAAGTGTAAAATCAAGATAAAATAATTATGACTAAAATTTAGATGTTTATAGATGTTTCAATCAACTTGGATAGTAACTAAATAAACAGACTCAAATCGATGGCAATAATGATTAAAAGTTCAAGAACAACCAGAATTGAACAGAAAATAAGAAATTCAAAAGAAATACATTTTAGGCTAAAATTAAATGAACTTACAATAAAAGAAAGTCGATGCGACAATTTATTAATACGGTATTTCAAATACAACTAGAATTTCAAAAGAGAAACATATATTTTTGAAATGAAATGAACTTACAAGAATAAGAAGAAATTCTAAATGAGACTATAGTATGTTAGATCTCACCCATTCATCAATTTCATTGTGGATTTTTCTTGCAAAAGAACTGGTGATGAAATGGTTCGGGATTTTATTAGCAAAAAGTCCATATAATATTGTAACTGATGCTTGTTTACAGTCAATCTGAAAAAAGACCTATTATACAAGTTGGCTGAAATAATTCCTATATATAGGTTTTTAAACTTAAAACCTATTATAAAACTAAACAACTCTACCACTAATTCTACTAATGAAACCCCGGCTCAAGTGAAGGTTTAAACTCTACTTTCCATAGCCAAGTGCAAATCCAGGTTTTTGATCAATGTCGACTTCATCAATGGATTCTCCCTTCAATTTATCAGCGAAATATTTTTCCTCCTCCTTGGCAAGCTCTTCTGCTGGAGTGTTGATCACTTTGTCGATCCATTCAGCGTCCGGATTGGAAGAAATGGTTGGCATCTGATCAGTCTGGCAGCCAACATCCCAGCTGTTCACTCCTGCTAACTCGTAATGTCCGTCGCCGCGGTCGCAGGCAATTGGGCTTCCAACATCCACCTAATTGGAAAAAGAACATTCTCGATTCAATTCGTTTAGTTCTGTAAACGAACGCTCAAATGACCACTGATGTCTATGTGAGAAATGGTTCAACCTTCCATTTCTATGTATAGTATTCATTATTCATCTCATAATATATTCCAGGAGAGTAGATACCCGGGAGATTAGATAGATTATAATATATATAAATAGATTCCAGGAGAGTAGTTGGTATGTCAGAAGAAGGGGTAATATTAAAGCTACTTATTTAATAATTAGGAAAAAAGAGTTGTCTTAGCCGTGCATCTGAAACATAATTATTAGATTGAGTATGATTAATGAAATGTAGACGGCGATTACTGTTGCATTACTGGATTCTTAAGTCTTGTATTTTCAGTTAAGCTGAATATACAGGGTTAATATTTCTTATACGAAGGTAATTTGACGGTAGGTGACATTGGGGATCGTACAGAAAATGAAAATACTACTTTACTGTGACTTCAAAAATCTGAATTGAAACCTGAAATTGATACCTGAATGTGTTTTGAAATAAGTAAAATTGCGTCATTCATTCTCTTGTATATTGTAATGTCATTCATCAAGGTCTAAAGGGTGAACTCTATTCAGATTGTGAATCACCGCGATTCAACATTTATCCAAAATCTACATTTATCTTATTCATGATCAAGTTTTTACTAAACATTTCATAGATAATAATAGACTGGTACTCACTTTGCATAAATCTGAGGGATTTTTCGGTAATGCACAAGAAAATCCTTTATTCAAGATGAAGTATTTTCCCAAATTGGTGGTTCTCAAATTTGATTCACACGTATCTTCTGGTATGAATGTTACATCAACTTTGTGCAACACACTTCCCGGAATCGGAGCTAAAAAAGACAATTAAACAATATTATTCGTCCGTAACCTGATTGATTCTCCAAAAAAACTTGTACTATTCTTAACAAAAACACAATCTAATGAGTACGTAGTCTAATTCTATTTCTTTAGTCATAATGTTTTAGTTTACTCACTCTTCATTGACTGAGATAAAATTATTACAAGCTTGCAATCCACAGGAATTTTTAATTATGTTCACTATTTTGACTCCAAGTTACAAATTTCAAAATAACTTTTTTTAGTTCGAAACTTGAAAAACTGGAGGATTTTTGTGTAGCCTAAATCATTCAATCATGAACATTTTCTCTTACCACTCAGAAATCTCCAAGACTTAGCCTACTTGGGCACATCCTCATTCGCAATAAAATTCCTTATAAAGTCAAATTTTACACCGCAATAAACTTTACTATTATGTGATGATAATAATGTGATTGTGATATGCATTGTGACGTGAGCTATAAGATGCCCTATGGTATTTTCATGCTCCGGCTTTTTCTCACGCCGGTGTTTCTCTTTTCTAGGATGAGTAAGCATTCAACAGGGAAGCAAAAAACTAGATTTACTTTACTAGTCCAATCAGAGTCTTCTCTCTTTCACATTATTTACTGTTAAGAATTCGGTTTTTATTAAACTTGCAGATATTCCGTGAAATAGCTAGGAACCTATAACCTCTTTCACATCATAGTCTGCGAATAAACATCAGTCAGTATGCTCTGATTGCTGAATGCTGCATGGCGCAAAATCTTCAAATTGTAAAACTATAAATTACAGAACTATAGATTAAATTTATAGTAATGTTACTAAATGGTAGGAAATCTTGAAATTATTAAATTATAAATTATGAAACTACAAATTGTCGTAGAAGCTGTTCAACAATTCTTTGAGGGCTTTAGCGTTGATTTGAACAATTCTCTAATCTATAGAAGTCTTTGGCCAGTTGCACAAAAACGATTTGAATTTATAACACCCATAAAATGAAGTCATGGCATTCACTTAGGATTAGTTCTTTGGTTCTTGTTGCATTAGCTCCTTTGAATTTTACGGCCCTTTTCGTGCAACTGGCCGTTTATAAACGGCACAAAATTTTGATATCTTGTATAGCAGGATCCATTTAACTTGTCAGAGAACAGCTGATTTAACGTTAGTAAACGAGCGTACATCAATTAGCTGTTTCTGACAATTTAAAAGAATGCTGCTATAGACACAGATAAAATGTATTTCAGAAGTACCTTTGAGTTGTTTGCGTCCCCATCCTGTCACAACACAGTTGCTGGATTGGTCATAGGTGGGCTTCGAAGTTGCAGGCAAGCAAATCTTGTCAACGTGGTCGTCGAAAGTGAATGCTTGCGATATCACAATGATGGCCAGATCGTTGGAAAGAGTTTGGATGCTGAACTGAGGATGTCGCGCCACTGCCGCGGCTGGCCGCACCTGAACTGGCTTCTCGCTTGGTGATAAGAGCTTCCATTCTCCCGCTTTGATTACGATCTCCTTCGACCTTAATCTGTCACAAGAGAAGAAAATCACTCAATAGTAGAAATGAAGAACAGCCTTTAATGTTGTTCTGGCTCAGAACTTCTTTTCTCACAAATTTTAACACATCTTTCCAAAGGCTAAAATTTGTATTACAATTCGACTTAAAATTATGTACCGGTAGCCTATAGTAAAACTATGTATCATTCTATTTCGAATTCAATAAAACAATATTATATAGGAGTAATTATTCAAAATAATAACAAATAATAATAATATCCTAAAATAATAACATTTTAGGAATAATATGATAGGCTCTAAACAAATAATTTATAACTTTGTATTATATTCCAAATTTTTAAAAGACTTTTGGAAACCCCCTAATATGTCAGCCCGTTTAGAGGTTTGATTGGCTTGATTTTGATGTAGCCCAGTAAAATAGTACATTTTACCTTGCATGAAATGGGGTAGTCGGTTTCTTTTTTTATTAATGTTTATGATAGTCCTGGGATGCTAAATCCAAGTTTTAGACCTCGGCAAACTACCGGATCATCTCCAAAAATCGTACAAAATGGCGGAATTTTGCACTTTTTTACGTTTGGCCAATTCTCACCCTGAAGAATCACTTTTCATATAGGACATTGAACATATTTTTCAAAGTATATTAAATTACCTTAAATTTGAGACCAAATTTATTATTGTAAGCCCAACCGTTTGCGAGATACAGCTCTTCAAAGTTCATCAAATCGGCGGAAATTTCCCCTTTTTTTTAGTTTTTGTCAATTTTGTTGACCCTGAAGAATCACTTTTTCATATAGGACATTCATGTGTCCTATACTAAAAAGAACTAAACTAAATATCGAAATTTAAACCATGATGACTAGTGTATGAACTTACTCTTCGACACAGTGAGCAGCCGTGATCACCGCGTTCTCAGCTATTATTGCCGCTCCACAAACATAGGTTTTGTTGGAGGCTGAGCTCACCAATGCTTGCCAAGGAAACTCCGCGAAACCGGCATCTTCTGGTGAGGTACTATATGCCTGAAAATATGAATATTAAGAAATGGAATGTTTTTATTGAGGAATAAAATATTCGTAGAACATTAATTATATTCATTTTAGGTCAGTAAATCATTGATACACTTTGTTGTTGAATCGTAGTTATAGTTTTATTAGATATAGGGAGTTTGAATGCATTTATAACTTCTCTTTCAATACTTATGATCAATTCTTACAAGTTTTATTGACAAAATCAAATTTAATAATTTTACTATTTAAGAATAAAAATTTTCTATATCAGTTACAACGATTCGAAACTGTTTGTTCCGCAAGTTAGATTCCGAAAACAATAAGTAAAAGACATTTTTAGTCCCAAGTTTCTCCTTCCTTACTTGATTCTTATGCATAAATATGATGTAATTTCCTTTTTTTATGGTTTCACGTAATTAATACTGTGATGAATCAATATTGCACATCTTAATTTTTGTATATGATGTATTGGTTTTTATTCTTCATCTCTCCTTTATTATTTTTGGTTTATCATCCACCAAGTGACTTACACTTGATGCGTTCAGGCTCGCCTTTGCAGGTAGGATGGGCGGAAATGCGTGCAAAGGCGTAAATTTTAAACTACATAATTTTCACCTGTTGTTATTATACATTATTATGTTGTTATTATAAATTATTATGTTGTTGTTATTATACATATTATTATAATATGTAAGCGAGTATTTGTAAATGACAATGAAGTTTTAGTTTCAATTAGCAATTGCTGCAGCCTGGAACGGGCAAATGCTAAATGGGTGAGAGGAAGTTAGGAGAAGTGACGACGACCTTACCTGATGCCTTATTCCGCAAGAAGAGCCGGGACGGGGCTGTCCGATTGGGAATGCGTTTGACGGTTGTTGATTAGCGGGTGATTTCGGCTGATAACTAGAACCGGGCTGTCCTGGCTGGTAGGAGGAGGGGTTGATGGGTCTCTGTCCATTTTGAGTGCCGGTATTTGGCTGAAATAAAGGCTGGCCATTTGCTGGCTGTGGCTGGAGAGATGGTTGATCGGGGCGAGATGCCGGGACTGGTAGCTCATTTGCATTTGGCTGGTATGCTGATCCTGTTGGACTGTAAGTGCCTCCTCCAACTGGATTTGAAGGCTTGTTCACTTGACCTGGTTGATAAGTTTGCGCACCTGGCTGCAGTTTTGTGTCGGGGTTGAGAGGGGCGTTTGTATCACCATTAGGAGGTAGGATCTCGTTGGATGGTGGATTCACTCCTTCGGGATATTCCTTCTCATGTACTGGCGCAGGTTGCCTCACTGGTGCGCCATTCGCAAACGCTGGTTTAGTTGGAAATGCGGTTGGGTTCTGGTTGAAATTACCTGTTAGGGACATGGAGGTGAGTTGAATTTAAAGTAACTAGAAAGTAGAACGATAGAGAATACTACTAGATAGAAAGAACTACTAGAAAGGATACTACTAGAAAGTAGAATTGAAAGTTGAAACTATTCTTTGTGGCATTAAACATTCACAAGAGTAATGGATTATTAAGTTAAAATAAAATTGTTATTAATTTGGTTTACTGTGTGAATTATTGATTAATATATTATTTATGTATTTATGAATGTGTTTATTAATATACGGTATCATTGTGCTGGAGGTTGTACTGGAGTGTTAAGTGCAAGAGAGGGCGCCCTAACTTCGCCCTCCCAGGTGAAAATAAAGACAGTCATTTTATTCTATTTTATTGTGCTTCCATTTCCAAGCATTATCACGCTTTCCATTACTGGATATGACATGAACATATGTAGATGTGATATAAATGTGTAGTATTTTATTGCAAGAGAGAATAATATATTATATTTTTTCTTTTCATCTTGCTACGTGTATTGGCGGGTTAAATCAATAAACTTGCCCTATAAAATACATCACTGACCAGTGCAGAGTGTTGTCAATAAATAATTGAAGAAAAACGTAATAAGAGTATTCTTGATTCAAGGAGAGAACTACATAGTACCTACGTTTGTGAAGGATACTAAGTTAGTGGCTGAGAAAAATATTGAGAATCAACTCCTGAATCTTATTCATTAATTTCCATGTTTGAATTTTCAATGTCAGACAGTGAACTAATGCAATCTTGGGAAAAACTTGTGGGGCGTTTGAATATTCAATTTTTAAACTAATGAATATAGCCTACTAATGATACAATATAGCCTATTCTGAAAACTAGAAAAAAATAGAGAGCTATAAGAAAGTATATAAATGATTGGCAGCTAGAATACAAGGCTTTAGATGTGGCAGATGGCTAAATAACTCACCGATTGGCTTCTTTATTGTATGGCCTTTGGGCGTTGATGATGGAACATTATAGTAGAGTCCTGCTTCGTGACTGAACGTGCCCGATGTTTCTTGCTCGGCGGGCTGCGGTTGCGGCGGCGGCTTGTATTGGCCATTATCAGAGGCCGGTGGGTGATATTGGCCATCATCGAAATTCCCACCAGCTGGCGTCTTTCCCATCATCATGCCAGCAGGCCAAGGATCTTTGTAGTTGGGGTCTCTACAGCACTTTCCTTGTGTGTTTGTTTCTAGATTCATGCAATCCTGTCAAAGAATAATACCATGAAACTGAGACAATGTTGGAATAAACTGAAAATAATACGATTTTCAATTATGAGTGATAAATAAAATTGACTCGGCTTGTGAATTTCCACCAGTCTTCTGTTTCTTCTGTTCAACCGAGATTCATAATTATACAGCCTATTTAATAAAAAGCCTCATTTTCTTGAATACTTCCATAGAGCAGTAGCCTATTACTAATTTATTATTTTCGTGAACCATTAAATAGGTACTGTGGCCTATTTTTGAAAAACAGAGTTTCAACTTTTGATGATCTGAAAAATGAGTATTCAAATAAGCATTATGGATATGGATTAATTCTCTTTATAAGCAGAAGTGGATTTCCATTCAGCAATGAAAAAAAGAGAGAGAGATTAGTAATTTGAAAGGTTTTTCCAAATTGTAACTGGTATCAAAATATTATACGGTATAGGCTACATATTAGAGTCATGAATTTCAACTGAAAGCATAAATAAATATGGATATTAGCATTTTGGTAACAATGTATGGGTCATGATGATATTTCACAATCATCTATTGTTCAATACTTATCAATCCATTAAGAATATAGAGTAATCATTCATCAAAAATAGAGTTATTATTAATAACTATTATGATTTGTGGATGTTTATTATCTCCATTTCAACATTCCATTGCAGATTAGGGGATCTAATCATGAGGATTTGAATTTTGTTTTAAGAAAGATGCAGGAACACCGAGCACTTTTGAGCTCTCGGTTAATTTCGTTCTAGAAAAATAATGTATAAAGCTTCAAGTCTCATTATGATCCATCGATTCAGACCTCGCAATATCAAAACCAGAAACTTTTGCATTGCTCGGACAGTTATTTGATTTGAAAAACTAGTTTTTGATTGTCAATAATTATTCTATTAATTCTCCTTCTATAACTCCACTTCACTGGAATAATATTATACTTTCAACGTTGGGTTTGTTTGCTCTCCTGTTATCAATTACTAAATGTTCACAAATGATAGATGGAAATGTCTGAATGATGGATAGGTACATACAGTCAATGGCACTCTATTTTCTTGTTGCTCTCGGGTCAGATAGACCGGATTGTCAGCCATTACTCCCTCTGCTGTGCAGTAAGTGATGGGCACACATTTCAATGCGGCTGGGCAACCTGGGTAAGGCGTTGTATTCAATGGTCCAGTATAAGGCTGTTGAGTTGGAGCAGGAGTGACTGAAATAATTAAAAGAACTCATATAGATAGAGCGTTCAAATTCGAAGAACAAGAAGTCTCCATGATACTATAAAAAATCTGACATCAGCCCGACTGTTAAAAATATCTGTCTAGGCGTTTGTCTCTTCTAGACAATCTGGAGTGATCATTGACATTAACAATTCGTGTTCTTCTGTGTTATAAGTTACTTATAACACAATCTAAATATTAAACTAGTCTGTGCTTATAATGTCGTGCTCCAACAAAACTTTAATTTAAAAGTATAAAACATATTAATCAAATCAACAGTTTAAACAGCAAAACATGCCATTTTCCTCGTATATCTGCACCAAAAATACTTATACAAAAAATATAAATGGGTTTGGAAATACTGTATTTTCCGATTAGAATTTTCTCGGATATCCTCAAATCTCAAATCTATGGTGCCGGTGAGTTTTCATTCATTGATATGCTACCGTATACTAAGATCAATGATAGACATAACCATTATCAGAACATTTGAAAATTACTAAGCTATGAGAGAAGGAGAGGAATATTCTCTCAAACTTTTTAATCAATGCTATTCTTGGAATAAAACCATACCGCTTGTAATGAATACATAGGCTACATTGTTATAATAATTTTGTAATAAATACATACCGCTGTTCAATGAAGGTTTTGGATAGGTGTCATAAATTGATCCTCCAATCGGTACTCCATTGGTTCCTGGGCGATTTCCGTAGCTAATAGTGGGAGGAGCCTGTTTGTCTGGTGTGGCTGCCGTCGGTATTTTGCAACAAACTTCTGTAGCTGCGTTGCAAAACTGAAACGTTTACAAATTTCCTTATTACCCATTATCAATTTTTGTATCATTTACCCAAATTAAAAAAATAATATTATCGTGAAACATTCCTCTTTATAAAAATATGCTTTTTTTGTGATCACATTTTAGACTATTTTAGAGTTTTGAGGTTTTTCCAATTTTCTCATCATCATACTGCACCCTTGATTATTTTAAATCTTCCTTGAATATTTTGTTGACGCTTTTAGAGATGATATTTTTCTATTGATAATTATTCTGTTGAAGACGAGTCCAAGTAGTTGACAAAACAGAAGCTATATAATCATTAATTATTGACTGATTTTACAGATATTACAGTATGTCACAAATTTCATAATACTTTAAGTGTAAATATTTATTAAGTGTATAAGTTTCTTATTTGAATCTTTTACAATCTTGGTACAGTAGAATGGTATTATAGAAGGTCCTGGTATTGCTCAGATACTAGTAATATTGTTCGAACGAAAATTACTACGAAATTGATAACACTGCTTATTGTGCAGACATTTTGAACTCACCCCAGCTCTACCGGGAACTCCGCTCTGAGATAGAACACCTTGTTGACAAGCTGATTTTGTAACACAGAGTTGATTGGGCTGATTGCATGGAACTCCAGTGGAAGGAAACTGCGGAGTGTATTGCTGGCCGAGTGTGGTTCCACTGCCGTACTGCGGATAGCTGGGTTTCACTGGTGACGGCGTGTTGGGATATTGCTGGGGCCTGCCTCCTGGAATGTTTACAATTGGCGGTTGAGCTGCGGAAAACAAAAATTGTAAGCATAGTTGATTTAATAGTTTGATTTATACAGGGTGTTTCAGAACTCCCTACCAATATTCTAGAGCATTGTTCCTGGGGAAAACCATATCTAAATATCATATTTAAATTGTCCGGAAGTCCTTAGTTACTCACACAGCTGCCATTTTGTTTTTTTCACTAATTTTTTTTCTTAATAATGGTAAAACATATGAAATTGAAACTTTGCACCAACATTTATGACAACTAGACGAAGCTACAAAAAAATTATGACAAGTTTTCAACTTCATAAAACATAATGGCGGCTATTTAAAATTTTGTTTCTTAAATAACGTGAGAACCGTTGATATTACAAAAAATTTACGAGAATAACTTGTTTTGGTAAATTTAATTAGAAATCGATTGAGATTTCATTTTTAAGATTGGATGAATATTATTCAATCATGAAAAATGAGGTCCTCATCGATTTGTAATTTAATTTACTAAAAAGCGTTATCCTTGTAACATTTCTGTAATATCAACGGTTCTCGAGTTATTTATGAAACAAAATATTTGAAGTTGAAAAATTGTCATAATTGTTTATAGCTTTGTTCAATTGTCATAAATGTTGATGCAAAGTTTCAATTTTATATGTTCTACCATTATTAAGAAAAATAATGAGTGAAAAACAAAATAACGAACTTCCGGACAATTTAAATATGATATTTAGATATGGTTTTTGTATATAGATTGATTTAAATAGTTTTCAATCGTGTACAGTTCAATATCACTACAGCAGTTGGCTGTAGAAAAGTGCAGTAATTCATAGAGTTGAAGTATTCTCATGAAATATCTTCTGAATTGTATAAATTTTGTGATTTTGAATAATGTCTATTGTCATATTGTCATTGTTTATTGGGAAAATTATTCAATCTCAAACTACTTTTATGACTTTTGAAACGCTAACGCATCCATCAATTGAGAATCTCATTTATCATGTAGATTTTTCACATCTTTTCTAGAATGAAATCAATACAATTGTAGCCTACCTGTATGCTTTTGTCAAGAAATATAATTCTCATATTATATACATTATACAGTAAAATATTCAACAAAGTGTTTACGTTTGTTACCAATCATTACAAATCAAGATCATGATGAATCTCAAAAGACTATGACTTAAACCTAATTAATTAGGTATACCTAGTTTATACGACCTCAGGTATTCCTTATTATACCTGATTTTATTTTTAATTATTTCAGTAGCAGTAGCAGTCATACTTTATTTGAAATCTTGTTTATCAATTTTGGTGCTATACATTAGAATCATTGAATGTATGCAATCTTAAAATTCATTATGAGTGTTTATTAATATTTTGATTGACTCTTGAATGATAAGTTATCAGACTAGTCAAATAAGGTAAGAGAGCTATTTATATTTGAATAAATTTTCAATGTTCTCCATACCTGGTTGTTGAGGATTTGTGTATCCGTTGCTGCCTGGGTATCTCTGGGGATTTCCCTGATAACTTGACTCTGGAGACTGCGGGTTGCCCTGACCTGGTTGAGAAGGTTGCTGGTTGTTTGGGTACTGGTCGCCTCCTGGATATTGTTGATTTCCTAAGGGACCAGGCTGTTGAGAATTAGGGTATTGGTTTGATCCAGCAGGGTATTGCTGACCTCCTTGTGGCTGTGTTTGAGATCCAGGGTGAATGGCAGCAGGTTGTCCAGGACCTTGGTTCTCTGGATATTGAGGATTTCCTTGTGGCTGACCTGGCTGTTGAGAGCCAGGATATTGAGGCTGAGCCGGTTGTTGAGGACTAGGAATCTGGCTGAGTCCAGGGTGCAATGGCTTTGATTGTGATCCTGGATATTGTGGTGGTTGTTGACCTGGTTGTTGGGGGTTAGGATATTGATTCTGTCCTTGTGGGATGGGTGGATTGCCTAAATTCGGTTGTTGATTGGATCCACAATTTCCTGAGTAGCTTCCAGCACAACCATTGCCTGGTTTATTCAAAGCAGAGCTTAGAAATGGGTTATTACCAATGTCAACAGGCTTGGGGGGAGAGTTAACTGGCTGACTACTAATTGGGTTTGATGGGGATCCAGGATGTAATGGTGTTTGACTTTGTAGTGGTGGTGAATGGGGAGGTGATCCAGTATTGCAGCCACCATAGGAGCCTGGCCTGCAGGCAATTGG
This sequence comes from Laodelphax striatellus, assembly GCA_017141395.1. Classification (NCBI taxonomy): domain Eukaryota; kingdom Metazoa; phylum Arthropoda; class Insecta; order Hemiptera; family Delphacidae; genus Laodelphax; species Laodelphax striatellus. Next base: position 29,473,633 of record CM029532.1, read on the forward strand.
TTGATTGCTTGGAGGAGGAGAGCTGGGAGGAGCAATGCCTTGATTTGGTGCTTGAGGGTTGCATGCTCCCCCACCATAACTTCCACAGGAGCTGGGTTTATTACCAGCAAGAGCTGAGCTCAGAAATGGGTTGTTATTTATATCAATTGGTTTTGGTGGTGAACCTCCTGCTGGTTGATTGTTTGATGGTGCAGGATGAGTTGGCCCATAACCACCATGTTGATTATTATTGTTGGGAGGAGCTGCTGGTCCGACATTTTGAGGGGGTATATTGGTTCCTGAAGGTTGTGTTGGAACTGATGGAGGCTGTTGTTGAGGGTTGAAAGGAGAAGAAGTTCCTTGCCACCAGTAATTTCCTCCAGGTTGTTGTGGGGATGGCTGAGGTGATTGTCCTTGGGGATTGTATGATGATTGTGGTGGTTTCCCTTGAGGGAATTGAGGGTTATATGATGGTTGTTGTGGTGTTGGTTGTGGCTGTTGACCTTGAGGATTGTATGATGGCTGTTGTGGGGATGGCTGAGGAGATTGTCCTTGGGGATTGTATGATGATTGTGGTTGTTGCCCTTGAGGGTTTTGAGGGTTATATGATGATTGGGGGGATTGCCCTTGAGGGGATGGCTGAGGTGATTGTCCTTGGGGATTGTATGATGATTGTGGTTGTTGCCCTTGAGGGTTATATGATGACTGGGGGGATTGCCCTTGAGGGTATTGAGGGCTATAAGAGGGTTGTTGTGGTGATGGATGTGGCTGTTGACCTTGAGGATTATATGATGGCTGACCTTGAGGTCTGCCACAACCACCTGTAGAGCCTCCACAGCCACCGCCATAAGACCCAATACCATTGTTTTGTATGTAGCTCGTTGGTGGGCTGACATTATTTTCGTGATCTGGAAAAATTATCCCATCATCTGATGGAGAAGCTTCTGTTGTTGTTGTGGTTCTCCCTTTCTTCGATTTTGGAGGGGGTCCATAGCAATTGACTGTATAGATGCTACAGCATATAACCACTACCGAAAGGACCTTCATTCCTGCAAAGAGGAAACATTGAAAATATAGAAGTTTAGTCACAAAAAAATATTATTCAACATGTATTATTGAAATTTAACCCATACAAAAATCATATCCATGAAAACTCAAAGATCAACTTTCACTGTTTCTATAGAATTTTATAATCCATATTCTGTAGAAGTGTAATTTTTTGAGACTTCAATGAACATGTGTTAATAATTAGATAATAGGCCTATTTTTAATTACTGATTGTTACTCGAGGGAAATTTTTTAAAATTATTATAACTTTCTATTGTTGAAATACATCTTTGAATTCATGTTGGTTTTCAATGAGATTACCTAGGTACTGTTTCTATTTTCATTTTGTATTATTATTGTATTTTCTGGAAATTACGTCTAGATATACATACATCTCTATATGTATGAAATGAATATGAATATTAGAAAAGATATGCCACCTAACTAAAAATTACTAAATTATTTTACAATTAAAATTACTAAGCTATTGAGATAACTCAATAAAGGTCCTCTTTGAGAGAGAATTCTCTTGAACTCTTCCTCGGATGTAGCTTTTCTCTGAGAGAGAGTTCTTTTGGAAGCATATGGAGAGACACTTGAAAGTTGATGAGTTCAGCTCAGGAACCTTGCTCATGTTCATATACTTAGATAAATTATGCCGGGTTTCACCAACATTGGTCAAATATTTAACGATGCTCAAACGCATCAACAGGTGAAAAGGTTATTATCACACTATGTGAAAAATTGATCTGTGTACATTGGTGCATTGATATATTAGCATTTTATCCAGCTGTTTATGCATGAGAATTCCGATCATTTGAAATTCATTATAAAAGATCAGCTGGAGTTTCCGTTCCTTTGCAACAAATTTTCACCGTGTGTGCCATGGCCTTTTTTTGAACATGGTCAAATTCTATTTGACCAAGGCTGGTGAAACCCAGCATGAGACTTCTTTCTCCTTAAAAAAAAAGATCAATTACTAGCTCTCAATGCTCTTGAATTTTATTTGATTTACAGTTCTGCTTGAAGTTCAATCACCATTTGTGTTGAACACGATTTTTTGTAACGTGGGTGAGTTTTATTATCATTAAAGTTCCATTTCAGCTTTAGAATTAAGCTGCTTGTCTGATCTCATGGAAATATATAATAAACTCGAATGGTTGATAATGGCTTGTAAAATTTGAAATGAGTAAATAAAAAAAGCTCATATTATAGTCCTTACATTAAGCCTTATTTAGGAATTAGACCCTAAATTACGTCTTTATCGATAAGAGCTCTGCCAGCACTGAGACCGTTCCAAACTACCCTTGAACTTTTGGCTCCCAGCCAACATTTGTAGTCTGGCTTCATTTCAGCAACCAAAACTACTGAAATTGAATCCTAGAAGGGTTGCAATGTTGCAGAGTTCTTGCATTTTGAACATTATTACATATTCTCAATGATACACGTTGTATAGACTGGTCCATGAATACGTTCTTGCCGTTCTTGATAGTTTTTGTTGGTTACATATTGTTTTTCATGAATTGAAATGAAATTTAATGTTTACAGTTATTACAGAATGATGATCATTTGATCTTTGATATGCAGATAATTGTGAATGACAAATTCTTGATCAAAGTGGATAATAGAAATAATCAAATAAATAGATGAGTGACTTGATTTTCATTGGTATCCAAATTCCTGTATCGAAATATCCAATTTACTGGCAAACGCTCCTGATGTTATCTGTATTCTTATTTGGACTGTCTCGAAAAAAGGAACCGAGTGGCTGGTGTCACACGGTATTTTACAAGCTAGAACAAACAAAAAATGTAAATGGAAGAAATGCGAATTTTTCTTTCTTTCATCCGTAATACAGCAGTATTATTATTATTCCTTTCTTTGAAATAAGAAATCTACATATATTTTATGTGCATATACGAATAGGTTTTCCCGTAGTCTAGTTCTAGTAGATGGGCTATTAACAGGAATTAAAATGAAGTGGTCCACAATCTACAATAAAAACTTTTAATTATATACAATCACAATTTAATAAAACATATTGTTGGAACTAATTAGAACTCAATCCTTATAGATTGTGCTGTATTCATTCAGTCACAACAAAATAATTTTTTAGGATTCCAATTTTAAAGTACCTTTTTGTTATTGTAAAACCACTGTGTATATATTTTTAATATGATGGGATTACTTCTCATTTCTAAAATATATTTTTAATATGATGGGATTACTTCTTATTTCTAATCATAATCACTGGGAGCTGAAGAAATAGAAATTTGTTTACCGGCTTCAGAATTCACAAAAAGTTTGGTTCAATCATTAGCATCGAAGGACGTTGATGGTTATATTTTGATACAAGGAAGTATCAGCACGGTAAAAAGTGATTAATGATGATTAATACGAATCAAAACCTAAGCTTGCGTCAATGATGAATAGAAAAGCTGATTGCCAGAGTGCCGAATAGGAGGTACCTTTGTGAATGATAGTGGCACATGGATGAAGATGATCTTCTTACCTTTCCACTGTGCAGCTTTGCCGGATCAACTAATCGTTGTGGGCGGACGTAACTACTTATGAAGCACAACACTCACACACGCACACACTTTAAACTTGACCTCGACTGCGGGAGCCGCAGGTACACTACTTGAATAGTTGTCGATGTGATCACGAGGATCAGCAAACAGCGTATCGATGTCTGCTGTTATGAGAGGATTCCGGCGGTCTTATATCGACCCCCACCAGCCACTCTCAACTGTGGGCGACTGATGCCGACCGGGGATGCCCACTGATCCTGATCAATCTAACCTTTGATCAGTTCCAAGATTCCCTGAAATCCCCGTCTCAATCGACCAGTGACCATACAACACCTGAATACATCCTAATCACGCCAAACTGACCAATCTCCCGACTCCAGTTCGCTCTGAGGAAAGGTCATTCTAATCTTAAAGCAATCAGAGTCACCTGCAGCGGTCAACGGTCTTTTTTCTAGGAATCTTTTTGTCACCAACTAGTTTATTTAACGACCTTGACACAAACATTGAGTATCAGAAAAGTTTCTATTATTCTCTCTCCAGGAGCCTCTTTGTTGCAAAGTAAACATTTCTACTCGACTTTCTGGATTTATAGACTTTTTAAAATTATATTAGTTAATTAATTAGTAACATTAGTAACATTAGTCATGTTCAATTTCTCCATACAGAATAATTGTCTCAATCAACAGAAGAAATACATTTTTCAGTTATCTCCACAATATTTGTAGATAAAAATACTATATTTCCCATTTTTAATCTGATATTGATCCTGATCCTACGGCATTTGGATTCTATACATTGGTGAAATATGAATGAGAATTTTCCCTTGTGCTTATTACAATTTTTCTCCAAAATTATTTAAAAAATCATGGAGAGGATAGTTTTCGCTGGTTTGACATGCCTTAACCAATGATGCAGATAGAAGAATATAAATCATAACTGATTATCTGATGTAAGAATAATATTTGAGATAAAAGTTCTCACTTCACTAATTACAGAGGATTGATTTTATCATTTCGGAAAGTAATGACATCTCTGTCATCTCCATCAATTTTTCCGATTCCCTTCCTCGATTATTCGATTTTATTTCTTCACGTTCACTGCCTGTATCCATATCAGGTACTTCCTGTATCAGCGATTTCTCCACTAAGGGAGTTTGTTTATTCAACATTTAATTGGAAGTATCGTAATCTGTTCTACTTTTTGTCTATTCTGATTCTTTGTATCTGACTATTTGGATGATTCACAGAACAAGAGCGTACATGGAAATTGAACATTTATATTGCATAAATTAAGATGATATGAATAAAGTGTAATTTATACTCTTTAGGGTTATTACCAAAAACCCAGGTACGTGTAACGAAACCTATCAGTTATTCTTATTTTGAAGCATAAAAATAACTGATATATTAGTAACCGTGATGGTTAACGGGTATTAAACGAAATTTTTACCTTTAGAGGGATCAGTGGCGTACCGAGGTTTCAAGCGCCCTGGAGCAGAAGTCATTCCCGGTGCCTCTCCCACGAAAAAACAGGATTTGCCATTTTATTATAAATTGCATTAAAAAAATACTGACTATAGTTTTTTCACTAAGAATTTCCCATGACCAACAATTTTTTTGCCATTAACCCCAGGGCTGTATCTTGTGTCATGGAGCAGTAATATATGTTTTTCAGTTCAGTTTGGTTAACATAAATTCACTTTAAAATTATAATACGAGTATAATGCTCAACTCGAGGAGTTGCTTTTATTTTGAAATTGGGCCCTGGTCATGTATCACTCTCTCTACTTCAATAGTTGCAATTTTCTCTAAGGCCCCTAGAGCCTTACGCCCTGAAGCAATTGCCCTACTCGCTCCATTCTAGGCCTACAGGTACGCCACTGAGAGGGATACAACTTGGAAAGTTTTTGAGAAAACTGAATCAATGTTGCGTTAGAAGATGAATAAACCTCTTACTACAAAATTAACAAAAATAACCTCATAATCTTCATTAACCTAGGAGAGTTTCAAACTACAATACCATCTTTCAAGAGTATTTTTCACTAAGCTATTGTGCGTTTTCTCACAGAGATGTGGCCTCATTTTTAGAAGTGCAAATTTTCTTTATGATTGATGACTGGTAGCAATGTAGCCTACTCTAAAAATACAAAAAGTATTGGTAATGAGAATTTCAATGTTTTCGATTCAAGAGTAATGTGGCCAAGTCTCTGGTTTGTTGAATAGGCTAATTAATCGAAAATTCTAATCTCAGCAACAACAACAGAATTCTACTAATAAAGCAAATATGTAGACAGATACCTCACCCACAAGTGAGTCAGAAAATATTGCGGGAAATGAATGACAATGGAACTTGCTGTAATCTTACAAGAGTAATAAATTACCGTAGTTCCATGATTAGTTTTAGATTGAAAGTGCAACCTTTGTGGAACTGTAATGAGAGTAAAAGCGATTAGGTGTGCACACACTGTAAAAGGTATATAGGAATGCGACAGTGTAGTTCCACGAAGTGATGATAACGATAATAAATAATTCGAAAAGAATTGAATGGATGTGAATGAGGGGACCCTGACCTCGTTAGTGTCAACGCTGCTGGAGATCACGCCTTGTATTTACGCGGTGAGTCGACTCGCGACGCGATACGCGATGGTTGCAGCTGGCTGGGCGTTGGGGCTTTTTCTTGGCGCGCGTCCAATGGTTCCTCATCCTCGTCTTAGCGGCGGCATCGCTGAATTGTTTCTATGACGTCATCGACTATTCTTCTGAAAATTGAGAGTTAAGCCCACGCATTTCGAGAAGTCAGACGTCGACCTTAACGTGTCGATATTCTTCTTCTCTAACAATCATATAGATATCAGTACTCATACTCCAAACAATAAAAGCAAGTCCGGAAAGACTAGGCCTACCTGCAATGCTCTGTAGTTGTATGATGCACGCTCTATAAATAAATATAAACAACTAGGAGTTATTACAGCAACCGGATCTCGACAAGTGATGAGTCATAAAAACTTAATTTTTCTCTGATAATCGAGAAAGAATGATGTAGCGAAAATAGAAAGATTTTCTAGCAGTTAGCAGAAGATCAATAAATTAATATTGATGAGTGGATTGTTGTTCCTGAGGAAAGCTTACCCTTCAAGAAGAATTCAAGGTGAAGAATTAATTGGACATATTATCATTATAATAATATATTCATAATTTATTGTAATTAATCATATTAATTAATGTGTGATAAAATAACATTATAATATTTTCTGCGTTTGTAAAATAACTTCCAATCTGATGTTTATGATCTATTACTAATTGAAAATTAGGATTTTGAGCTTTGAGGCCAAGGGTTTATAACCTGCGCTATCCATGTCATAACAATTCTCGGCGAAGTATTATTTCTCGACAAGGAAATCCTTGGACATCCTTTTCCGAAAATGACATTTATATGTTAAAACTTCGGCGTTTTAATGTGGATAAATTGGAATCATTATATTAATCACATTGCATCTAATAGGCATATTCATATTGCTGAATAATGATTCTTAGTTTTTAAACTCCATTAAATAATTACTTATTTTTAAAACTATTTTAGTCAATAATATAAGCAGGAATATGTTGACATAATAAACTGATTTGTACCTGAATTTATCATTATCAACTATCAAAGCAATTGGAGTAAATAAGTAATGCATTCTTATGAAAAAGAAAAAGCCTATACAAAAAAGCATGTGCCTATTGAATATAATTTATGGATGAATTGATATACAATTTTTGACCATTGGTTCATTGTTTTCTTCAGAAACATTGATCCTCACCCAGACTTTTATAATTTGCAAATACACAAATTATTCGGCGATGACAAATTTGAAGAAGGTTGTTGGCTTGAAAAGCGTTTTGTTCAACAGACACAACCCATTAAAAGTGAGAAGTGAGCCTAGATAACCATTGATTTCTAGGGTTGAATAAGGGTTGTGTGTGCTCGTGTATGTCTCACTGGGGTTATGAGTACTTTCATGAAATGAAGCAATACACTGAGCGTCAAATTAGGTGCCAATCCAACTGTCAATTACTCAGCAATTGGCGGGGGAGTAACTTCTCCATCGCAGCTAACCTAGGGGTTGTGGTAATGCATAAATCCCACTATAAATTTTAATGGATTCCACTCATCCAGGAAAATTGGGTTTACTCTACATTGTGAATAAAAAAATGATCTATGTAGAAGGGTTTCCTTGAGTTGTAGAGGAAAGGGTCATGGTCTGCAACCTGAAACTGCCTCTACGAATTAGTTCTTCTAGAAAGAGCAAAAAAGTTTATTATAAGTCATAAAGATTTAATTTAAAGTGTGTTCTCTGCAGTAATTGTACGTAAAAGGCATTACCACAATTCATTCGCTCAGCTCCTGCTGGGAGAGTGGAGTTGAAGTAATAAACTTGTGAGCTTTTAACGGAACATATTCTGTTTTCATATCATTGTTCTACAGTCAGTAAAGGACTATAACTCACACTGTTATTGTTAACTTGCTGAGTCATAATGTCACAAAGAAAAGTGATAAATCGATAATACACAGTGTAGCCCCAGGTGAGTGTATAATGTCCAAGTCAGTGTAGCCCCCTCATTTCCGTCAGTGAGATCGCCGACAAAAGGCTGAAAAATATTTTTACAGAATTTCAAATAAACATACTATATTCATTTCCTTATTATTGTGAGTTGACTTACTTTTTTCCATTTATTGATGCTGTACCAATCATTAGCTTGGAATTTTATTCCATTCCGCAAAGACTCAGTGTGAGTATGAAGTTCATCATATTAAAATCGACTTATAAAATTAGTTTTCCGATTGAAATTTTTGAGAATTGATAGAGTTCAGGTTGATTTTTCATTTAATTTACAATTTCTAATAATTGTATTTCTACCACTGAGTAGCAGTGTCATTCAAGCTATTGCATATCAAATATATACAGTAATTGATCGTAATTATTAATTTCTCTTCTCCATACCTTCCACACCTATGTTTCATTCCATAGCATCTCTTACAGCATTATAAGAATTCAAGATATACCTGGTTAGATAATACATGTAGCCTATTGAATCAATAGCATCTCTTTCATGTGCAAAGAAAACATTCTGGTGTAATTTTTAGTATTCTCAATATATAAAGAATATTTCAATATATAAAAAAATATTCTCAATATTTAATATATAAATATTTTCATTGTATCCGCAATGTAAAGTGCTAATGGCATTCATGGTCCGAAGAAGTCCTATTTCTGTACCCAACGTTCTTGAACGTTTAAGATTGGGTCAATAATGTGCCAACATAATATATGAATTACTTTAAAATTAAGAGCTTGAAAGAAGAAAATTAGTTGAGTTATGTTTTGTCAGTATATTTCCATACTACAGGTATGTAATATTCTGGTACAAACTGAGGATGGCAACACAGAAGACAATATGATTGTGCCTTCCTAAAAAAAATGCACGAATAATGCATGTGATCGCGAGTAGAGGTTGAGGCCGAGACCCGGCATCCAGGATAATTCGCCTGACGCTGAATGGCAATAAAATCCATCAGGTCTCCTTCCACTTCTTCCCCCAAAGAAGGGATTCCCAATCCCCCCTGCCGACTGCTACAAGAAACTGGTTATATTCAATCTCCTGAGTGCTCCGTGGAAGAATCAGTCTATTTTTACTCTTAGCCTCCGTCTATCCTAGCTCAGTCTCATACTTATATTTCGATCGGAACTTGTTTGCAACATAAATAATCGCTGATAAACATCCACGAAGGATGTTTCCATCTCAGCGTTAATTGACTCCCCTCCCCCCTTCGTAACAATTGTTTTGCACGAACCTGCAACGAAAACGAAGTTAGTACCAAGAAGGAAAGCGAGTTATGATAATAGTAATCAGAAATCGATTCCAATCTACGGATCAAACAATAATGAGCTTTGATCCAAGAAAAATTGCAATTATAATGCATGAAAATTACAGTTGTATATCATCTTAAGGCTGTTCGGTCGAAATTTTTTTTATTTAAATTGGATAATATTTTTAAACATACTTGTTAAGATCATTATAAGAGTGAGAAAAAGTGCCACCTGAAATTTGTAAGTGGTCTAATAAGCGAGCTATGGCGCTTTAAAGTGCTAACTCCGTTAGCTTTCCAGCTCTTGAACGGTTTCAACTATATCAACCGAACTACTCTTAAAATTCAAAAAATGTATCTTCCAAGCTGAAACATTTTATTTCCCATATCGTTCATAATAAAAGTACCATTTTTGTAAATCGATAACTTATTTATTTTGGCATTAATCGAGAAAAAAAACAAGTCAGATCAAAGCCAATGATGTCAAGAATGTATAAGGCTCCAATGGAAGGTTCTCAAGCGTTTAGAAACTGGATAGAAAACAGAAAATCACATAAAATCAGCGTGGCGTCCAATGTGAGTGTGTACAGTGCACATACGCGCAGGGCGAGCAAGCCGCATACACACACTCTCAATTTCTCCCTACCACTGCCTTCCCTATCAACACAGCAGACTTCTCCTTCACTACGCTCAGAGCTGAACACTGCAGTCAGCTCTGATTATTCTACCTCGCCTTGTTCATCTCAGCTTACTTATAGGCTAATATTATTGCTTACGTACTATTGCAAGCGTCGTCAATTTTCTGTCTGTTTTCTTCCAGTTTCAAAACGCTTAAGAATTTTCCATTGGAGTATTTTTTTATACATTCTGTACATCATTGGCTTTGTTCTGATATGTTTTTTTTCTCGATTAATGTCAAAATAAATAAGTTATCGAATTTACAAAGAATGGTACTTTTCTTATTTATACAATCGTCTATATCTCAAGTTCTAATCGGAATTTCGGAACGAAATGGATATCGATGGATTCCTTGTGTCATTCTCTACAAATAATTTTATATTCATTTTAATTGTAACTGCTATAATTTGGATGTTATCTTTTAACATATTGAAATAGTATGATATTTGACGATCGCATATATTTTCATTTTCTTCTAAGGACTTTTATGCCAGCGTTTAACAAGAAAATGTCTAAGATATAACTTTTAGTACATTTACAAATTTCCAAATTGATATATTACAATGTATACTTTATGAACACATTAATAGTTTAATGTGTTATTTAATTTATTACAGAGTAGTGTCGATATACTTGTTCACTGAACTCGTATCAATATCAGCTTGAAGTTGTATTATGTATTGCTGAATTTTTCTTATTGTTCTATAGAAAAGAAGCTGTTACACGATATTGTGTGCAGGATTATATTTTCCAACAATTTATCATAAATAGTCCCTCGAATCAGATTGTAATCAGTTTGCAATTCATTTTACTCAGCTAGTCTATTCATATAATATTTCAGAAGCTCTGTTTTATCTCCTTCTACATTCTCTGCTTGTGCTTGGAATTGTCCTGTGTAAACATTTTGACATCAGTTGTACGGTATATGCGAAGAAGAAAATATAACTGAACCCCTTCTTATTCTATACTTTCCAGTGGCGGATCTAGAAATATGTTCATTAGTTTTCTTGAACCGAGAACCATTTTTCTATCAATGCATCTCAATCGATTTCTCATAATGATTTCACTTGATTTTTGCTATTGCACATGATTTTCACGAGAATTAGCAAGAAATAGCTTATTATGTATTATATTAACATAGATAGATGAACTTTGAAGAGCTATACCTCGCAATCTGTTGGGCCGCCTTTAACAGTAATTCTGGTATGAAATTGGGGCTTATTTAAATTGATTTTAAAATGATATTAGGTGCTGATATGAAAAAGTTATGCTTCAGGGTTAAAATTGTATACATGTAAAAAAATTGAGCCATTTCATTGAGGTTTTTGGCGGGATAGAAGGTTGCCGGGATCGAATAATTGGATTCAATTATTGTTATTATTAAGCGTATGGCTTTTTTGGCGGAGAGACCCTTTCGGGTGTTCCACCTTGCCGAATCATCCAGTTTTCCCTAATGGGAGATATGGAAAACATTATAGGTTAAGTTGGATTCAATGTTCCACGATTATATAACATAATAGAAAAGAACTGACTTCGTTACTGATTATGAACGTCAATGAGAACAGATATGTGCCTATTCTCAGTCATCTGTTACAAGAAAACGAGTTATTTGTGATTTGATTAAAAAAAAAAAATAGGTTATCTTAGTTCTAAATCTGCATTTTACGTGAAAATCGTATATGTTTGTTCAGATATAGCCAAAAATTATTCAACATAATATTCAATGTCATGGGCTTGAATAATGTAACTGCTCTTAAAATCAATGAACTTGCTCTTAATTAATGAACTACTCTTAAAAATTCAAAAAAGGTATCTTTCCAAACTGAAACAACATTCCCATATCCATCATAAAAAAGTACCATTTTTTTGTAAATTCGATAACTTGTTCATTCTTACATTAATCGAGAAAAAACATATCAAAACAAAGCTAATGATGTACAGACTGTATTAAAAAATACTCCAGTGGAAATTTCTTGAACGTTTTCATACTGGAAAGAAAACCGAAATCACGTAAAACCAGTGTGGAGTGCGGTGTGAGTGTGTACAGTATATGCACTAACAAGTAACAATTTATTGTCCAAGGTGAGATGTGAAAACTGCTCTTTCACGAATCATGAATAGTATTCAAAGCGTTTTGTCTCAAGTTACTGAATTTTATTCTGCTCATGGCTTTTTGTGGCGGAGTAATTGTCTTTCTGGTGTTCCGCCGCGCCGAATCATCCCAAGTTCCCCAAAAATAACTTATAATTATGTTAAACATAGGTACATAACTTTGAATTTCTGTTCATCATTCGGGAAAAATCTTTACCAATCGAATCCTGATAAGTTTTGGCAATCTCTGAACAAATATATAGGCTACAATTTTCACGTAACAGGTAGATTAGAACTAAGGATACCTAATTTTTTTTAAATCAAATCAAGAAATATCTCGTTTTCATTGTATGCTGAATGCAGGAAATTCGAAAAGCGATTTTCCAATTTTATCATAAAAGTTTTAGTTTTATTCAAACTGTAGTTACAATCATAATTATCTACCCTTTGATTCAGAATAGCTAATAGGCTACTTGGTGAAGACACCTCTTTTCCAGTCACTAATATTGAAAATCGCTCTACATTGGGGACAGATTGTAATTTTATTTCTATTTTATGCAGGAAATAATATTTGAACATTATTCCTATTCAAGTTTTCATAATTCCATATTCCATTATTCCAAACTAAGCTGTAATTTATAAGGATTCGTGAATGTTGAGTTTTGAAGAATTATTTTACATACAATCTTTCACTGTTCCATGAGCTGGGAAAAAAAACTCTCTGAAGGGTTTGGAGAGTTTACCTGAAATGCTGCACTACTTAAAATACTTAATACTACTTTAAAAACTTGAAAATTAAAACACTACTTTAAATACTTGAAAAGTAGTGCAAATGAAATGCTGAAATGCTGCACTACTTTTCAAGTATTTAAAAATAGTGTTCAATTTTAAAGTAGTATTCAAGTATTTTAAGAAGTAGCATTCAGGTAAACTCTCAAACCCTCGAAAAGTTCTTTCTCAGCTCAAGGCTGAAATATTGTATGTAAAATAGTTTTAAAAATTTAAGTAATTTTACACAAATACTTTTCAAGTTTTTTTTTTATCTGTGGGCATCACATTAAATCCAATGAATTCTGGCTCATTATCTCAACAACTGGCTAGCCATACCCTCATTTTAGGTTTGTCTTAAAATTTGTTCCAAATATAAAAATTTAAATTTGGTTTTTTATGTAAATATTTACTGTATTTACATAAATATCTATTATTTTTACATAGGAACCAACTTGGAAATCAAATTATTGTTAATGGGTTTTGTTTACTTCGATATTGTACAAATCTGTGTAAAATAAAAAATGTTTTTTGACTGAACATCGCTTGGAATAAATTAATACTTTTTCAATTTATTTCTATTTTATTTTTTTCCGACTGAATCAATCTCTAACTGTATGTCACGTTGCAGAACCGTTCAATTCAGATTTAAATCTTATAAGTTTATTTGATAATAAAGTATATTTTTAAACTTACTCTATTTGATAAATAAAAAAGGTTGAAATGTACAGTATCAACAAAGTGACAGATGGACATACCTACTTTTAATTATATTTGAATAATTACTGAGAAAAAAGTATAAACTTATTGACTATTTACATTTAGATAACATGTTAAAATGTTGACGAAACCGACTTATTCAGATCAGTTATATTATATTCAGATCAGATTGTAACATACGTTGGAATGCGCAATGCCAATGATCATACTAACGAAAACATGAAGTGTTCTATAACTTTCAAAATATATTTTTGAGAGATATCTTATCACATTTATTTCTAATCAACATAAAATAATATGTACGTGTACGTGAGTAGAGGTAGGAGCTGATGGTTACTGCACCAGGCGGTGCAGTACCGGTATTCACTGACTAGACAGGCAGGCCAGTGGCACTGGCGGACTGGCGCTACGGAGGCCTAATACTCATATTATTGTGAATCGTAGATCGTATTGATAAATACTGTATTTATGTTGTGACGTTGTGACACTCGCTGACATCAGAAAGCCGGCTGGCGGCCGAAAGTGAGTGCTAAGAGAGGGAAGTAGATAATCTCCCTCTCCTGACAATTCACCAAGTCCGCTTAGAATATAGGATTCAAGCTTACTCCTAAAGCGCATCTCGTGTCAACTGGCGGAACTAACCAAGAAGGGAGGCTTGAGATGCAAAGTGACTGAACAACGTTAATAAGCATTTTTTTGCAATTAGAACTGCCAGAGGAAGCGAAGCTGGCCAATTTATCAATTTGTACACTGTTAATAATAGCCCACTTGCATTATAATATACGTTTTATTGGCTATTATTTGATTCAAGAATTAAAGCTTTATCGTCTTTTTTCAGCGAAACTGCTCTTAAAAGGGTTCTGGAGAGAGATGCGCCAAGTACTAATTTGGAATGCCTATTGGAAAATAATAATTATTATACTCCTCATTGAATTATGTTATTAAAAATCCAAGTAAAAGATTCTCAAGTATTCTTAGAATTCCAGGATGACTATGAGAATCTAAGAAGTATGATATCTAGCGAGAGATGTTGTTGACTACCGTATTTTAAACTACAGTGCTTGGAAATATGAGATGTATCAACCTTGTATCTACTAAGTACCAACTACTTGCACAACTATAGGCCTACGTTCAAAGTTTTTAATAGTATAAATAGAATGTGAGGACTTCCATGTTGTGCAATAAAATGAATAATCTAAATTTATTAAGAAAAAATTATTATTGGAAAAACACAATTTTCTGGGATTGTGTTGATGGTCTGGTTTCTGTAATTATGTAGTGAAGGGAGAAGGGCAGGCCACCTGTCATACACAATTTTCAAAACAGAGTATTTCAAGAGAGAGGATTGGACATAGTAAAGCTATTCAAAGTTATTCACAGTTGTTGTTAACTCCTTTGTTTTTTTGGCCAGTTATGCTGTCTTCTTAAAAACAATAGAAATAGAAGTGAAACTCTTAACAATGGATAGTTAGACTTCCAGTGCGAAATATAGTAGTGAGAATGGTACCGTAGGAAGGGTATAGCATGAAATATGATGTCAGCCTTGCATGTTTCCAAATCACTACTTGTATTTTTGTCCAACTGCGAAGAATTATTACTTAAGCAGGTAGTAGATTTGATTTGTATATGTATTCAATTCTCAAACTCACTCAACCAGTGGCAATTTGTGGGAACTACGTGTAGTGGCTGAGAAGAGGTTCTAAGACCCGTTATCTGCGCAGCATTGACCTTTTCATTAGATTTCGAAGTTTCAAAATGTACAACACACTTGATTATAATAATTTGGGTCGAAAGTTAAATCCTATCATGCAATCTCTGTTGCATTATCCAAGTTTGTTCGGCAAGGTCTGGCCCCTTCTTTCTCTAGTAACTAAGGCACCTCTAAAACCACTAGGACTGTGTATTTCAAAGCTTATCTCTAAACTAGCTCAGTTCCTCAGTTTTGGAGCATAGTTCAAGCAAACATTTGTATTCTGAGGTTATGTCAGCTTCCATATCACCATTGCCCTCCAGTGGCGTAACTTACACTCCTGCAAACCTCATGGCGGGGGGCCCGGCCCTGGGGGTCTGGGCTAGGGTTCAACATAATTGCTAAGTTTGTTTTAAAATAAAATCAAAGTAATGATTGAACAAGAAAAGCAAAAGTTTTTAGCAAAAAGGCAATTAACAACTATGAACATTAAATTTCAACAATTCATAATTGTCCATAGTAAAACAAATTATGCATCAACACCTAGAATGTCAGTTGATTAAAAATCTTGCTTCAGTAAGAGAGTTGTTATGATTTGCAAGAACGTAAAATAGTTGCACAATTAATAAAAAGGTCTGCTGGTTGTTATAGTCAGGTCGGGAAATAATGAATTTTGTTTACAAAATCATTGAATGGAGACAGGACATCCGGTCCTCTAGACCCAGACTGTTTACATATAAATATATTGTTTCACCATCGAATTCTGCGATCATAATAGTGAAATAGACTGTGTGAGTTGTCAAAGAACAGCCTATAGCCATTACTGAATCAATCTTAATTCATTGTTTCTATTTTCAAAAATGTTTCTAAAATTTCATTTTAGAAATTTGTGAAATGAGCTGTAAGCAGTGAGTTTGGTGAAAGTGGGTTTTAATCTTTTTATTACGGTAAAAAATTTATTCTACATTGCATTGTTGGCTACACTTATTTTCAGTATTATGATGTTCGATTTTCAATTTTTCCAGTCTTTATTATCTTTCCTTCCTTCAAGTGAACAAAAATATTTTGCTAGCTTTCAAAAATGAGTGTTGTCTGTGTGTTCACCTCGTAATATTATGTTGAAGTAAAGCCCGTGTCACACCAGGCTGGGCTTATTAACTAGTTTTTTTATGAATTAGTTATAAATCACTAACAATTATTACAATTATTGACATTATTGTAGAAATCTAAATCAAGAGCATGGTTTGCCTTGTTTTATTACGTATATGTTATTGACTTCATGAGATACGCTCTCATTAATGAGCGAATGGCTGGTGGTTCAGGAAGGTTCAGGAAGAGGGGCTAAGAGAGGGGCGTGAGATTTTAGAAGGAGGGGCCCAGAATTATTTTTTGCGGGGGGGGGCCAGTTGGCAAACGTTACGCCACTGTTGCCCTCCATAGTTGCTTAAAGCTCTCCGGGCTGATAACTCTGTTCCCAGAGCCAAACGTGTCTGTGGTTTTCATTCCCTTTATCAGAAAAATATTTTTATCACTTCCATAGTTCCACCATATGACATTATCAGATAATTGGACAATATTATTAGATGAACAATGCATATGAAAGTCCATATTAGAAAAAGTAAGTCGCTCAAGCACTTGAATCTATATATTATATTATATTTTATAGAATTTAGAATATAGAATATAAATGTATTCATTTCTATTCTAGTAATTTACAAAATAATACTTATGGAAGGGTTCAACATGCTTAAGCCCAAAACTGACCCTTTTCCCAACTTTAGAATACTGGTCCAATCTACTGTTTATGTTGGTATATCCTAGCCTACAGAATTTTCACACACGAACTAAACACTACTTGAACTTTTGAATATTAATACTTATGAGATGAATAATTTTTCCTGCATATTTTGTTACATTCATTGTTACATTCAAAAAGAGTAACTTTATTATTTAATGTTCAATGATCGTATAATATTGTGAATATGTACTAGATCAGGTCGATAATAAGTATATTAGCTTAGATAATTGGATAGCTTGGGTAACTTTGATAAGTTTAAAGCATTCAGCATAAGACATTAGTCAAAAGCATTCAAGTTGATTCCTTTACTACATCACTACTATTCTTTATCCAAGTGAATGAGCCAATAAATCCTATCCTACTTGGCTTGGTTAATTTCCAATTAATAGACATAAAACTTGCTAATGTCATCATTAAAAAATAAAATATCCATAAAGCTTGTATCAACAATGTTTTATTCTTCATTTTATCGAACAAATTTGCAAACAAAATGCTACTCTGCCGAGGAAAATTCCACTCGTGTTGAAGAAAATCTATTTTTAGCGGTTCATTATCGAAGTGCTTATAATCGCTCAACTCGAGGAAGAAGGAAAGCTCACTTTCTACTCATCCCCAATCCTCTTCCCCGACGCCTGTGCTTTGATTCGCCATTGTTCGATTGGCATCGCCCGTTGACTTGTCAATGCCATTAGATTTCCTCGAAAACAAGGAAGAGGAAGAGGACGATAATGAGTTGGGGGGCTGCAGTGTGAGAACAGAGAACACTTGTGTGATGAAAGCCGGGATTGATGCTGCTCTCCAGCGGCAAAGCAGATAAGGAAGGCCGTGGTCGTGTTTTAAGCTTCACTTTTTGGTGTGAGTGTTTGAGTGCTGCTGAGTCTGAGACAAAACAACGATGCTTGCTATTTTTTCTGCTGTCACGGTTTGACAGCTTCTTCTCAATAATCTCCTTTAAAATGTTTCACCGCGCTTTCTACCTTTGCACGGGGTTTTGCATCTGCCGGTGTAACGACAAAGTAACTTCGGTTCTTGAATGAATGATCGGCGGCAGTAGATGACACACCGTAGGAACGAGGACGAATTGTAACAGGCCTAGCAGTATGCTCTTTTGCAATATTAAATGTTGTATCACTTACTGGTCCCATGAAAAGCATATTCAATTTCTGCGCGAAGTTTTTCAAAGGCGATCTAGAAGACGTGGTTTGCTGTTTGCGGGTGTCATGAAATCTTATGCGATTGATCGGGTGGTTAGCATGGAATATTGCTGATAAATACCTCGAACCAATATCTGGATCATCGTCAAACATTGATATTGGATCTGGTCGACAGTTGAGTTGTACTGTGTTGAAAAAAAAGATTTAAAACCTTTTTAACTGTAGTATTATGGTTCCTGTAAGAGTTATTAAATATTATCAAGATTCTCAGACTCCGAACAACGGTATAAATTTTCATGATTATTATTGAAAAATCATGTTCACTTAATATCTTACTTGAATAGGAATGAAAAAGAATAATTGAAGTTGAATAAAATAGTTACATATGAATCAACTAGAACATCAATGATGATGATAAGATTTCAATGGAGCCTTTTGCAGAACAACAACACATTTGTTTAGTAATGATTTCGTTATACAGAGTTGGTAAAAATTATGGAAACGGCTTAATATTTCTTATAGGAAGGTTATTTGACGGTAGCTGAGATAGGGGATCGTACTAAAATTGGAAATACTACTTTACTGGGACTTCAAAAAACTTTTCCGCCATATTGAATCTAACTTCATTCTTTTAAATGTCATGATCTCGATACAGAATTTCAAGAGAAAATGAATGGCGAAAACCGCACATCGTTATGTCAAACCGTTTAAAAAAAAAATATTATTTTTTTTTTTGAGGGTGTGATGCCAACATGAGCTTTAGGCTTGTGCGTGGGTGATGAAAGGGGTGATGATGAGAGATGACGACTGTTTTTAGGCAGTCGGGACCAATGGCTTTCGTCTCCTCCGAAAGACGGAGTGGCCGTTTCTACAAAAATCCGTTCCGGCAAATGTATTCGATCTTGGAACCTTTGGATTATCAGATAGGCGCTTCGGCTAAGGACCACTCCAAATTATTAATCATAATTTGGCATTATGGTATTAAGTAATAACTCGTAGTATGCTTAGATAGCAGCTCAATTTCTGCATGAGGAAATTATGACAGCGCTTCAAATGCCAATATTACAGTGGGCTTGTAGGTACAATCATACTTAATTATTAGGTTAGGTTTACATGGGATGTTTCTAGAATCAAATCTCGAGGAAGATCGAATATAGAATATTACAAGTTACTATTGATAAATGTTAACTGATAAACATAATTAAATTAACATTTCAAAAGATTTTCCGACACAATATTCCACTGAAATATTACCCATATCTTTATCCAATGCCTCATTGGAATCATGGCTTGAATCTTGTTGGTTTATGAATTCTTGTCCATGAAATTTCTGCTCAATGCCATTTACAATTATTGTTTGCGAGCTGACTCCGAAGTACGAATATTTTGTCGAAAGTGAGATAACAATAAATAAAAGTGAGGAAAAGCGAAAAGAATTTGGTAACATCTTGATACTTTTCAATAGAAATTTTGTTTTCCCGACTGTTTCTTAGCAACGATGAGATTAGCAACTCATGTTTTAAATTGGACTGCCATCCATTTGGTGGTTTGAAGACTCTAGATAAAAAATAATTATGAATACATTTTAGTTAGAAATTTTTCCACCTAGCTGTGAATGAATGATGGCTATGAGTATTTTCTAACGGCCTTGAGATGAATTATTTATAATTCATTTTCGTTGAGATTCATTGTTTATTTTGTTGCTGAATATTCAGTTGCTAAATCCAGATAATTATCATTATTTATCTTCCAAAGTTTCCCTTCTCATTCTTTTGTTTAAACGTAGAACCTTTCTGTGTAAACTTTTTCATGGGTGACCTAATACTAGATCCATCATTCGAAGAATCTAGTGGAAAGCTGAAATTTTTCATCTTTGAGAATAGTTTACCGAAAAACCAGATGGATAATAAGTAATCTAGTGCAATAATATAAATAAGTTGAGAAACGAATTAATAATCCTTTGAATAATAATGATTACTTTCAATAAAAAACAAGTAAAAGAATCCTTGTGAAATGGAGAATCACAACCACATTTGAATATCACCTTGCCGTTTGGTGTACATTTTGCAAGTTGTTCAATGTGCATGGTATCACGATAATGATTTGGTAGGGCACGGTCTCCGCATTTTTCTGTTAATGTGAATCCCATGCTTTCAGCTGGAGTGAAACCACATTATTCTGAAAAACCGTTTGGTCACTCGGAGCAATCCTTTCTGTTCCACGATTATAGTAAAGGATAGTAAAGGTAGACTGGAGTGGGAATGGCATATGAGTGAATATTTTTAATTTTTATGTTTTTAATTGAAATTTCTAGAATAGTGGGATAGAGTGGTGAAAAAATGGAGAGAATTAGAATATTCTTCTAATAAACGAGTTAATAAAAGAAGCAGTATTTTGGAAGATAATCGCCGACTGCCTGGCATCCGGTACCTTCGGACTCTGCCTTTATTATGAGTATAATAACTCCCCTATGCATTAAAAAAAAATTATTTCGAATTCTCTGAAACTAATTTTGTGGGGTATCTCAATCACCATCTCTGTATTATTATAATTACGTGGTGTGTTACTTTGCGAATTGAGTTATTATTCGAAAAATAATATACTCAATGAAAATATTGCGAGCATTGAAACTGTATTCATCAGTGCATTTCGTACAAAAAAAGTTGAATAATGATAGGCAATATTACGGCACTACGGCACTATGCGCCCATATAACGCATGATTCGAAATGTTACGACAAAAGCGCAGAAAACATTAGAATGACAAATCATTTTCAATTCTTTGTGTGAAACGATAAGGAAGCAGTGTCAATGAATTTTTCCCGCTATGGTTCCATTTTCTGTCGCTCAGTGTATATGGACAGTATTGGATCTCTGGTTTGACGGTAAAAGTTTCGAATAACAGTAATAATTGACTGAGGACAAGAACAAAGGAGGCGGACGGCGCTTTTACGCTCGGTGGCGCATAAGTCAGGTGGGCCGTGTACAGGTGAGTGTGTGTGGGAGAGCTGCCGTGATGATAATGGTGTTTGGACGGGAGAAGAAGGAGTTCGGCAGCGGCAGCGGGCTGCATAGCGGGGCCGGGAGGTTTTGATTCGATTGTGTCGGGTTTGGTGACCGTTAGCCAGACCGTGGGGAGGTGGGCCCGTGGCGCATGCGTGGGCTATGTACACTGCAAGGCGACAGTAGGCCCTGCACAGCACAGGCACAGGGCACCAGGAGTCGCTGCCGCCGACGCCGCACGGTCTGGCGGATCGATTTCTATCACACACACGTGAATGTTACCGCTGCCTTCCTCTCTTTCAGCTGCGGTTTTTTATGGACCTGATAACTGACCACCTCCAAGACCGTCAGTCAGTCACCGCCACCGCCCGCCTCCCATGGACGGCTGTCTCTCGCTCTCCCAGTCGACGGCAAAGGTCACGAGGCTCCCTTTGCCAGCCCCTGCTGTGCCTCAAGTTACCCCTTTGCCGGGAGTCCACCTCGTCACCCATCCCGCTCTCTTCTCCTTCCTCCCTAACACCTCGACTTTCTGAGAATAAAACATACTTCGCGTATATTGAACTGATACATAGTAAGTGACATGGCTTTACTTAGTTACGGGTACTGATCAAGGTCACTGTAAATGGATCAACCATTAATCAGCTGCTACATCATTATCGAATTTGAACGTTTCAATCTTATATTGTTCAGACGAAACATAATTGGCTTGGCCCATCACAAGCGGCTACATTAGAAAATGATAAAGACAAACAGTAATTTTGGGAATTCTAATTTAATTTAAACTGAATATGGAATCACACGGCAAACAACACTAGAATAACATTTCATGAATTTGAGACTCGACAATATTGGTACGGTAAGACATTTGGTGAGGCATACTTTTGGGTGTAAATATATTGTGAAGAGTCAATTTAGTGCAAAAACGTGATACGTTAAATCTCATATTTCTGTGAATGTAATTAATAGTCTTGAAGATCATCTGATCCTTGTATCATATAGGATGAGAGCCGTTTCATAAATGATTGAAAACTGACAGATCCTCAAAATATGGAACTGATCCTGATCCAAGGTCATTTCCTGGAAGGTGCCTTCTCTTACTTCTATCCAGTGTTTCTTCTGTTTCTCCTTCTAATTAGCTTCTATTAATAGAAAATGAAGTTGTTGTGCTTCTTTCCTTGTAAGTACAGCTTTGATAAACTATTAAATAAATGAGTGGCTAACCTAAATACCTCTCAACAATTCTGGTGCATGTATTTTAACATCTTTAAAATCTTTTAAATTCCTGGAAATGTTTGCTTGTAAGGACCCCTACAACAGGATCACCTTTTGATATGTTTTGGCACACAGTCTAAGTTCAATACCACCAACAGGCCTAATTTGAGTATTTTTACATTGTACTACTAATAAAGTATCCATACATTCTATGATTTTCAAATGAATTCTCTCATCTTACATACACTCAAACATTCTATCAAAAATATATTCAGACAAAAATATATGCCTATATTCCTCAGGTCAGTCATGTTTCTGTTTCCCGTCAAGTTTCTTTACATTGCCTGATACTTAGTACGCAACAGTAGTTTTCTTGTTCCTGGCCACCATATCCCACCAATCCTCATAAAACAAGGTGTGGAAATTCATTTCTAATTGAGATGAATTAGGAAAAATGTTGTACGCAACATTATAACATTTCATCACATTATAATTTCTTCTTGCTGAGAATATAAAAATATAAACTGTTTTAAGATTTAATGAAACTATAAATTGTGGTGTCACAAATATTTAACCATTACAAAGTTGTTGGTAATACAACAACTGCTTGACTAAAAGTTTCAATCTGATAATTATCAATCATATGATATCATTTTACTTCTGAATTTTCGTATATTTATTTTATTTATTTTGTTCAAGTTGAGTTATGCCCTATTCGAGCAAATTGTACTGGTGATTTGGAAAATGATATTATGTCTTTGAATATGAAAGTTTCAATTTTATTTAATCAATTATAATGTATTTCATTTACTTCAAATATATTCTATGTAATCAACTTCATAACAATCAGTAGAATAGTATGGTGGAGTCCAGATGGCTTATTTTTGCTTCGACCTTCTTTCCGTCATCACTGGTACTGTAGAAGGAGCAGTATAGTGAAGCAGTACTGTAGATAGAAGCGATTTTAAAGCTTGAGTTAACAAGCCTTGTATATCTGATGCAATTGCCACTCTTCTTTCCCTCTAAATTTCAATTCTTAGAATGTCTGTATACTAGTACTTCTTTTCACAAAAGTTCTCTTCTGGCCCCTATTTCTATTGGGACATAATGTAGTGCATGATCCCATTTCATCTTTTTGTTCTATTTCCTTTGTACACCTACTCTGATTGGATTAAATTCTGGCTTATTTTTGTAAGATTAAGCTTTTGTCACTTCTCCTAATACAGGCTCAGCTCTAATGAGGCATAATTTGATTTTTTCTTTCTGTGAATGAAAAAGAATAAAGTAGGCATTTGACTTTATTTTATTTGATTCTAAGATTGCGGTTGAGGTTGAAATAAGTTGTCAGGTATTCTATTGATTTACAATGAATGGTATCCACCAATACACTGAAGAGTATTGTGTAAGGAGGAATCTGTAGATCAAGGGGCACAAGATATATGTGGTCTCAACTTGGCTCTCTATCGATTACAATTTCAGAAACTGTCATCCCCTCTCCACAAAGCAGAAGAAAATTTTTCAATATTGTATCTGTGTCACTTCTCTTGCTATTTCCAGCTTGACCTTCTCTGACGGTTATCATATGTAACTTACCTTGGAAAATCCAACAACTAGCATGTAGAAGCTATGTAGTAGCTGTCCTAGAGTAGGAAGATCCTATATAAAATGTTCGGAAATATATAACAAAACCAACGCTAACAATGAATTTCACTGTCTTATGTTAACAAATGTTGTAAGCTTAAATCCAATATTTCCTAATCCTTATTCAATACTAAGATATTTATGCCTTGGACTCCTTGCACCCTAGTCACGATAACATCAACTCTCCTTTTTAGAATTATGCAATAACTATTCCAACCAACCCCTATAGGTGTTTGATATAACAATAACAATAAGAATTCGATCTATTGGTCTCGTCTCAATGCTCAATCTCATGATAGTGTTTGTTACGAGCTCATAGATTGCAGTTGCAAGTTCATACTGTTGCAGTTCTTACATATTTAAAATAAAATGACTTCTTCCATAACAGCCTGGCGAGAGTGGCGTAACGTTTGCTGTAACTGGGCCCCTGCAAAAATATTCGGCCAATTCCTCCTTCTAAATCTCACGCCCTCTCTCTCAGCCCCTTTTCAGCCCTTTTCCTCGAACTGGCCATTAAAAATATGACACGCACCTCTCTGGATTCACTGAAATATTGTTATTATTGGTTTCTAAATCTAATAAAAGAATCGAGTTTGCTATTTTATTAGACTTTTTTTCAAGTTCCTTCCTTTTTTCTGTTTGAGCTTGAGCTCCACTTAAATGATTGTGGGGGCTTCATGGTGCTGTTAAATTAATATATAATAAAGACCATCAAGTCTGTGTCTCACACCTGGTTACTACTTGAATATTAAAAGTAGCCCTGGTGTGACTGACAGGCTTTACTAACATATTAACAACTGACACATTTTGAAAGCTTTTATGGCAAAATATTTTGTTCACTTGAAGAAAGAAGATATTAGACGGAATAATGAAATTCGAACATCATAACATGAAAATACGTGTGTATGAATAATGAATCAATAATAAAATATGAATATTTTTGTACACCAATAAAAGAATTAAAGCCCATTTTCACAAACTCACTGCTTACAGCTGCTACCACAAATTTCTATTAACCGAAACGCGTTTATATGCGTCTAGCACAACAGTTCGAGACGAACTGAATGAAAATGAAATAATGAATTGAGATTGACTGAGTAAGCTTTGAGGCTGTTCTTTGACAACTCTTGACAATTATGGATTATTTATGGTTGTTAATTGCCCAAAATAAATCTTTTGCTTTTCTTGTTCAATCATTACTTTAATTTTATTTCTTAAAAAAAAACATATGATATTATTTCAGGTCTATTTGAGCCCCCCGCGCCATGCGAAGGTGTAAGTTACGCCACTGTAGCCTGGTCTTCATTAGTAGAGTTTGTGGTAGAGTTCCCTGGGTGAGTACTATCTTGTGAACTCTCGCAATGAAAACGTTCATAGTAGAGTAGAGTGATGGTAGAGTACTTGTTTTTGGTAGAGTAGAGTGGGATAGCACCATTGGATACTAACTTGCCTCCACCTCCGCTTCTCACTCATTCTACCACCACTATCCTAATGAAAACAGTCTCGAGCTAGTAGAGTAGAGTAGAGTAGAGACATTTTAAGGTTGGAACTGTTCACTAAACAACACACTTTACCTACTATTCTCAATTGTAGTGAAAACAGCTACTCGATAGAGTAGAGTTAGTACGGTAGAGTTAGTATGCTAGTTACTCTACCTCTAACTCTACTAATGAAAACTAGGCTTGTCGGTAGTGCAGTGAAATTAGTATTCACGATATATATCCAAGTGTGAAGACATGAAAGTATTGAGAATTCAGTCAATCCTCAATACCATTATTCAGCCGTGCACAATTTGTTAAAATATTATATTCACTTTTCTGCTTGCTTCGATAATAATTTTTTGGGGGACCGTACGAAATTTTCCCAAATAGTCAGTGATGAGACAAATATTTTTGAGGCTTCTAGAATAAAGTCCACCTACACTGGCCTTATTTCCACGAAGTTGACAAGTGGGCGGCGAGCTTATAATATAGTAAGGTTTTTGTTGAACAATAAAGCCTGAAAAATAAAAAAAATTGAGGTAGATTTTAGGTGTTAAATTGGAGATTGATGAGAAATTCATGCTAACATTACTTTCGAAGATATTTCTTGTAGTTTAGTGAAGACTGAACTTATTTTATGAAAATAATATCAAAGGCGAGAAAAAACAATGAAGTTCTCAATTTTCCATTTAATTATTGTTTGTGGAGAGAATAAATTGGATGAATGAACCTTGGACGAATTGAAATTCTATTATCTCAGTTGATGTCTCGAGGGAAAATTTATCGTTTTAAAGAGCCGGAATGATAACATCAATGTGAAACAACTTCTTTCCGATTCTCTAATTTCGATCGACCCAATTCAATTATCACTTCCTTCATAGAATACAGTTGAGATACAAATTCTGAGTTAATAAAGAAAATCTGATTTGACAGCGAAAGGCTGCAGGGGATAAGGACTTGGAGGGCGGAGGAAATTAAAGAGCCAAATAAAGTGTAGTAGAGGGTATCTTCAACGAGGCCGCCGTTTCGAAGCGAATTCGCTCATTAAGCTGGAGTTTCTCGACTAGTGAGAACAAAGGGCTCTTAATTTTTAATGGCCTCTTCTATATGCTGTTCCATTGTGAGACATTACTGAGCTCGAATATTCACTCAGTATCGAAATACTCAGACTGTTATTAGCTGACCTAGCCCAACGTGTATAGAAAGAGGAATGGGTTAGGCACCAATCTCTTGGAAATTATATTTAATAAAAAGTACGAATTTTTTTTTGTCCGACGCTTTGTTGTGACGTAAATTGCAGTAGACTAGAAAGGGAACCGAAATTTTGTGGTTTTTTGAGCACTCTGTATTACGCCGTACTCAGAAACCGTCACAAACTCATATTATAGCCTTATTTGGGATGCCCAAAGAGGTTTCAGACCATTCTCAGCTTCACCTTATTTTTTGGTAAGCAAAAGTCTAATATGACTGGGCTAAGAGCTCTACTGTATCAAACAAGTCATTAAGTTTCTTCCGTAATTAACACTTTTAACTAGAAATTATTTAATAAAATCATTTTTCACTATCACCCTAATCTTTAGTGTAGTTATACATGCCTTGTTCAGCAATCCTGAGGTTTAAACACACGAATTATTTGTGATAAGAACGATATTGATAGGGAAACTAATGCAAAATTAGTGGCTAGGGTACTGCAGTGACGTCATTATCTCGACTTTCCCGGCAAGCTGCTGCACTCCGACCCACCTTATTCTATATACTTTGGACATAGCCCACTGTACAACTTGCAATGAATCATCTAAATTGTAAATAACTATTACCATTCATTTCTGAAATACAGTGAAGAACTTGAAGACTCATTTCACATGAAATGGATTTTAAAGTTCCTAGAATTAACCCAAAAGCAACGTTCTCAAGGAGTTTTTATCATTCTCTGATCACAGGATCCAAGTAGCTAAAAATTTTGTTATTGAGACATTGGCGAGTAGATCAATCCTGCTGGTTGTTTTAAAACTGTTGGAGTATCACTAGACCGTAGTCGGATCTGCGAGTCTATTGGTAAGGCTACTTACTAATACAGTACCTGTAATGGTATGAATATTAAGATTATTGCCAATATTAATTTAATTCAATAGAGTGAATAGATTGGCTTTTAGAGAATCTAGGCTCTAGAATTATAACCATTCTCGTGTCATTCCGCTGCATTTTATTGCAAGGATTGATGCTCGAAGCAATCCGTTTCTTGCAAGGAAAAGCTATAATTTTTTAAAATCCTAGTTCAAGCTTTTTCCCAGCCGTTTTAGTTCAATACTCCTTCCTCCCGGCGCGATAAAACAGACAAGGCTTTGCAATGTGAATCCATTAAAATAATAAATTTACGCGCTGTGCCACTATCTCTTCCATTCTGTTGACTTTCAATACCTGCTCACTGAGTGAATTATCAATTTACATGTACGCTCCAGTTTTTCCATTCTGCATGTTTCCTGAAATTGATCATTCAAATAAAAATTGAAAAAGAAGACTGATCTTTAATGATGGAACCCTGCTTGTAATTTTACTGCCTAACTTGAATGCACTACTTTCCTCTATTATTTTTCAGATTACAGATATCTCCCCATTTTTTTTTTTATAAAAGTAAACTTATTCAGCAAAATAAAACAAGAATAATAAATACAAATAAAATAAGAATAATAAATAAAAATAAAATAAGAATAATAAATAAAAATAAAATAAGAATAGCAAAATAAAATCATGAAACTGCTTGGAATAGAGTTCATAAGTCCCACTCTGCTAAGATTAATTCATAGTTTGCATGCATGTTTGAATGTTTGCTTGCGGTCGTACCGGGTTTGAGGCAGATGCTAATGCCTAATGCATTTGAAGCATGGAGGAGTAAGGCTACATGGTTATCAGAGGAAGACAAGATTAGTCACGTTTGGTACAGTAACGATGTGTGTTGCTTCATAAGCAACTATGTAAAGTACTGTGACTAAACGTGACTAATCTCGTCTTGTCTTGTCTTGACTAACTGCCGCCTAGCTAAGTGTCATCATGACTCATGACTTAAGTATCATGACTCACTTGGGTAGAGGAAATGTAGGTGAGTACACGAATGGAGTTTGAGCTTGATTTTAACCGACTTGAATATGTACACCATTGCAAGGTCCGAATGACCAAAAATTTAATAAAAGTAACTTCGAATTTTGAGCTTAAAGTTAGCAACTCTCCAAAAATTTTTTTTTTTGAGGATGAGGCCCACATGAGCTCTAGGCTTGTGCGTGGGTAATGAGTGGGGTGATGATGAGATATGACGACTACTTTGGCAGTCAGGACTCCTAGCGGGACCAAATCAAAAATCATCCTACAAAAAAAAACTTGAGACATTTGAGGCATAAGGGAAATTAACTTTTGAAAAAACCAAAAACTTATTTAACAAAACAATTGATTACTTGAGTCATAAGAAAAATTAACTCTTGATAAAACAATAAGATCGAGGAAGAAATCGTCCATAGACTACAGCCTACTCTTGGTAGGCTTACCAAGAATAGGTGTGCAAATGAGATTTGAATAGATGCTATCAAGCACAATTCCTTTTATAGCAGAACGTGATAGAAATATAGAATTGTTCAAAGAGTTTTGAAGAATAGGCCTACATGAAACCTGCTCTGAGCGTTAATGAAGTCTTCTTTCATAGAAATTTTCCACAATGTAAGACAAAGAGCGCATACAACGCTCCATCATTAAATTCTCGTTTCAAGTTTTTGCATCTTCAGAAGGAAGAAATCCTATAGAAATAGAAAATGTGTAAATTAATGAGGAAACTATGAGAACATGAAGTTGGCTTTAAATTTATTGCGGAGTTTTATGGCTCGGAAGATGACAGAGATGTTTATTTGCTGAAGAAAGCAGGGCTTGAACAGAAGAAGAGGGTTTATCTGAAGATGACTAAGAGCCAGAAGAAAGACAGAAATCGGTAATGGAGAAGAATCAAACGGAACAAGCAGCCCTCAACTACTCCTAGTTGTCAATAGGAGAGAAAGAATGAAGGATGGTTGGTTTGGAATGAGGGAGATAAAAAAGTAGTTGGTGCAAAAGATGACGTGAAATGGATGGTGTAGGGTTGTGAAAGTGAGAGTAGACCTAGCCGGGCAGGCAGGGAGCAGGATTCTGTCATCGGCTGACTTGGAGAGATTTAGAGACCTCTTCAAACAAGCACAATCGATGGTCATTCCTTTTTAAATGCTTCTTGCTCACTTCAGCTTACTTGATCAATCCCATTCATGCTTCTTACAGAGATTCTCTGGCTCCTGCGAAACATAATTAATTAATCCTATTCACATTTAACTTCAAGACACTAGGCACAGAGTTCTCAAATTTTTTTGACTTGATGTTAAAAAAGATCCACCTTATAAAATTCATCATCAGTTTGAAAATTGAAGCCAGAATGGGAACATATCCAAGATTTTATTATCAATCCACTGGATCAAGCTTTGATCAGTTCTCAAACAATGAAATAGTTTATGAACTGCAATATATTTCGGTAAAGAGGCTTTAAACAAGTAATTTGTCATAAATCTGATACAGTGTTCATAATATATCAGGGGGAAAGGAATCTATACTGAAAAGTCTCCTGACCTATTACATAGCAATTTTTTATTTACTGTATAAATGAATATGAGGAATAATTAATAATCGATAATTATGATTATTGAGGCTCACACATCTATAAATTTGTCAGGAAATAATAAGTCTCAGTTAAACGTCAGAAATATAAGTTTCTTATTATGTCTAGTCAATCACATTCACTACTTTAATTCACTACTTCATATTATTTCATAATAGACATACTTATATGACACAGAACTATAAAATTATAGTCTAATACCGCACCGGCCTTAGCGTGCGTCATTGCAAGCAAGGTATCATAGTGCATAAATGGCATAGATTCATCGCAGCTAGTTTTAGCATTATAGAAAAAAGGTCGATCATTTCAAATAATCTTTTTTTAAACTATTGATTGATAAGGAAAAATATGTGGTTCTGTTGAATATGAATAATTTTTCGAGGTTATTATGTTTATGACGGTCAGAAGTGATTTTATGTAGCAATACAATTTAAAAAGAAGATAAAAATTTATCATTTTCTAATCAGACAGAATTCATGAAAATGTTATAAAATTGGAAGGGGCATTGATATTTTGCCATAATCCAATTGATTGCTCATTAGTCTGCTTAACTTCTGGCTCATAGTATGTTATCATAGGTTTGAAGCAAAAGGAATTGAGGGCACTTGGGCGTCACATCTAAAGCTTTGTTCTCGAGCTAGGACCTACACACAGATCGATAATATAAACTACCCAAAGCCCAAAGCTCTATTTGCTTCAATTTGAGCATTCGTGATCCGCGCTACTGATCCTTCGAGCAATCCACATCAACCTTACTTCTTACTTTCAATCTTCATGTTACTCGTACACAATTGCTTTCAAAACAAATATAAGTTCATTTCATGAAGAAAATTAAATAGTCCTCTATTTGACAATAATTATTCATTTGGGAAGTATTTTGACATAAATTCAAATTACTATTATATAGAGTAAATTCAATTCAATGTTTCAGTGTTGCATTTAACAATATTTTAGTTATAGTATTTCTCAATTTGTTTCGTAACTCAACTAATACAGGTCCAACATTCTTTTGTCCAATTGATTAGAATAAAAATAATAATGTCGACAGCAGAGTTAGGTTGTGAAAATAAAATTAGCCGTTCAATTCTAATAAAATTTTAAATTTGATACTATATTTTTTCAAATTAATGTAGTAGTCTTCAAGTTACAGTCATTTAATTATTATTGAAAATTACTATAATATTCTGTTCATAATCGTGAATCCAAGATCGATGTGCGATTGATAAATCTCAATGATCCCAAAAAATAAAGAATGAATGATCGATGATTTCAAATGATCGATTCCATCGAGCTGCTGCAGTTTGGCAATGCTCAAACATTAGCGTCGAGAGAATCAGGAAAATGTTAGGAGAACTGTTGTAGGAAACTGTCACCCACCTACCCAAATCCATTTGACACAGCTTCGTCATAGAAGAATCTAAATCTCCTCAACAATACAAGCTGAAAAGGATACGAATTTTAATGATGAGCCAGACATAGTGATAACATTCTGATGAGAAAGTCGATGAGAACCTCTTTCTCATACTCTCACTCTCTATCACCCTTCTCTATCTCACTCTACAGCCTTCAATCTCTCTTATTATATTATTGCTTCTTGTAATACTGTAGTTCTTACGTAAGTATTGCCGATTGTAGAGTATTGACATTGATCGTTTTTAACATAGTAGGCTAATCAGCTTTTAATATACTTAAATTTAAAATAAGTATCACCTATTAATTGAACGAAATTCCTAACAATTATTGCCATTCGAATTTCCTTACTAGCTATTATTCTGTTGTCAATATTTGCAATAGCAGAAGTCTTCAGAATATTATATGGCTTTAATTAGGAATTTCGTTCAATTAATTATTAAGATTTAACAGCAACTGAATAGGTGCAATATCTCATTTCCTTCCAAGTATAACCTACTCCAACATCCATATTCCATTGTTCATTTCATTCAATCTAATTGAATTTTAGAGTTTGTGACATTTGCTTTTATGAGCTCAAACTTTGTAATGTTTTCAACGTTTTGATGTGAATCTCGTACTTTTAACTGAAAAGCATAGCAAATCCTAGTAGAATCAAGCTGAAACTTTTCCAAGATAAGAGACAAGCCATCGACCTATTTCGCGGCTTGATTAAAACACGAGATCGATGCTTGCCAACTCTGTCTCTTGCGATTAGAAGGCTGGATCCGTCCTTCTTCTGTTGTTGCCATAAAAGTTCACTGTTTGTCTTGTTTATTCCCAGTACAGACTGGAATAAAGGGTTATAAGCGGTTTTACTATTCGTGCTACTTGTTCAAGTCTCCGAGAAGATATATAATATGTAAACCTTGAACTAGAAGCCTTGTCTAAGAATTAAAGACCAATTGAAATAAATGAAGAAAGAAGAACTCATACTTTGAAACAACTCAGGCTCTAAAATGAAACTACCTAGAAAAAGTTCCTGGATTGAAAAAGGTTTTAGTTAATGGAAGAGATTTTAATTGATGATGAACAAGAGTTCTTCTCTGACCAATACAACATAAAGCCTTTCTGCTCTGGTCCTTCTGCTCTTACTCACAGGCATTAGCCTTTGTAAGGGGTACTTCTCACGTTACATGTACATAGGTAGTTGCTTAGCATTATTATTAATCTTAAGAGTATTATTGTCTATTATTTTGTATTTTTATTATTATTATTTGCATTTTTACCATTTATGTACAATCCATTTTCTTGTACAATGTTTGAGGAGAATAAATAATTTGATTTGATTTGGTATTTTGGTAACCCATTCGATTTTAAAGAACAGGGTCCGCCGCGGGAACCGGACCATTTTACAAATGAACGAAACTCCACTGTTTTTAATATAAAGAATAATTTATTGACTTTACTCTGTTCACCGAAACAAGTCAGTAAATGTAACAGCTGGGTGAGCTTGTGTGTGTGTCTTTTGTGAGTGTATTGCATGACGGCATATTCACAATTCAGCGTCTGCAAATAATCGCGTATTCAGCTGATACAATATTGAGAGCGAGAGAAATTTAGTTATAACATGCCTTTGACTCGGTCGTCCAGCTGTTTTCCAATACACGCACGCACACTTTCTTTACGCGCACTGACTTGTTTCCGTGAACAGACTATAGAATAAGTTTATTTGATTATGCAGTTTGAATTATGTACGAAAAATAATGTAATTATACGGTATTTTCGTGACAAAAATGTGGAGACGCTCTTTGAGAATTAACTCTCTCCAATAGTTGACGATCGGTCTGAGCAATCTTGTTGAAATGCGGCCAACGTACGAGAGGTTTGGTTTCATACAGAAACAAGAGATTCAGATACTCTCCCAAGAACAAACACATATCGGAAGGTCTGGAGAGCGAGAAGGCCAAATAAAGATTACCGAATCTGGAAGCAACACGATTATATTAATTAATTAAGGGAAGCGATTGTCTCCACGTTTGTCAGCTTGAAAATGGACACCATCTTTATGAATTAAAACTTTGGTCAGTTGCACAAAAGCCGATCATAGACATCCTTATGATTTTATTGATTTGAGGAGGTTTTAAATCTCACGACTCACATGATATGATTGAATACTCTTTCAAAAACTTACAGTCAATTTACTCTGGATTGATAAGGGAAAGGTTATCAAGTGCAATTTCATTTAGTTCAGGTTCTCAGAGATTTTCTCTACTTTATCCTGCATTTCAATCATATTGATATGTACTTATTGTACTCATTGATTAGACGATCATTTTGGTTAACTTAATATTTTTTATAAGATGTTGTTTTGTTTGACTGTGCGTTTTTCAACTTCAATGCTGCGGAGAAGCACAGGTCCCGATTAGGAAAAAAACATTGGACGGAATAAACTCATTGAATGTAGGCCTACTTGTCCGAATTTGAAAGAGAAGTAAAGAAGAAACATTCAAAACTATACTTTATGATGATGTAATCGGAAATTAGAACCCAGAAGTAATTATTACTTGTGATTCTCCAATAATAAGAAGAGTAAGAATTCAGAGATAAACAACTGTCTGTCTTCTCATCTCTTCCATGACTAATGGAAGTAATTCTGGATGATAACGTTGATTGTGTTGGATAGTAATGTTAATGTTAAAAAATGTTAAAGTGTCTAGTAGGAGTAAAAATGATAGTTTTTTTGAATCCCTTGGTAACTATTATAGATCCAATTCACCTTAATGTGTTTTCATTAGCATAACAATTCATTCGGTACAGTGGTGGAAATGAACTAAAAAAACACAGTCATCCCATCCAATATGATTTGCATAATGCCTTTCCATTCTTGTACAATGAAGTGTATTATTGTTTATAACTTCCAGAGATTTATACAGTAGCCAGCACGTATTATTGATGCCTATCAACGTAATTTATCTCCACTTTTTAGCCTTGATACTACATGCAATGACATGAGAGATGATCTTCATGAACTTATCATTCATTGTTCTTTGTAATTATGATGTTCATAAATATGTATGATGAAAAATAGTGGACATCCCACGTTTTGAACTATGTCGGAGAATAGGCCTATCGCAGAAAATTAATTATGTTGTTTCTGTCAATTATTCACTTTTCATGTATCCTGATGAAGTTATTAGAAACATTTCTCCAGAAGCAAACATTGAGAAGAAGTAATTTATTTCTAATGAATAGAAAACTGTAACAATCTTACATGAAAAATTTCAGCTTGCATTAGCTTATTTCTGTGATGGTAGAATCTGACATTATTACATTTCAACTTCTCTATGAATTCGTGATACACAGTTTTGTTGCAAAAACGAAAAGTTCTTAATTCGTTGAAAATTTAATGTGGTCAAAAAGTTGAATATCCTAAGGCTTATTAGTATATTGCTGATTGAAGCAATAAGTTTTTAGGGAGACGAGTCTCTACAATTTCTGTGGGTTTATTCAAGATCAGATGAGCTAATCAGAATGCAAAAAGGGATTTTCTGCTTCCCTGACCTAGATCGAACCGGAATCCTGACAGACTTCTTGCTTAATTAGAGCTTTCTCATTGAAGCGGATTCCATGAAATCCTGTTTAATCGTATTTGAATTGAATAAAGGCCACTACATGCTAGCCTGATTCAGGTTTTTTGAAGCAGTACATTCAGGTTCATTACAGGTACATTCAGGTTCATTCAGGTAGTACAGGTACATTCATGAAGCAGTGATGAATGTTGAATTTGTACCCCACTGGTGAAAAACAAAGACATTCGGAAAAATATTGAGTCTCTGAAAGTAATTAGGGAAAGTATTAAGTATGAAGCGTATTATCTTGTGAACTTTGAAGAACTTAAAAACTGAAGTTGAATTATTTATTAGAGAGAAGTAAAGTTGGAGATCAGAATGATAAGAGCATCAACAAAAGTTACTTGATAATAATTTATTGATCGAAATTCCTAATTAATAGTTCCATAAAATCTATGAAGACTTCCGCTACTGCGAATATTGACAACAGAATAATAGCTAGTAAGGAAATTCGATGAAATTCTTCGGATTATTTTATGGCATTATTAATTAGGAATTTCGATCAATGAATTATTATGATTTAAAAAGCAATTGAATAGTTGCAATATCCCATTTCTTTCTATCTTCAAAAGTGACTTGCTTGAGCAGCTCTTGCACTTTTGCAAACTTGATAACCGTATGTGAATATTGATGCTGCTCTTATTAATGTATTCTCATACGGGATACATTACTAACTACTCCTCAAGGTCATGATACTACTTGTAGTTTGACCAGTCACGTACAAGGATTCAATAGGATAAAAAAAATACTAAGATGCAAAACAATAGGAAGAAATCACAAAATAGTCACCAAGTTGAAGATAAAATCAAAAACATGTCAACTCAAAATTTTTTATTCTATTCAGGATTCATGAAATATATCACCCTACAAAAATATAATGTTTTCATGACGACATACATTGAATGTGTGTCGTCTGAATGAGTATACATTTTATACTCAGAATTCAAAACATAGTGATAAAAGTAACAAATTGAAAATATTGTGTAAGAGGTTTTGGAACCAGATTATAATATTCAAAGAAGTGGAAAAGAAAATGTTGAGCCTGAAATAAACTCTTGTTTACCTATAGCAGTTTAATGCGCGTCCAATCCGTCCATCAATGCAAGGAAGGAAACTCGCGGAAAAATCAAGGCCCTTTCAGGAATGTCGACGAGCTGCTGCACGATACATCTGCACGGTATAGTATTCAATGCTATTGAAACCATTCAAAACGTTTTCCAGCAGATTCCAAAACAAGAATATTGATCAATATGCCTTGTCTAAATTTGCAACTGACTGTGAGAGGCAAATGTTGATAGCTCACTTGAGGTCTTTTATAATGAAGTATTTTACAACACGTAACAACATTCTAGAGGAATAATACTGGGTGACATCATATTTGGATAAATACTGTAACTTGCTGAAAATATCCTTCCAATATTTCAAGGAACCGCCTCATCACTAAAAACGCCTTTCTACAAGTGCATATTACAACAAATTTTTGCTTCTAGTAGGATAGTAGGCTACTCTACCTCGATCGGAATATACTCAATATGATGTTAGATTTTAGGGAAAAAATGATGTTCTTTATAAAATCAATAATTGTAGTGCAGGATGGTTTGGTCTCTATAATATTTTGCAAACCCTGAAAATAGAGCTAATTGTTCGAAAATAGTGAGGTTAGCACAAAACATTTGGAAACTGGTTACTAGTATGTATCCAGAGAACATAATGCAAATATTGAAACATCCAGTCTTTATTCAACTGGAAAAATATAGAGGATTATGTAGAATAATTTCCACTATTATAAGAATGTGAGAGTTTTTGTATGTGTTTCCGTTCATTAAACCTAAAATATTTTACTGACTAAGCTGAGATTTTGCACAAAGATGTTCTATAAACCAGGAAGTCTCATAGACCCATTTGCTTTCGTGAGTTTCGTACATATTTCTATCATTATTCCTGATAATATGAATTTAGGTACCAGGTCAAAGGCTGCTCCAAAGATTTAAATTTTCCCTAATGAGAGTGCGACAGATCTACTGATAATCAAAGGCTGCAGTTATTAATAGAGGAAGCTGTGCTTCTTTATGTTTCTGTCACTCAAATTGCTCGACGTACGATGAAAAATCTGCAGTACTCCAATTGACATAAGAGCTGTTGGTACAATAATAATTTATACGCTGTTTGAATGGCCTGGTACCGACAGAGCTGAAAGCAATTTAGCTGTCTCCAGCAGCTCGTTGGGGAGTCAGCAAACTAGAAGGGGATGAGAACCAACACCAAGGCATGAAGGAATGCCAAACAACAGCTGCTGCTGCCGCCGCATCTCTTCTAATCCCTCTCTTGTTGTCTGATGTTCTCGCTCCAACGCCATCAGCAACGACACTTAATAGATTGTCGAGGAATTCGGATACATGTTGCTCTGCGATAGTGGAATTTCGCTAAAAACGTGGAACATGGTTACAAATAAACTGTAGTACACTGTTTAAGCATTTGGTAACAGTCTGTCGTGAGCGCCGTATTTCTTTTCGAGGCCGGATTTATTCCAAAAAACTATCACACGTACTAAGTAACATTAGTTTGAAACTTAATTTTAACTCATTTAGGGGCGGTTTATGAGCTCAGGTTTATCTCTATTTCGAGGCTAAAATCCGGATTTTGCGCCGATTTTTAAGAAACGGGTTTATGAGCTTGAGATAGGCCTAAGCAAGTCCCAGGTGTAAAAGAGCAATGTTATCGCAGGGAAAAACCCGAGGTTTAAGAGTTGAGTTTATGAGTTCAAGAACAGATCATCTCGAGTCTAAACGATAAACTACGTGGACTAGTAGATCCCGAGCTCATAAACCCACCTTTACTGTGTAATCTCACAAGTTAAAACTGAACTGATAATAAGCCAAGTGAATGCATGAGTTTGTTTCTCTTAACTTAATTATGGATTTGATCGCCTATGAATGATGATTCTGACATAATATATCATGACAATGATAGTTATCTTGACATAAACAGAAAAGCCTTTCACTTCATTTAGTTCTAAATAATATCATTAACATTCCAAATCAATTTAAAGTGAATACGGTTGTAATTTAATTATTGAATTTCATTTTATAAAATACAAGTGACTGTTATTTAACGATTCTATGATAACAGGGCTCAGCCACGTCATTGCCGCAAGTCTACTGCGTATCCTACGCATGAGCCCCACCGAGTATTATAGTATCCGTGACTTATATCTAACTGATATCTTCCAAGGAAAATAGATTAATATTTTAACGGCTAAGAAATTGCACGAAGATACAACTTAATTGAACACAGTAAAGTGATATCATTTAACAGAAATTATGCAACTAGAAACAATGAACGGATCTGACGTTATATTTTCACGGTGGTGAAATTCAATTGGATTCTCGTGCAAATAGCCATAAATTTTTATTTGTATGGGTGAAGCGGCCCGAACTACTGAGTTGACAATACATGTACCTCAAAGTTGACCCGTTGTTTCTACTGGAAAGCAAAATAATGAATTCCACCCACATGGTGATAAGTGTCTGCAGGCAGCAATCTATTTGCTTCAATTTACATGCGAGGTCGATGCGTTTGTCGATTCACCATTCTGATTGATATCAAAGAACGGAGAATATGTAGAGAGTAGTTGACAGATATTGTTCATAACATACTGCTAGTGCTGGGGCTTTTAAGCTTTTCGACATGTGAAACGGTTGGCTACAAAGTGCGTAACAAACCAGCGCTTGGGTCGGTTCCATTTGCGTGATGAGGGCGCACGGCCGCGGCGCGATATTTGCAAGTGTGTATTTTGCCACCGTCCGAGTGAGTGTAATATCCTCCTTTCATCGATCCCGGCATGCTCTGTGCTCCAGGCGTGGGACGAATGCCCCTCCACACCCCTCCTCTACATCAGTCACTCCCCACCCCTTTTCATTCCATCATAACCCATCAATCCCACTCACCTACAAACACACACAGTCTTACATGAAAAGTGTGCGGGTTGCATCCCACATTTTTCCAGGTGCTATCTTTCGTCTGCCTACTATGGTACATTTCCTGACTAAATCACTCCTTTACAACATTATTACAATAACTGCAAGGGATTTGAAATCTGTATTATCAGCTACCTCTCAATTCCTGTCTTTGTGTTTTTTTTTTTAGAAAATTAGTAATAGTATTTGTTTATGATTCAGCCCTCCTAGGGCCTAATTTCAGCTTCTAGCAACTTTTTTCAATTCTGAATACTTAATGGAAGTCTCGTTTTCTCGAATTGGAAATTGCAAAAAAGAATCTACTTAGTCTTTTTTTAATGGAAAAAATATATACATATTTTTCTAGGACCCAAAGTCTGTTATCAAACCTTTTGTCTTCTGAAACTAATAAATAGCACAACTCAGTTTGTTTTGAATGAATTTCAATTTAATCAATCAGCACAGAACAAATACTGGATTTATCCACTACCTGTTATTCTACCCAACTTATTCAGCATATTATCTGTGATACTAGACCATCTTGTAAATTCTGTAGTTTGTCCCATTATGAATAATGCCTAATATCACAGATAATAATAATATACCACAGTGAATAAGGTAGTATATAGCCTAGTTATGTGAAGTCAATAAGTGGTCCACTTTTATGAATCAGTAGACTAGCCTCCCATTTCATTTCAAGAACAAATTCTATAAAAATTACAAATCACTTGTTTTAGTTCAATTCCGTGTAAACTATGTATGAATCATACATAGATTCACATTAAAAATGCCCAAGTGAGCCTTAATGATTTCCATGAGCCGATCATCTGAAGATTATCTACAGATTGTATTCATCTAAAATGTGAACTGGATTTTTGACATAATAATATTATGTTTGAATTTACTCTTGTCTGAAATGATGTATGAATTTACTCCTTGAGCCCAGTACCGTTCCTTTTCCACCCAATCAGGCCTACCCATCCTCTTACTACTCCTCTACATTTTTAAACAGCCCTCTCACAAATTTTCGTTCGACACTCAGTTTTCCTTCCACATCTCCTCTCCCTCCTCAAGTCATTCATCTGTCTTTGTCACTCTTATCGCTTTTCTCTGGAATTCTTTTACACCCTGCACATTCTATTCTTTCCCCCTGCACATTCTTCTCCTGATGTTCCAAAACTCTCCTTCTCAATCTTTCTCTCTTTCTCTCTAATGGGTGTCTGACGCATATCATTACGCTAATGAGCGTAAAACGACGCTGCCACACTGTCTTCCGTTAAAGCTCTAAAAATTCCATAAAAATCCGCCATGTTCCTATAAAAATGCTCTGAGATATTTTCTTCATTTTCCTCCCTTGAAGACTTTCGCAATTTGTTCAAAAGCTCATCCAACTAAAAACATTAGGTCTTGGCCGGGAGTTTCGATGAAAAAATAATATTCAACACGTGAAATCAATATCTGCTGAGAGGCATTCATTAAAAGTAGTCCCAATTCTCCAGTACTTCAATCAATCAGTTTGTAATTATGGAAAAAGCATCTTGACAATGTTTTATAAATCCTGAAGGTTTCACTTATAACATTGATTCAATTTAACACTACAGTATTTCTACATCTAGTAAGAATTTAGTCTATCTATACATCGAGCTTATTCTATTATTTTCAATTCCAACATACATGCGAGTAAGAATATTGATTGAGTAATTTCAACTATTGAATAGTGATATAAAAATATACTGCTTTGCTTTCACTGCATCGAATAGAACATAATGGAATATTGATAAAGATGAAGACAATCAATAGGCAGAGCAAGTACTTTCTCAGTCTGCGTACTCTTACAAAGAGTAGGCTACAATACAATCTGGAATACTCAATACAGATTTATTATTTTTAAAGGTAAACCAAGGATGTTTCATGGCTCACTGCATGACTATAGGGCCGCTTTCCCCAACGCTGCTTAAGCTATACATCTACCTTAGGCTAGTTTCACACGTATACGGTTCCATTCGGTTCGGTTCGGTGCCAAAAACGAATAAGACTTTCACACATACAAGGTTCTCATTCGGTTGTTATAAGGTTTTGTATTTCTCCGAAGCTAAGAGAACATGAAGAGAAGTTTTTCAAACTCATAAAAAAAAAATACAATTAGAAATTGCTATAATTATAAATATTAGAAAGATTTTTAGCTCGCTGTTAGGTTGAAACCGAAACTGAACCGAGCATGTGTGAAAGACTTCAAATGTTTGCTGTTCCCTGGAAACGAATTCGAACCTGGTCAAACCTATTCGTGTCCAGGGAGTGTTCGGTGCTATACGGTTTCTATTCGGTACCGAATTCAAACTGAATCACCGTTTCACACTTGTGGGCAGTGACCAAAAACGAACCGAAAACGAACTGAACCGAATGGAACCGTATATGTGTGAAACGAGCCTTTTAAGCGGGAAAGTCAATATTGAGCTTCAGCTATTGCTTAAGCAGCGTGGAAAGCGGGCCTAAGTAGAATAAGAAGTTTGTATCACGCTCGATAGCGATCTATTCAAGAGATACATTCAATAGATATGTGATGATGACTTAAATTTATTTTCATTCTTATAGTTTCTCTGGAATATCAGCTGTAATTAGAACTAGAAATTTGATCTTATCCTTTTATATTAAGTGAGCAATTCCTGTTTGCATGTATTTATTTATGTTTGTATGTCCAACGGATCTCGAAAACGGCTCTAACGATTTTGACAGAATTTGGAATATAAGAGGTTTGTGATACAAAAATTCGTTTGCGCCGGGTCTCATCCCTGGGATAACTCGCTAAAGGACTTTAAAAAGGACAAATTGATCCTTTAAGAACCAGCTGACAGAAGAAATGGCAATACCATATGTTTAAAGTATGATCTTGGATGAAAAAACATAGAGATATGGATACCCGACAGAAGAAATGGGAAAGGTGTTTCATAATACCATATGTTTAAAGTATGATCACAAGACGACATTAGTCACGTTTAGTCACAATAATTCACATAGCTGCTTATGA
Source organism: Laodelphax striatellus (assembly GCA_017141395.1). Classification (NCBI taxonomy): domain Eukaryota; kingdom Metazoa; phylum Arthropoda; class Insecta; order Hemiptera; family Delphacidae; genus Laodelphax; species Laodelphax striatellus. Next base: position 29,515,958 of record CM029532.1, read on the forward strand.
AGCAGTACACACCGATGCCATGACTAATCGGTGTGTGTTGCTTCATAAGCAACTATGTGAAGTATTGTGACTAAACGTGACTAATCTCGTCTTGTCTTGTCTTGACTAACCGGTGTACGCCTAGCCTAAGTTGGACTTTAAGCTACACTTTCACCAAAGACGAGACAACTGCATCAATTAGTTTGCAAGTTATGGACTTTTAAACAGTGGATACATTTTCTTGAACCACTCTGTAGAATGTAATGATGAGTGAAACATTCTATTTGATAACGAATAGTTTGATAAGAAGCATACCGTGATTTGTTCCAGATGACTGAAGCAGTCAATTGTACAGGATTCCCGACAAGGTCTGGGAGACTCCTCAGAAGAAGATTCATATGGAGCTTAGGCATTCTTATCTACGCATTAGTTCACATCACACTGCAAGAAAGTCCACCAGAAACAAAAATTAAATCGGTAAGTGTATTGCCACAACACTCCTAATTTATCCTTATTTGCTATCCAATCTCCACTCAAAAAACAACTTAATCAGCTAAAGCAGAGGTTTTCTTTCTTGGCACACACTTGTGCTAAAAAAAAGATCCAATTACCCTTTACAAGTACAGTCTGTATTGGACATATATTTTTTAATAATTGAATTGAAAATCTGGACCACTCAGAAAAATATACTACATATTCTCAAATTTGCATGTATAAAGGAGTTCAAATTATCAATTAAACTTATAAATTACAATAATGTTGGTCATGATTCTTCTTCTTCTTTGGTTAACAGCCGTTGGGCTGGTTGGCAGCAACTCTCCATGGTTCTCTGTGACCCGCCATCCTTTTAATCTTGCTGTAGGCGGCACATCTCAAATCCTTTATCAGTTGTTCGGTGTACTCCAGTCTTGGCCTTCCTCCCATATTCTTTCCTTCAGTCATTCCCTCTAGTATTCTTTTTGTTAGTCCCTCATGCCAAAGAAAAAGACCGAATAATATAAGAATATTACTCAATCTCAATAGTCAACCTTGAAGTCAATCGAATCTGCTAATCATAATTTACTACTGAGGCCTTTTTAATGAAGATTTTTATGAAAGTCCTATAATACGGGAGAAAGGCGGGATTTACTAGATAATTGCACGTCGTACTATATGCTAAATCCATACTTCAGAAGTGTGTGTTCGAATTTGTCTTGCTTTAATCATATATTTTTTTATTTAAGTGCGAACTCATCAAAATTCAAAATTATTTTAACAAAATTTTGATTGATAACTCTAGGCCTTATGAAACAAAACCCAGTTATAATATTATAATGAAAGCTCTAATTTTTCTGTTCCATCTAATTCATGCTTCATTATTAAAACGGTTTAGAAATGTAGTTCTGTTTTTTAGTAAATGGAAAACGCATCTATGAGGTATTTGTGGATTTTCGTATATTGCATGAAACTAAACTTTCCACATCAGTTGAAACTCTTCTTACTTGAATGTGAATTCATCTAGAGAGATAATTTTCTTCTATAACTTACAGCAACCACCCTAGGTCTCGATTACTGTGTTAATCAATTGGAATTTTCCTGTTTTAAAGGTTAATCCAGTAACAACAACAACTACCTCATCGGAAGGCATAGTCTACTATCGCCAGAGGAGACAGAACTGCACACCTCCTGCCATTGAACAATTTCCCAGACCGTCCATGGGTCCTTGGTGGCGAAAGCATGGAGGCCTCATATTCCACATACTCATATGCGTTTACTCTTTCATCGGACTCGCCATTGTTTGTGACGAATATTTTGTCACTTCTTTAGATAGAATATGCGAAGGTGAGAATTGGTAAATTACTTTTCAATCATTTTTATCTGTATAATATTGTACTAGAGTAAGCCCACAGCGCAAAGCGCCTCTTGCTCTGCTCAAATTTGACGTCAACTTATTCCTTCAAAGAAGTTTCTTCAATTCGGACGGCACTGAATTGATTTTACAATTTTTACCCCTTAAGTGTATTATTTTCAAAAATACAAATAAAACCTACAAATCTAGCACCACTGACCTTTCTTTTTAGCGCGAACCACATCTAAATTGGCCAAATATAACGGTCGCAATGACTGTCATTAATTTTGCAAAACTATTACAATTTTTAAGGATGAGTTGGTAACCATTATCCTAAATCAGATTATCAATAAAACTTAGTCTATATCATATTATATTTCAAGTCTTAATTCTCTAACATGGAGATGAAATATACAATATAGTACAGTATTGGTTGAAAGGAGATTGCTTTGTTTCCATTCAATTCAATACAAGCCTCGACGCAAACAAACACCTGGAACCTGGATATCAAAGGTCACATCGACTCGTCTCAAAACGTCATGTCGCCTTTGTTGTGCGTGGTGCGTCCAACCTCTGTGGGTCCAGAGGCTGAACGCACGCATGAGTCAGCACTACGGAACTATGCAATGTCCAAGCCTTAATTTGTATTGGTTAGATGGTTTGGAAGCACACACCCTGCGCGACGCGACGCTGTACTGCAAGTAAAACTTTGTCTAACCCGAACCCTATAATGACACCTGGCCGGTTTTTGTTATAGCACAGCAAGCGGACAATGCTTAAGCATATGCAGCATGCTTGAGTCGCACAAAAAATCGCCCAAGTATGAACATAGGGAGTATACTTCATTGCTGGCCCAGATGTGCGTCCAGCCTACCACATCAGTAGACATCATGCGTCTACCACATCAGAAATCAACAAATTCATACAAAATTGTGAGAAAATTTGTTGAAAATTGTATAAAGCCCATCCAACAATGTCAATAACTTGAACGAATTTTTGAAAATAGTCTGCATTATCTTCCCCTGTTGAAATTAGTGTTTGAAGTAACCAATTTCCCATGAATTTTTCAGAATTCAAATTGAGTCCAGACGTGGCTGGTGCCACATTCATGGCAGCCGGCTCGTCGGCGCCCGAACTGGCGACGGTTGTCATAGGAGTGTTCTTCGCCAAGGACGACATCGGCGTGTCGGGTGTCATCGGATCGGCCGTCTTCAACATCATGTTCGTCATTTCGATATGTGCCATGTTTGCTGGCACAGTGTCCTACCTCAACTGGTGGCCTCTCTGTCGCGACTGCTTCTTCTATGCTCTCAGCATTCTTATCATGCTTTGTGTCATCTTCGATGAGAAAATATCTTGGTGAGTTAACAAGCTTAATATTAATAATAATATATTATATATTACCCCGGTCGTACACCGGTCAATAAGCAATAGGCAACTAGCAACATATTATGGATCATATCCACTCTATACAAACCAATAGTTCAATGCACACTGAAACAGCTGCTTTAGGTGTGCATTGGACTATTTGTTTCTATAGAGTAGACGATCATATGATCCAAATGTTGCTTATTGCCTATTGCTTATTGCTCCGGTGTATGAGCTGCCTTATAAATAGGACATGTGTTACGTTCGGATAGTCATTTGTAATATTATTCAATATTCGTCTTAAAGAAAGAGGTTTAAGGATTCAATTCAATTATTATGAATATAATTCTTTATAATTCCAATTCCATGAATCGCACTTCAATCCATTTATTGTCTAATATCTGGGATTTTCTCTTTGAACTATCATGATGTCATCACGATCTCATTGATTTTTCTCCAGGAAGGAGAGTCTCTTCATGCTTGTCACCTATGTCGGCTACTGTGTAGCACTGGCCTACAACAAAAGCCTGGAAGCCTGGGCCCGCACACTGCCGATTCCATGCCGCGATTTGAATCACGTGACAGCCGAGCAAGAAGATCAGCACCTCGTCTCGTACAAGACCCTGGATGACAAGCAGCAGCAGCAGCTGCAGCAGCAGCAGGCGGGTGGGGGCGGGGTGATCGACTTCGGCTCGACGGGCGGCACCAACCAAGTGACGTCACCCAGCCAACCGCAGCCGCCTCCGCCGCCAACGCAACCTAAGCTCGATTACTACAAAGCTAAGGAGCCCGATCCCAATCAGGTACAATCAATTCACTAAACATTAGATCAACGTCATGAGAGTATTTCTCACACCATTCCGCAAATACTCGTAATTATACTGTAGCACACAAATAATTTCAGAAAACATACAGGTATCACATAACAAACAAGAATTCTTCATTGTCGAGGCTTCTTCCAGTTAACACCACGGAAACGCCGTACATTGTTCATTGATCATGAACTTATTTATTTATTCCAATTCAATTTCAAGCAGTTTGAGAAAACCATTATGCATAACAACGGATTATTTTTCACAATATCATTCCACATAACATATATTCTTTTGAGGCTGTTTTCAAGAAGAAAACAAGGTAGGCAAAAGAAATATGACTGTAAGACATTCGGCTGGAAGACCTGCTCGTCATGGGAAAGAGAGGATGGAGTGCAAGAGTATGAGCTACAGGTGATGGTAGCAGAGATTGGTGGAGAGGCTTCGTGTTGGAGGCATAGAGGAAGAAAGGAGACATATTCTCACTACGGTATCTAATATGTCACACTTCTAATAGAACTATTGCAAAACAATATTATTTCAACAGCAGCCAACATTTAATGACTATTAAAGCACACATATACTTCAAATTTCTCCAATATTATATTTAAAGTACAACTCAACTCGAGCTTACGCACAGGTAATCTTAGCCTATGTAAGCTCTTCCGTTATTTATTATCTAAAAATATCTACTGTATTATGAAGTTCAGGCGCTCTCAGTCTGAAGAGAACCTATTTAATATAAATACATAAATAAATAAATAAATAATTTTTATTTCCACTTCTTTGCAATACATGGACAATAAAACACAATTCAAAAACCATCATAATATAGGATAATACATCGAATAAATCACACAAACATATTACATAGAGGTTACAAAGTGTCATAAATAAGAAACATCATACAAGTAGTATTATTAGTTCACACAAGTAATAATAATAATGTAAAATAAAGTAATAGTAATATGATAGTATAATAATAAATTTTGACAATGTGGTTGATTGCCTCACACAAAATTATTCACAATATGTGGAATACGCTGCTTCTGAGGCTTTTGTAGCCTGAGTTGAAGCAGCCATACGATTTTATGTACTTAGATGGAAGAAAACAAAACAATGGGGTGGCGGGTACAGAAACAAAATAAATATTATTCAATTACAATCTATGATATTGCAGAAAAGATACAAAAAAATATTAATTTTTTACCTAGATTTCAACAAAACAAAAGTGATTATTTAATTCAATTCTACAAAATCTATCAATGAAGCATGTTCTCTACACCATTAAAAGATTGAAGCCATTCTTTAACATTTTTAAGAAATTTAAAAAGTGTAGTGGAGTCATGACAAGAAGGTGGTAACAAGTTGAAAAGTTTTGGTGCTAAATAAGGAAAAGATCTACGAAAAGATTCTTTATAAGGTCTCGGTATTCTAGTCCGGTTTGTTGCTCTCAGAGATTGACTGTATATATTTGGTTCCCCAATTACATTACCACTCCTAATATAAAAAATTCTAAGTACTCTAAAAATATATAGATGCCTTAAGGGTAATATCTTTAAAGATGTGAAAAGAGGTTGGGATGGAAATCTCCTCCCCTTATGAAGTATCACTCTAATGAGTTTTTTTTGTGAAGTTATTATAGGTTTTACTGTTGTCATGTAGGTACCTCCCCAGCAAGACAACCCATATTGGAGTCTAGATTTAACTAGAGAAAATAAAGCATTCTTAATACTCCAATTGGCCATATGTATCGTACGACATAGATTTTTTTTAAAATGGATACCATTTTACCTCTTATTTTCTTGATATGATTTTTCCATGTCATTTCTATCAACTATCACACCAAGATACTTAATTAAGTCACCCTGTTCAACTTGCATGCACCTGCTACAGGACACATTGATGGCTGAATTAAAACAATTATCACTCTTATAAAATATATCAGTAAAGGCAGTAGCCTCTCCTCTCACATTAAATGAAATAAATTTTGTTTTGCAGCTGATTATCATATCATTGGTTCCAAACCAAAATTTCAATCTATTTAAATCCTCTTGAAGGAGTTGGCTAATATCGATCTCTTTTGGAAAACTGTATGTTATGGTATCATCTGCAAATGCAGTTACCTTTCCATGAAACATTCCATTGCACAAATCATTTACATAGACTAAAAACAGGATAGAGCCCAAAACAGAACCCTTCGGAACACCACATGCGAGGTTGAGGGGCTGACTTGTACTACCTGCAACGCTAACCTTCAGACTTCTATTTGTTAGATAACTACTGAACCATTTATGTGTAACACCTCTCACCCGGATAACCATAGCTTACTCAAAATTATTTCATGTGAGACACAGTCAAAGGCTTTACATATATCAATGAACAAGCCAGCAACACTGTTCCTAATGTTAGTCCCTTCATGCAATGTATTACAAACTGCTAATAATGCATCCTCAGTGTTTCTTCCTCTAAGAAGCCATATTGATTAGAACTAAAAAAGAAGTGTACTTATAAAAGATATCAACCGACTTTTGAAAGCTTTTTCAATGAGTTTAGCAGAGATAGGTAACAAAGAAATTGGTCTATAATTACCCATTTGGGTAGCATCTCCTTTCTTGAATATTGGAACTACAACTGCTCTCTTTAGTTCATCAGGAAAACACCTAACTCAAAACTAAGATTTATTATATGTGCCAAAACAGGAGCTACTAGTTCACTGACAAGTTTAATAGCTTTGACAGAAATTCCATCTATCCCAGACGCCTTACAATCATTGAAATTTTTAGTATTACAACAATTTCATATGCAGAAACAGGATTTAGAAAAAAAAGAGTTAACATAAGTAGTTCCTGCATATCAACATGTAATCAGTGTTTCACTGTTAAGTCTTGATAGTGCACACTTGAAAACACCCGCCAAGCACAAATGAGAGTTAAAGATTTTTACTGAGAAAACTCAATATTCTTGTTGGGATAATATTAATAATAACAGGTATCATGAAAATGAAATAGAAATATGATTCCTCATCGTCCTATCAATCGAAAAATCACCATCAAGCTCAATCTCGGAAGAAAGCTATATATCTAGTTAGGTGACTGATAATATGAAAATAATTAATAGTTTGGTCGATATTAACTACCGTTAAACTGCTGAATTATAATATAAAACATCATGTACTCCGCAAGTCAACATGTGAAACTCAATAGAAAAAGTAAAATTAAGATTACGGTAACTTGCTATAAATTCTCAACATTGATTCTATTTTTCTGTTCATAGATAAATCCTCTCATCAAACCAGAGAATGCGGATACGAGTACAACAATTCAGTGGGGCATTTGTGTACCAGTTCACTACATGTGCCAGAAAACAATGCCTGACTGCAGAACCGACCAGTATCGAAATTGGTATCCGTTCACATTTGTCGTATCGATGATTTGGATCTCTTTCTACTCATACATTATGGTGTGGATGATCACTGTTATTGGTAAGAGATTGATTTCTCAATTATATTATTTTTTATTATTCTATAATTGTGAACCTTCTACCCTAAATGTGTTTTCGTCTCAGTCCTTCGCTTCCTACTAAAAAATGCATGGAAAGCGAATTACCTAGGCTTGGCCAGTGAGAGGGAAGCTACACCAGGGATGTAGAATTCCCTGGATTGGTGTAGAAGAGGGAAGGAAAGGCTGCAATTGTAATAAAAGATGGATGGAATTTCATCTATTTCAAGGTGGGTGTTCTGAAACAATGTAAAGAGATACAAAGCTAGAAAGGGAATTGATTTTGGAAGCAATACCTATTAAAATATATTTTTGGAAGCAATTTTACATTTTGGATACATTTTTGGAGACCCTATTCGGGTCTCCCCACTATTAAAATTTATACGCTAAATAAAATAATTGGAAGCAATATTGAAAATTATTTATTAATGATGCAATTAGTATTGCTGGCATTTCATAGATGTGACAATTTAAATGTAGATTGTTATAATAATCTCTCACTATCATCCTCTACATTTATCATTCACAAATCTATCAGAAAAATGAGGCCTATATGCAGGATTTACCATAAAAACCCATCATCTTCTTTTTCATGCTTAGTCAATATTTATTTAGTCAAATCTCACAAAGCTTCTCTCTATATTTTTGTGGTGCCCCCGTTGGTAGTTTTACATAATATTTCAAACATCCATCCATTTCCAAAATCGTCTCATCCAAAGTTTGTAGCCTACTGATCAACTCCCACCCCAAATTTTATGCTCTAAATTTTAACGATTGACATAATTTTGCAAAAAAACTCCCGATAGTTTTATTCTAGTTTATTTATAAGAGCAATCCGATATATCAGAGTACGACACTCTGTATTCCATTTCCCATACAATAAAAATTATTGTAATAATTGAGTTGCAAGGATTTCAACGTAAGTTGGTAAACTGAAGCAAGAAACCGTTCTCAAGAATAAAAATTCAAGCTACTGGATAGTCAACTCAAGATTATATTTGAGGGAAAGTTGATATAGAATTTTGATGGAATCAAATTGATTTCTTAATTAGATATTGCTACTAAGTTTTTTTTGTAATGTGGAAAGTTTGTGGAAATGGCACGTGGTTATCAGTTCCCCGGCTCGAAGCCTTATCTCCGCAGGTACCGAAGGCGACGATCTCACCCACTTGCTTCACCAGTACATCTCTACTCCACTGTGGAGGATATATAAACGCCTTCATCGTCTTCAGAAAGCACTTAGAATAAAACTAGTTGTCACTTGGCCTGGTGCTCAAGAACCACTCACTAGAAACGTTTTTGTCAGAAAGTCAGATGTCCGAACAGCTGATCATTTGATTCAATGTTAGCATCGTTGAATCAAATGGTCAGTTGTTCGGACATCGGACGAAAACGTTTCTTGTGAGTGGTTCTTGAGCACCAGGCCAAGTGACAACTAGTTTCATTCGAACTGTAGACCCGAACGACGACACTACCTACCGACCTCCAGAATACTGTTGTCGAACTCCGATACGACACTTCTACTCTCAGACATCTAACGCTCCGTATCCTACAAGCCGTGTTGATTCACCGTTTCCTTCTGTCTGAAAGCAGCGTACATTCGCTGCTACTTTCGTGCACCTCCCCTTCTCCTAGTAGCCGTGTTAATTGATCGCTTCCTTCCCTCCATCGCCAAGTTCGTAGCGTTCATTCGCGGCCACCCTCCGCATCCCTTCCTTATTCCTAAAGCCTGGTTTTCATTAGTAGAGTTAGAGGTAGAGTTCCCTGGGCGAGTACTAACTATCTTGTGAGATCTCCCAATGAAAACGTTCATAGTAGAGTAGAGTGATGGTAGAGTACTTGTTTTTAAGTACCAAGTAAGTAGAGTAGAGTTAGTACGGTGATTAGTACGGTAGAGTTAAAGTCGATTCACACATGATGGACTGGACTCAGACTGGACTCAGACTGGACTACGACTGTACCGTTTTCGATGGAATCGCTCAAACAGTCTTTCCATTTGAAATACACGGAGACGGTCGGATTTGATTCACACATGATGGACTGGACTCAGACTGGACTGGTACTGTACTGTCTAAGATCACTTTCAGAGCGATCTCTCAAGGACACGGTCTGAGACGATTTCGTCCAGTCGGAGTACAGTCGTAGTCCAGTCCATCATGTGTGAATCGCTTCCGACCGTCGTAGGACTGTTTCCTGTTAGGACCGAGTGTTCCACTATCTCCAAAATTAGAGATAGAAGAATTTTGATTTCAGATTCGGATTCAGCACCCTCGAATTAAATATGTGCGAGACCATTTCCCTAGAATACTCAAAAATGAGGAAGTTTTTTCAATGGATATGTTATTAAATTTATTCCGTACTTCATTCTTCACTAGATAAGCAGTAGCCTATTGTTGATTACTACAAGTATAGAACTAATTAGCATTTATCATAATTAGTGAGGAGGAGGAGGAGGAAGAAGAAAAATATTTCAAATAGCCTTTTTTACTTAAGAAATTTTCATCTAGAGTTAAAATTAAACACATGTAACTGATTCTTGCTTATAGAAGCCAAACTATTTACAGCATTCTATTCAGTAGAAACACAAGAATTACTATGAAATTTAATTTTGTTAATTCTAAATAATAATAAAAATTACGAGTATAGTAATATTATTATTATTTTGAAAGTTTATTTTGAATTTAATAATTATTATCAAAAAGTATCTATTCAACCAATGATTGAACAATATTGACTACTACCGACTTTTACTTTTACTATCCCCTATGTGAAAGCTCAAACATCAAAGCAGTGTTACCAGGCACTGCCTGTTTTTCCCCACTAATTAATGAAAAATATCCCCACATCTGGCAACACTGAACTGACTACCGAAGTGAAATGACCTAATTGCAGAAGGAAACGAAAACAGTCCAGTCGCAGTCCAGTCCATCATGTGTGAATGGTAGCGGTCGTAGTCCAGTCGTAGTCCAGTCTGAGTCCAGTCGCAGTCCAGTCCATCATGTGTGAATCGACCTTGAAGGTCGATTCACACATGATGGACTGGACTCAGACTGGACTACGACTGTACCGTTTTCGATGGAATCGCTCAAACAGTCTTTCCATTTGAAATACACGGAGACGGTCGGATTTGATTCACACATGATGGACTGGACTCAGACTGGACTGGTACTGTACTGTCTAAGATCACTTTCAGAGCGATCTCTCAAGGACACGGTCTGAGACGATTTCGTCCAGTCGGAGTACAGTCGTAGTCCAGTCCATCATGTGTGAATCGCTTCCGACCGTCGTAGGACTGTTTCCTGTTAGGACCGAGTGTTCCACTATCTCCAAAATTAGAGATAGAAGAATTTTGATTTCAGATTCGGATTCAGCACCCTCGAATTAAATATGTGCGAGACCATTTCCCTAGAATACTCAAAAATGAGGAAGTTTTTTCAATGGATATGTTATTTATTCCTTACTTCATTCTTCACTAGATAAGCAGTAGCCTATTGTTGATTACTACAAGTATAGAACTAATTAGCATTTATCATAATTAGTGAGGAGGAGGAGGAAGAAGAAAAATATTTCAAATAGCCTTCCTACTTTAAGACATTTTCATCTAGAGTTGAAATTAAACACATGTAACTGATTCTTGCTTATAGAAGCCAAACTATTTACAGCATTCTATTCAGTAGAAACACAAGAATTACTATGAAATTTAATTTTGTTAATTCTAAATAATAATAAAAATTACGAGTATAGTAATATTATTATTATTTTGAAAGTTTATTTTGAATTTAATAATTATTATCAAAAAGTATCTATTCAACCAATGATTGAACAATATTGACTACTACCGAATTTTACTTTTACTATCCCCTATGTGAAAGCTCAAACATTATTTATATTTATTATTATTTATAAGCTGAAGCACGAAACAGTGTTACCAGGCACTGCCTGTTTTTCCCCACTAATTAATGAAAAATATCCCCACATCTGGCAACACTGAACTGACTACAGAAGTGAAATGACCTAATTGCAGAAGGAAACGAAAACAGTCCAGTCGCAGTCCAGTCCATCATGTGTGAATGGTAGCGGTCGTAGTCCAGTCGTAGTCCAGTCTGAGTCCAGTCGCAGTCCAGTCCATCATGTGTGAATCGACCTTTAGTATGCTAGTTACTCTACCACCAACTCTACTAATGAAAACCAGGCTTTACAGCAGTGTTAATATTCACAGATATCCTCATTAGCCACGTTTGACAGGTGCTTACAGAGAGGTGTGAACCGGCCACAGGTAAGACCCGCCGCGAACCGTTGCAGACCCGGCAGCGCGATTGCGAGGCCGAAGAAAACCCGTAATCGACGTCCACCTCAACCTATGACCTCTAACTTGCCTCCGAACTACCTCCCTCCCCATATTTCCTTTCTGAACCCAGCCGGCCAGGAGCGACACCTGGGATAGATTCACGGGAAAATAAAATGAGGAGACCCAACGTGATAATATATCACGTCTAATCACGTGATATCACGGCCTCTAATCAACAGCATTATGTGAATGTTATGGAAGATCAGGACATAAAAACTTATATATTATTTTAAGGCATCAGCCTCAAAATTATAATGTCATATGATTTGTTCCAGGTCATACTCTTGGAATACCGGATACAGTGATGGGATTGACGTTTGTTGCTGCTGGTGTGAGTGTGCCTGATGCACTGTCCAGCTTAGCCGTTGTCAAAGAAGGTACTGCTCGTTACTCCTCAACAACTGAGAGTTTCACATTTTGTTCTTTCAACGTTCCACCATCTATTGTAGTTTTGTAATTTTCCTACCAAACTTGTAGTTTTCAAATAAAAAATTAGGAATTTATGAATAACCAAGAAGCTACCGCGGTAATTGAAAAAAAATGTATACGTTGAAAGCTGGGAGATGGTTGAGAAGAAGTGAAAAAAAAAATGGAGAAAAGTGGGAATAGTGAATAACTTACGATTTTCAATTCACAAAAAAATTCTTAATAGATGGTAGTATGCAAAGTGGTAGCTTCATCAGAAAACTACCAACATGTAAAAAAGCGTTGATTCCACAAATTATTCGTATATATTATGGCATTAAATTATTTATATGATTATGGCACAAGGCATTATTTTCTCCACTCTAATTCCTCACAGGAACCAACTCCAAACCGATTTGGATTCAAAAACTGATTATTTTTATCTGCGTATTTTGTCACTAATTATCAAATACTTGATTGCAGGGTATGGCGACATGGCAGTTTCGAATGCAGTTGGAAGTAACGTGTTTGATATTTTGATCTGCCTTGGACTGCCATGGTTTATACAAACTGCTCTGATAAGTCCAGGAAGTCATGTCAATGTCTATAGTAAAGGTGAGGACAGTTTTTCCTTCTGGACATTTCATTTTTATAGACGTCTAATCTTTCTCAACAAGCTGCCTTATCAAGTTTAATCTGAAGACTCACTGAAAAATGTAATAAAGCAGCTGAAAATTATTTTGTTGAGTTCTAATTTCGATGATGTTAAGGAAAGATTACTGTTAGTCGATGAAAGAATTATTGTCAGTTTGATACTTTTTGTTGTTATAACTCAATTACCGTACTCAATTTTTCCAATATTGATTTATCAAACAAGTTGATTTAATTTTTATATGTATTCATGCTGAACTTATATGGCTTTTTTAATTTGACATCTACAATTTAACACTTTTGAGCGAAACATGGCTGCTACTTGCTCGGTTACGCTAACCGAAACACAAGGTATCAGAGACCCATTAAGTATTTTGTTGATATATTCCATTTCAAATCACTTGTTTATTACCGCACATTTATAGTCATAATTGAGTATTTTTAGTCAACCCGGTAATTTATAGCCTAGACTGTAGCTTTTATTGGTGGATAGACCCTTATTACATGTCCCTGTTTCTCAAATTGAACCATACCGGTACAGGTATGTTGTGTAACATTTTGTGGATCTACTTCTAGGTCTCTGTTGGTTACAAGCTGGCAGAAGATAGCATCAAGAGAAGCATTAAAAGATATTATTATCACTCACCTGTGTAATTAATGGTTTTTGAAACCCACCTAAAAGTTAAGGCTCCCTATTTATCCAAAACATGGCCCATACAGCAAGGTAAAACTACCCAGTAAAACGATAGGTGTAGACTATTAAGACCCGCTTTGAATAAATAATATGGTTTCCAAGAAAAATTATGGATTTACCCTAGATCAATATTTTTTCATTTTAATTACAGATTACTTTAAATTTTGAACAACATTATAGAGGACTCTCCAGTATTTTGTTCAGGCTGCTTTCTTGGATTTATTGTATTCATAGTTTTCTCTCTCATTCTGATAAATTTCTTTACATTTGAATAGCTAATTAATTCTAGAGAAAAAGTATTATAATAGGTAATCTAAAATTTTGGATGGGATGTTCACAGGCTTGACCTATTCCACATTGTCGCTGCTTTCAACTGTAATCTTCTTGGTGGTTGCAACACATATGAATGGCTGGAAACTTGATAAAAAGTATGGTTCAATTTTAATGTTATGGTACCTGTTCTTTATTGGATTCGCATCATTGTATGAACTGAACGTGTTTGGGTACATGAACCCACCATCGTGTGTAAGCGATTATTAGGTAGATGTACAAATTTGTTGACGATTTATTAAGCAGAAAATGACTAGAATTTGTTACATAAATAATTGTATTGTTTACACTCTGTGTGTTCAAGTCATCACTATATAAATAATGCATGTGCCAAGAAATGTATGCAAGACGATTTAGATGCCATTCTCTAAATGGATATACAGTTTTATTTTCATAGATGTTCTATTTATATAGCACACATTATAAGATGTTTGTATAGACGTATTAAGGCTACACAGTTCAATGTGAATATCAAAATTAGAGTTAACGAAATCAATTTCTTCAATTGAATTTGATTTGTAAAGATGGGAAGCTGAAAAACCTTCCATTACTTCTGAGTTTTATGAATTAATAATCTGATGTATATTTTGAAGATAATGGAGGATATTTGTCTTTTGGAATTTATCAGAATCAATACCGTACGGTATGTGAGAAAACTATAAGGAAAAATAATAACATAATTAAGACATATATTTATTTATATATTCAATATACCGATCTCAAATGTACTAGAATTATCACTCACCGAATTGGATAGATGAGGAACATCTTATGGAGAATCAAGAGTAAGACATCAAAATCCTTGAAAAATATAAAATTACCAACTTCAAAAAAGGATCCGAATTTTTGTATTATCAAAATAATTGAGGTTTAAGTACGAAATAATATTATTTCAATATAATTTATTATATATTTCCTCAAAGTAGAATCTATTATATTAATCCATTTATTTTCTGTAATAATATTTATTACAAATAAATACCTTTCAAGAATAATTCAAAAGCAATTTACAACCATGTTTCTCTTCAAGTAGCATGACTTTAATGCAGTATTACAAGAACAATAAATAATATCTGAATACTCAAGTAAAGCAATTAGAATCTATATTGAAATATGGGTGAAACGATTTATTATATAATACAACGTACCGTATCCAATCAATTAAACGCATGCAATAATCCAATGTCAATTAAATGAATACTATGAGGTAAAATTAAACTTTTGTCGCAATATTTCTGAGTCTATATGTGCTCAATTTTAAAATATTGTGCTGGAAGCTCATTGTAAGAATATTAGCCCAATAATAAAAGCAGTATAATTATATAATTATAAATATCTTGATAACTGTCTTGATTTTGCCAAAGGAAGAGTTTATAATAATTTATATTGTATAAAAAATTTACTGCATCGGAAGTGAATAAACTGCTATGATTGAAGATATTTTGTGAGTATAAGGCTCTTTAAAACACTATCTATGTAGATATCGTAATACATAGCCTAGAAACGAAGATGTACCTAACAGCTTACAGTACGGTAGTTCAAGTGGACCTAAATAAGCTACAAGTGAAAACTTACAAGGTTATGCGCAAAACGTTGAATGAGAAACTGTTTGGTACCTACCTATGCGAAATCCAACACGAATATTTGCATTTGACTTGAATCCTATTGATATAACGATTGTATCAAGATAAAAAGAAATTTTTCAATATCAAAAGTTCTATGGTAGGGTATCAATAGATATAATCATGATTGGACCTCGTATGATTGTCACACTGTGAGGTAGAAGAATGGAAAAACTAATCCATCGTTCACATTTTAAATTCTAACAAGGGTTAAATTATTAAAATATGAATACCGGTGAGCCATCATTTTATATCGTTTATACGGATTTATCTGAGCAAAGTTAGATAATAGGAGAATAAGTATCAAGTTGCAGTTACAACCAAGTCCTACAAAAATTGTTATTTGTTAAATATTATTGTTATAAAGTTACTTTTCTTATCAAGAAGATAGAATTTAGTGAAAAAATTAAGGGGGACCCTCTAAGCATTCAATAGAACTATAAATAAAATCACTACAAGAACTAATGCATTTTATTTAAACGCATAATACAGTGTAGGCTATATTATATTGCCGATGAGACCTGCGATTTACATAAATTTTAGCACATTGAAAGTGTGATTGCGCCTTCGTGTACCTAATAATAAACTTTGGTATTAGATCTGAATCTAGATAGAGAAAAAACGTTGCAGCTTTTGTTAGCTCAGAAGTCATTTTGCCATCTCTATAAATTGTGTAATTTTTAGAGGTGTATATTGTATATAGCTCAGCCATATGAGACTATGTTGAGTAATTTATTTCCAAATTATGCTGGAATAAAATTATTAAGCTTGTGTCATAATAGTAATTGCATTTAGAGTTTTTATAATGTACCCATTTTAGATTATTGAAGATGAGATTTCAAGAATCTTATTATATTTTTGAAGTTCTTCTGTACCAAAAGCATTTAAAAATATTTTAATACAGAGATATTGGATTTTCACAACGAATTAATTTCAGTCATCTACATTGCATAACAAGCCCTTTCTCTGTAGGGGACTCAATAATATAGATTGGCCCAGTACACCTAGTGAGGAGTCTCATACTCCGTATTGTTACATCTCTAATTTTTTAATTCAACAAAGAATTTTGAAAAATGCTTCCATTTTGAAACCAAAAACAACATAGTCACAGTATACCTACCATTCATGAGCCCTCATTTTTGCAATAAGAGAATATAATTATTGATTCAAGTAGGCTATTTGCTGCTATTTAGTATCACTTATATTGCCCTCCAATCAGATTATTCAAGATGAATAATCAATACAACTAAGTTGTAGAAAGTGTCATTCAGAGCCCGCTTCAGAATTAATGTGACTTTACGCTTTCTTTATTATTCTGTTTATAAAAAATGTCGACTATTCTTTATAACCTCAGTTGTGTAAACAATATTCAATTATTAAGCTTAACAGCTATCTCCAGGAGCAAAAGCAATTCCAGCCGATATATTTAAAATAATATAATATTCAAGGTTTCTTTTTTAAATGCTACATCGAATATTAGATTTTTGTGAGAAATGAGCACGAAAGTCCTTATCACAAAGGAACTAACTTATTCATTCATCTAATCAACATTATTAAAAAAAAAAAAATAAATACTTCGACACTTCTTAGATAAGAAAAGACCATCACAGGGAATGGAGGCACTCAACCTCTCTTGTTTCTGCTCCCTGCTTTCTTGTTTCTATGATTAACATGAAGTCCATGACAATAAATGACAAGCCTTTCAAGTGAAAAGTATTCATTGAACCTACAAATACTAGTACCCTAAGCTTATCAAGTCATAAAATATTGCAATAAATATAGTTTTAGAGAATAATAATAACAAATTCGCAGTAGATAAGATAAATTAATTGAATATCGGTTGAATGTGAATTGAATATTACTAGTTGGTTGCGTCTGAAACATTCTATGTTAATTTAGGGATTAAATTTGTAGGCCTATTGCTTGAACTCAAAGAAATTATTCTAAAAATATACGGTAATGCTGAAATAGTGAGCTGCAAACATTGTTTGAGTAGGCTGTAGCCATATACCATACAGTAGGGCTAGGCTATACAAACATTGAAGACTTAGTTTTAAGTACGGTATCGAAATAAATGTGTTTAATTCAAAATGGAATTTGGTTACAGCGATTGTCTGAATTTCATTTGAACCCATCAAGCTGTTGGGTTTCTACATAAAACTACGGTAAATTCTGAAAATAATTTTATATATATAGTCATGTTTGCTTGTTGTACCGTACTCTCTAATATACAAGTAGCAAGGATCATATTGAAATTACAGATGTACAAAATACAAATGTATACATATATCTATACTGGAGAATCAAAGACCACAATTTTATTCACATAACAGAATAATATGAATTCATTCCATTTAAATTGAGGCTTTAAATATTTGGACTCATTATATTTTTTCATCAGTCTTGAAAATGATGAGTGAATTGATTGATTTCAATGATTCATACTATCACTTCTAATAAAATGGAGTACTAATAAATTCAGCTGACCTTGCTGCTTTTACTCCTGTCAGATTCTGTTCTGTTGTTAAGGTTTATTATAATGATTTTCAGGATGAAAATAGATAATAAAACGGTTATTAAAACCTCTACCAGAGAAACACATACAATCTAATCAATCACCATTAATATTGATTGATCAATTGATTAATAATTATAACCAATTATTTTATCACTCTCTGAAACGCTAATAATTTTAGCCTGAAAACTTTCATATAACGATGTATATAAGCAGATATAGGACTACCGTAAACATTATTGTCTAAACAGAGCCAAAATAGCAGTGATCATGCGATCACTGTTTTCATGATCATTGATCATGTTGATCAATAGTTTTGATGTATACGATCTCTTCCGAAAAATTTAATGCGGTTTCAATCCGCTTGGTTCCGGTGGAATCTTTTGGACAGCATTCATAAAAATATTTATTGGTTCTGTTGTCAATGTACGTCGTGATAATAAAAATATCGACAGACCAAAATTGATATAGCATTTCAGGGAATTCGAATGTGATTATATTTTGATTTAAACTGCTTTAGGACCTGCCAATATAGCGGTCCACCATTAAGGTCATATACAAGTCTCAATCCTAAAGCAGTTTTAATCAGAATATATAGTAAAATATTCAATTTTGTTTCATTTCATTTTCTAGGCATTAGGCGTGCTTCGACCAAAACGCATGCATTTTGAAACGACAATAAGTAGAGAATACCCGGTAACTTATTCCATTTTACCACCACAAATCAGGCAGCTTTTTATTTGTATACCGTGTAGCCTAGTATGTTTGTCAATATTGATGCTTGTGGTGAAGTAAGAGAAAAAAGATCGATAATCGATTTTTAAAGATCAAAATATCGATTTTTGAAATTAAATCAATAATAATAGTCCCAAAGTGAAATTGTGAAGAAATTCCAATATATAGCCATGAAAAGGTACTACTTACTCTAGTCTGTCTTCAATTACATCATAATTTTCCTTATTATAGGGAGGTGTTGAAATCAGGGATAGAGCAGATAATATAGATAGCGGCGGAGCAGCACACCTATCTATTCCTTTAATTTTTGATAGGCTATCCGTCTAATAAATACAGTCTTTATTAAATTTTATTAGAATGTGAGGCTATTGTATTTGAAATTTGAGTTGGATAAATGCCTATATGAATCTGCTGTATCGAAACAGATAGGCTATAACAACCAAACGAAACTGTCCATTTTGTGACGCAATATTTTGTCCAGACAATTGTTGAATCCAATTTCTTGATTCACCTTATTCCAATGATTTTTTCAGAGTGCTACCTACTTTATAAATGTGAGTACCTATGCTTTCCTTTCACATATCAATGTCTGAGAAATGTATAATGATAAAATAAGAAAATATTTTTCTGTGTTCTAGATGTATTCAATGTTACAGCGTGCAAATTATGAACATTTTACATATAATGTAAATATGATTTGATTTTTGTAAATTATTAGGCTATAGCGAGAACCTCCCTATATAACTTTATTGTTTTATTGAGATAGATTTTGTAGATTTAATGATATCAGAGACATAATGTTCGAATATTATCAGAACAGAATTATATAGCCTATTATAAACTTGAGCAAGGCTTTGAATTAATTTATTTAAGTTGATAGATGTTCAATTTTTGACATAGGATTGGAAGTCATCCAAAACCACATAGGCCCAATAGTACATAAGAAACATGAATGTTGAAAAACATCACTCTCATATAGTGTTAACTGCTATATTTTATATAACATTGATTTATATATGTTTATTATATTTCTCTTGTTGATGTTTGTTGAGTGTACCGGTAATATTATCTTGAATTTTCCTCTCTATGTCTGAACCATATCATTCATGTACGGTATGTCATCGCAAGTAGTGGTTCAAGTGAAGATACTGAATCTGTACGGTATTCAAAATTGAGCAAGATATAGGTGCTTGTTAAAGGAGATTGATTATTGTTTTAAATAATATTTATAAAATATTTATTGTGTATGTATAAGTGGTTGAAGAAGCTCCAAATAAATAATGTTCATGTAATTGATTCACTGTTATTTAAAATGAAAATGAATTAAAACAAGCGATGTATTTCGCTACACAAAAATATGGGTTTTTTATTCAAGTCATTCATCCTCATCCACCATGATAAATTACCACAGAGCAACTGGTTATTGAGAGAAGGTGCGGTAACGGATACAACATTTCGGAAAATTTTATTTTAATTCATTGAATCAATCAAGCCTTTATTTTATTTAGTTGAGAGCGCGATAATTTTCTTCAGAAAGACCGGCTGCGAACTGTCTCCCACATAATAATGTGACTGGCATGGAATTTTTCACGGGTACAGTTTATCATCAAAAACATCAGTTTCTGGGAAAGAAGACTCTCAGTAGCTATAAATAAAGGATTGATGAAAATTATGGAAACGGATAATATTTCTTATACGAAGTTAATTTGACGGTAGGTGACATTGGGGATCGTACTAAAATTGAAAATACTGCTTTACTGTGACTTCAAAAATCTGGTCTGCCATATTGAATCTAACTTCATTTTTTAAATGTTAATAAGGTGGTCATGTTATAGAGTGATTCAAAAAGAGCGCCGGTTTTAATAATATATCAAATTAAGAGGTTTATTTAAACGAAAAATTGAAAATAAATACATCAACATGTTTCCGATTTCATGTATGAAAAATGATGTCATGCATGTGTCCTCCTCTACTGCACTGGCAAGCTTTTGTTTTGGTGTCATCATCGGCCCTAATTTTTTAAAGATCAGGAAGGTCAAGCCGTGACAGTAAATGGAGACCGATACCGTTCTATGATTATGGGGGTTTTGTGGCCTCATTTGGATGGAATAGACATTGACGAGTTGTGGTTTCAGCAGGATGCCACATGCCACGCTGCCCGAAAAACAATAATATAGTGTTGCTCAATGAACGGTTTCAGGATTGCTTCATTTCTCGTAATTCCAATCATCATTGGCCACCAAGGTCGTGTGACTTGACACATCTTTGGGGTCATCTGAAGTCATTGGTGTACTTCACTATTTCTTTTTATCATATCACACTGTCAGTCAAAATGTCTTGACGTTCTGTTCTGTTCGATTGTGTGTACGGCAGGCCTTAAAACTGCATGCTTTTAAAACCACCGCAACCTCTCCTGGGCTCTATTTTATAATATATATTATTTCCAATTCTTTGAAGATTCAATTTTATCGGACAGCTACTGTAATTATTTTAGAGAATTCGATTAGGCCTTTTCAGACATTGACATCCGATTGGAAGTCGGATCATGTGTTTTTTTAATCCGGTACCGTATGCATGACATTATAAATTATTGAGGGCTCTGAAATAATTAGCGGTCTGATAGTATTGAAACTATAGAGAATTGAAGATAAATATAAAATGAAGCCCGCAGAAGTTGAGGTGGTTCTAAAGAAAAACAAGCAGGATGCTGTTTTCGAGAAAAAATATATAAAATTGCTAAATTTAACATGTAAAAGATAGGAAGAATCGAACTCTTGATCTCCAGTTTTCGTTACTGCGACCGAGTGCCGCAGCGGAGCCCGACCCAGCGTTGCCAGATGCAATTGATGAAAAATCCCCACTATAAATAGTTATGCCTGTCTTTGAGTCTTGAATAGACTGAGATACACGTGAACACTACCTTGTATACTAATTACATTTCTGCAGCCGAGATTTGTTTTGATATGATAGTACTAGATTCAAGTACTATTTGATTGAAAAATTTAGATTTTCGAACACAAAAATATTGGCCAACAGTTCACTTCAAATCCAATGGTGAGGTAGCCTACTAGCAAAGACAATATTAGAATACTACTTAATACTAATAGTTTCCTATCGTCTTTGCTACTAGCTAGAGCACTAAATATTTATAACACGCTATCTAAAAGACGGTGGAGCAGTTTTTCTAGAGTGGCGGATGATTTTTGCCTGAATTAAAGGCACGCAGCAGTTGATCCTAGTTTGTGCAACCAAACACAAGATTATTAGCATATTTAATATGCGCGTGCCAACTACTGCCTTCTATAAATGGGAAGTCTACGACAGGATACAGGTTATACCAGAGGAAAATGAAAACAGTATTTACGAGACGGATTTTATATTTTTAACCAATTTTCAATTTTTCAGTAGCCGATAAAAACGAAAGGGGAACAAAAATTCGTAATAATGAAATAAAACAAAACAATATAACATCATTTCTGCGCTTCAACTGACGTGCAGCTTTCATATTTCAAAGTCATTCTTCCTGGTTCACAAATAATAAAATGCACATTGATTCATTACTCCATACTCATGGTAAATCATCAACAATATTTTTAAACAATCTCAATGATCTCTAAATTTAGAGGGGCCGTATTTGATCAGATTAGCATGTCTTCATACACTTGATTTATTTACATTAGAGATACATGGACCTTAGACTAATGATAACAATACAAAAAAAGCTTAGTCCCGTCACCAGACAAATCATAGCAGTATCGCCAGTACAAAAATGTTCATTTCAAGAATCGTGTACATTAGCTGCAGTTGAATTATGCCTCATAACAGTACATCCTACTGTAAAATCTCAAAAGAAGTTGATTACCATGGTATGAGGCTTTTGTATGTGACTGATTTCTCAGCTGAGGTCAAGAAAAGACAAGTCCTTACTACATCTCTTGAAAAATGAAGTTAATTGAAGGAAAAATGCAATGTAAAAGCGTATAATTCTGTGTAGAATTGAAAATATAAGAGTTAATATCACTTTTGCTAAACTTGAAATGTTTTCTTACAATGAATTATTATTCATTTCATTAGAAACCCATTTTGGGTGGGTAATCGATTCACAACTCAAGTCACTTATAGCCAAACTAGAAACATCAACTTTGTTGAATGTAAGAATCAGGAACTCTTCCTGGAAAAAGAGGAAAAACAACATGGAAAGCACAACATCCAAAAAATAGAAGTTGGCTGCACGGTTTTTGTTCAACTATCATTTTGGGATGTGAATGGCAGAGAAAGTAGAAAATAAAATTAAAAAACAACGAATGATTCTCCAGAGCAAGTGAATTTGCTGTTTATTGTTACTGGGGAGATTAAAAATTCAGCCAATGAACACAACACTTGAATACAAACGTTTAAAAAAGGAACAGTATCTTCCTGGTTTTAGTAAACCTTTGCCAGTTACGGCTTTTGAGAGTTGTTTCGATAAAATGAAAGTTGCATGCATGCATATTCATATTTTATAAAATAATGTTACATTATCCACTATGGCGATATTATAAGTAAGCTTATTAGGATTTTACAAGTGGGAGCAAGATTGATGTGCCAGAACCCTGAAGAGTAAACAGAAGGCGCAGTTCAACATTATCACTTGGTACTATTTCTTGATGAAATTTCCATACCTATAACATTCCTTACTGTATGAAAAGCCTTATCACAAACTTTCATGTATAACATATATTAATAAATAGATTATACAACTGTAGCACAACAAACTTCATCTTGCTAGGATAAGGAATAATTTAATACATCCATGAAAATTGATTTTTTTTTATTTTTATTCCTCCTGCACTCTCTTCGCACTTTTAATAAACGTCCACTGTGTGTTTCAATCTCAAGGAACACTCAGCAAAAACAGCCACGTTCCAGTCCTCAGCCACTGAGCCATATCAAATCGAGGTCGGAGATTATTTGTCCAGAGCGGTATTGGTTTTGATGGCGATCACGCATTCTTCGCCACACGACTTCAACACGGTGCACTGCAAAATACAAAATGCATCTTCAATACACACGCTTTTCAACAGACTTCTAAGACAACAACTGAACCTAATGCAGCTCAGATTTATTTTTCAATATTTGAAAAATATTTCATAAAAAAGTACAACATTTTCATAAAATAAATAAGCAGCCTACTCTCATACCACAGAGGACGATTTTTCTTGAGGCATTGCAACATATGAATAGTAAACTGATAAATTTATTATAGTACATTATGCTACAAGACGGGGAAGTAGGTGTTTAAGGTACAACCATTAGTTCCCGGGAAGCAAGCCTCGCCCGGGAAGATATGCGCGTACCGTAAACACCTTCCTGGGCGAGTCACGTACGATAATTTTCTTCACACTACTACATGGAGGTGTTGAGAACATACTAGAAATAGTTGCGACTAAAACAGAAAATATTACTGACGGAAACAAATTTAAATCATGTTGTGGATGTTGAACTTATACAGGGTGATCGTAAAGTCGCGCAACCCAAAATGATAACAGACTTAAGAAGCTGTAATGTGTTATTGATTTTTCTTTCAAAGTTTATGAAGAGACTTTTTGGAGAACGAATGAACGTTTCTCTTATCGTCTGCAGTCTGTCATTAGTCAAAACACTTGGTCGGCCGGTACGATTACGGTTATTCACGCTACCTGTATATCCCGAAAACGATGAAACAAACGACATATATGGTCGATTTGTTTGGTACTTTAGCAACTGGAAAGGCATTGGAGAAATGTTCTTGACACTTTGCGTAGGATTTCGATTCACAGTAACTCAAAACGATAGAAATACGTTGTTCTTGCGTAAAAGACATTGCGACTTGAACTGAACAAACAAACTGATTTCTGGCTAATTGTCGCCCGATGGCGTGATCTGGCAGTGCAGCCACCTGCTGTACTACTGGACGAAAAATTTCCATATGCAAATCATACTTTACAAATTTACCTGTCATTCCTACACGGCTTCAAACATTGGGTTGCGCGACTTTACGATCACTCTGTATTAATATAATCCTATTGGAACAATAAATATTATAGTAATATACCACCAATTTTAATACCACCAATACAGAGTGCGGCAATATAACCTCCCTATTTTCAAATGATAATAAAAAACACATTTTTTCAAAAAAAAAAAAAACACATTTATTCATTTCAACTTATTCTATAAAATGGGAAGTTTTTTCTACTTTGTTTTAAAAAGGATAAGTGGATCAGATAAGTGGTGGCCGTGGTTATCGATACAATTTTGCAAGCGAATTCAAAAACTGGCATGGACTCTCTCGAGCATTCCAAATTAAATTTCCTTCAAACCTTAAAACTAAGAATACATTAATAAAATATTGACTACAAAAATGTAGAAAAACTATATAATAAATAAATAAATAAAGCCTTTATTATTTTGGACTCCAGTATTTTTGCAATATCCTTATTGCAATATCTTTATATCCAGTATCTTTCACTCCTAACTTCGAGTAATTTACATTGAATTTTCTCCATTCACTTCTAGTACCTCTCAAATAATTAAATTAATCATTAACAAAAGAAAATTCTAAAACTCATCTAATTTCAAATTAAAAAAAAAAAACATTTCTTTGAATTCTTCTTCAAATTAACAAGAATTTATGCATTGGAATAGTAGTTCCATTTCTTGTTATTAATGAATTTGCTTCCAAAATTAATATTAAATTGTTCAAATTAATCAGTTCCATATTAATACATCATTAATGTTTCTTCTCCAAATGGAATCTGATAATACTACTTTGAAGTTAGTTAAGACATAATCAAATTGTGAAATGAAAAAAGTGTAAATTGTCTAACAAAATGTATTTCAATTGATAAGATGTATGCTAGGTAAAAGTTCCATCTTCATGGTGTCTGGAAACTAGGCCCGCTAGCGGACATAGACCTCCCCCAGGTCTTTCCATCTCTGCCGGTTTTTTGCCACCTCCATCTATAGTTTCTTCCTGCTGTCTTCCCTTCTGGCTTTCTGTCGTTCTACTCTTCTTGTTCACCACGTTGGCTCCCAGCTGGTGACTCTGCCAATCCAAGAATGTCTATATTTGTCTCCAGTAATGCCTCCTCTAGTTCACAAAGTGTGTCTTCTGTGCGCAGAGTTCTTCCATCCAGTGTTCCTATCACTAAACCTGAGGGGGGAGGGGGGTTTCGTTCACAATTCCCCTCGGTGACCAGCCTTTCTGGGGAAATCTATTTCCTGAATTCTTTGTTTCTATTATATTTACGTCTCCTTTGGTTGGCAGCCTAGTTTCCATTAAACGCTATTCATTTCTATTCAAGCTCTTATCTCTACCTTTGTTTTGGAAATAGTTCTCAATCGATCCAGTTTTTCCCTCCAAGTTACTATCCCTTCCTAGTTTTTCCCCTACAATTTCCTTATGCTTTTCATCTGTCGACCTCCCTAGTTTTGTTTGGTTCTCTTCGCTTGGAGAAACACTTAGTTCTCTTTCTTATTTCCTTTTTTATTCTCCAGCACCCCTAGCCTATCGTATTTGATAACAGCAAATTTTCCATCCTTTCTGGCTGCTACAAGATCCTCCTTGAGATTCTTTCTAATTTGCTGAACATTTTCAGGGTAGTCTTCTGAAATGTAAATCCTGGAGCCTTTCAACTTCTTACCATTCTTCAAAATTTCGGTTTTCTTCCACGAAGTTGTCAATCCGAGAACAATTGGTCTGATTGTATTCTCTCCATATTTTCCTATTCTCCTGACGAAATCCACCTCCCAGTTCTCAATTTTGATATTCAGTTTTTCCCTTATAAGATCGAGAACCTAACTTTTCAGATCTTTTGCAATGTCATCTCCCAGACCGTGAATAATTATATTTCTTTCCCTGACCTTTTCCCAATTTATTTATCCTTTCCTACTGCTCGTTAAGTGCTACGTTGATACTAAGCAGCTGCTTCATCATCATTCTTGCAACCCTATCAGTAATCATGTCTAATTTCTCATCGAAATCGGTTCTGTGCTCCTGTTTCAGATCTGTTTTGAATTTATCAAGTATATCTTCGAGATTTTCAGAATTTATTTCTTGGCTATTTTTTCAAATAAATTTAATTTTGACTAGCTTAATTAATACTAGTTAAATTTTTCTTTAGTTTATCAATACTTTCATTAACTATTTATTTTGTAGATTTTTATTACCTATAATATTTTGTCAGTTTTGATACTCTTCTGAGGGATAGGAATCATAGGAATGTTCGGGATTCGCCAAGAGATCGTTCATGGCATTGGAAAGAATAGGAAGCTCATGAATTGATGAGTATTTTCACAAGGAGAGAAAGGCGATTTGGAGTTGACAGATTGAAGTGATACAATTCTTTGTTGGCAATTGATGATGTAGAATAGATTTTATAATAAAGCCTTCGATAGTCGAGATAAGGAGTTCAGCTGTTGGAGAAGAAGAATTGGCAATGAAGAAGATGCAGTACTGGTTCCTTTCGAATTCTTCTGATAAGATAATATTCTCAAGCGTCTTGGGCAGTAGGTCCGCAGAACAAAGTTACAGTAATCGTCAATACTTGAAGGAACAATACTACAACAGAACGAAAATTTCTTCCTATGGTTTTATAATTTGCTCCCAGATGGAGTTGCAGACTGTAAGTTTCTTGTTATCTACAAAACATCCCTTGGTTCAACTGTCTCTCATCGCGGTCAATTCGTTATTTATTCGTTGGCACTACCTGAGTTCAAAGTGCACGCAACTTTGAACTCAACGAAAAATGGCTGACCAAAACTACTATTGTCTAGAGAAGTTATGTTACCAGAATCTGCTTGCTACTCATTAGGTGCGTTCGTTGTAAAAAGTTTCCAGTGCTTGACCTATGGCGAGGTGAAAATGGAATTCATCAAACACAGTACAACTCAATTCAAGCTCCGTTTTACAACGAATTCAACAGATTATTCAATAATTCTAATGAAACAATAAATATTATAGTAATATACCGTACTATATACGTATTATAGTAAATAGCCAAGAAATGAATCCTGAAAATCTGGAAGATATACTTGATAAATTCAAAACAGATCTGAAACAGGAGCTTAGAACCGATTTCGATGAGAAATTAGACATGATTACTGATAGGGTTGCTTTTTTTGTGTTGAAAGCTTGGTGGAAGATGTACAACTGATCGTTACAAATAATATGGAGCTAATTTGGTTGGGGTTTGCATATCTTTGGTTACTATTTACTTTATATGGAAGAGGTTAGTCCCACATAAATGGATTGGTTAGGTTAATGGAATTGTCCTCCCATCTACCTAAAGTCCTTTAAGGACCATATTTTATAAATTTCCAAGTGTTACTTTCGGATAAGGAATCTTGAAAAGTTGCAACAATTACGAATAAATATATCATTTTAGCAATCAAAAAAGAAATAGAATGGTCACGTTTGACTCACCAAAAGCTCTTTTCCGGCATCGTATTCTGTTTTAAGCTGTTGCCCGATTTCACCATCCGGCACTTTCAAATCTTCACGGAGATCACCATTGTCCGACATCAAACACAAGTATCCGTCATCAGAAATATCGGTCAACTGGGAAGACATGATAGAAAGATTAGATTCAAGAGATTTATTAGCCGTGAAAAATTATTACATTGTAAGCAATAGGCTTCGTCAATTAATAACATTTCACAGGTACTGCAGAAACATACAATAAACAACATAAAAACAAAAGACAAGTCATATAATGATATAAAATTACTGAACATCAACATTTTCCAGGTATTTCTCCATGGAGATGCTTTAGCCAATGATTAATAACAGTACAGAGAGTTCCAAAAAGTAGCTGCTGACATTCTGTGTTGGTGAGTTAAACATTCGAGTTTACAGATACTTTTGAAAGATTGACGCTGGGTTGCTCAGTCGCAGTTTGATTGCAATCAATCGATTGCGATCAAAAATTTCACCGAGTACAGTACCAACTGTTTCCGAAGAAATGGATTGATATCATAGGTTATGATGACACATCAATGATATAAAGTTTAATATTTTATTATTGTAATTTGTTATAAATCAACTGAGAAATATTATATAACATTTTAAAAATAATTTATTATATGCCAATATATACGTTTCTTCACATTGATAAATGTTTGTTCTCTGCTAAAACGTTGCTACTAATGAATGATATAGAAGCATTGCAGGCATTGAAGCATTGTATATAGGCATTGTAGGTTCTTGCCCGGAAATTTCAAACAACTCCCATTAGGAAGTCTTTACTTTTGCGTTTCTGTTTTCTTTCAGTAAAATGGTTGTTGCTTTTCTTGTTTCAAAACGAATCTTAATATAATCAAGTTCTTTCCTCTTGACATCTTTCTCCGAGCAAATACGTAATGTTGAAAGAACTCTAACCTCAATTTTATCTTTATGCTATAGAACTTAGCCTAAATTAGCTGATCGTCTACTATGAAGCCATCAATCTGATAAAATGTGATTTATTTGATCGCAATCAATTGAATGGTTGCAATCAAACTGCGACTGAGCAACCGAGCGTTAGTCAATCTAACAGTTGGTCTGGTTATGTAATCTTTATGCCTAGTACGAGGGTATATAGAAAAGTAAGGTCTCCAACAATGCCATTTCCGAACGCGACGCGCTCGCGCGAAATCCGACAACACCGCTGGTTTCCTTGGTTCCCCTACCACATTGTAGAACCTTCCCAGCCGCCATGCGTCGCTCAGTCACTGCATAGCAGCCGTTAAGGATGGAAGCAAACTGCGCTCGCCCGCCAAGTGGAACTTTTTTTTTCTGAGGATGATGCCAACATGAGCTCTAGGCTTGTGCGTGGGTAATGAGTGGGGTGATGTTGAGATATGACGACTACTTTTTAGGCAGTCGGGACCGACGGCTCAACGTCTCCTCCGAAAGACGGGAGTGGCCGCATTTGTCAAAAATCCTTCCGTCAACCAGGCTCGAACCCTGGCCCAATGGATTTTATCTGACTGCTGATAACTTAATCAGTCTGACGCCTTAGCCGCCTCGGCTACGAACCACTCCATGAGTGAACTGCGCTCAGTCATACGTTTTTTGAATGCAAAAAAGGTTCCTCCGATTGAAATCCATCGTCAGTTAGTGCAAGTACACGGTGAGAGTGTATGGATGTCAAAAACGTTCGGAAGTGGTGCCGGGAGTTTTCTGAAGGCCGGGAAAAAATCCATGATGAGCAGCGGTCGGGGCGGCCGAATTTATTGGACTCACTAACAACTCGAATCGAGGAGATGGTGCTCAGTAACCGGAGAATAACCCTTCATGAGATAGTGGAAGGTCTTAATAAAGAGTGCAGCTTCTTCACCGTGCAGAATATTGTGTCGGAGGTCCTCGGTTACAACAAGGTGTCCGCCAGGTGGGTCCCTAGGCAGCTTACTGAAGAGCACAAGAGAAAGCGCGTGGAATGCGTTACCGAGTGTCTGCGTCGCTAAGACGAAGAGGGTGAAGAATTCATTGACTCTATAGTGACCGGAGACGAAACCTGGGCACATTATTGAAAATCATCTGGGCGCTCAAAAAACATCTTGGGGGACAGCGATTCAAGAGCGACGACGAAGTGCAAGAAGCGGTCGAGAGTTGGCTAAGCGACGCCGCGGGAGAATGGTACGACGTGGGAATTAGAAAGCTGATTACCAGGTTGAAGAAGGTCATTGATCGTCAGGGTGACTACGTGGAAAAACAGCAAATTGTTCAACCTTTCCAACGGTGTACTATAAGTTAAAAATAAATTTCATCTTCTACGAAAAAAAAAAATAGGAGACCTTACTTTTCTATACACCCTCGTATTATGAGAATGTACATAACAGGTGATGTTCTGATGTTTTTTACATGTTATAATTCAACATAAGAAACTCATTACCATAGAAACGTTAAATGAGTCATTCACCATCCGCCAAATTGAAAAAAATAAAAATAATACTATAATACGTACACCTAGTTTCCAAGTGTATTTACTTTTCAGCTGTTATTGGTTATTACTGTATTTCAATTTGGTGTAATTCTGTAAATTTCAACGGAATTCCTTAAACAACATGGATATTCCATTCTACAATAATTAAAAACCACTAGAAGAGCTATCAACTCATCAAGATTCTGCTATTCAGTAATATAACAAAAAAATCATTCAATAGAACTGAAGCTTGCAGGCAAAGGATCAAGATGTCTAATGAGTTGATCCATTTTTGATTAAAAAAGACACAATCATCTATACACTGCTCACGGAGTCGAGAGTCGGCTAAACAAGTTGTTTGCAATTGTGTGGGTATAGAAGCTATGACTCGTTCGATAAATTTTCTGTCCAACTCCAGTTCACAATACGTTCATTCAAGGTCAGACTGGAATTATGTACTGCATATAATAATAATAATAATATTTCAGTACATCTACTGTGAATCGGTCTAGCTGCACCTAGCTAGACTCTCGCACACACAGGTTTATTTACATCGTCTCTCTTTTCCCTGAACAGACTATAGATAATTTTCATATTGAAACACGAATGAGTTGAGAGAAGAAAATTACCTACTCAAGACACAATTATAAATACCTGATAATCTTCGCGTTTAACAAATGGTACATCCATGTTGTGAGTAGATGGGCAAATATCTTCGTATTTTTTTCCGTTAAAAATATCCAGTCCAACCAAGTGAACCTTGGCATGTCCGTGTTTACCAGTCTTTGAAGTTGACATTTCTACTATTTTACAAGGGCGAGCCTGAAAACATAATTTCAATAATTAACAAGTACCATAAGGATAAACGAAATTCGGAATAAAATATTTTGAACCATTTTATGAGAGCTAAGCAATCTGGCTTGGTCTACTAAATAAATAAAAGTGAAGAGATTGAGTTATGCATTAAGATTGCTTTAACATCGCTACATAATATATATTAAGTAAACTGATGTCACAAAATGCAACTTTGATATCAAAGACTGTATAAATAATGTAAAATCAAGATACAGTACTAGTCTCATCCCACATGCTCATTTCCAAAATAAAAGGATTTTTTCTTCAAAAAGAAAGGATTCATCTCCACGATAATCATTCATGATCCCCATCCATAGATTATTCACCAGTTCGTGAGTCATCAGTTTGAATAAGTGGAATACATTGTATACAATATAATTGTTCAGGATTTATTCTGTAATAATAATTTATCCTACATATTCAAAACAACATGAAATATATAAAAATAGTACTGTATTATTCAATTGAAAAAATACCTTGAGCATAACAAATCCGTTTTTACGCAATGCAGAGCATTGCATAGGGTAAGTTACTGAAGCACCTGAGTCACCAGTTTCAAAATGAGTATCCTCAATGTCTGCCATCTCAATTTGTTAAAATAAATTCAAATTGAATCTGAAAAATGAGAATGTAATAAATTACTTATTCATTACAATGATAATTATGCTGAATAATAATAAAGTAGTTTCATTACACGTGGAATGGACCCAACATTGTTTGAAATAAAAGTAATAAGTACTATATTTCGAAACCCAAATTAATGTTTGAAAACTGGAATAAAATCATTGATGCAAGCTCAAGTAGAAACGACCCAATTCGTAAGAATACAGTAACATTGTACCTTGATCATGCGTCACCTACGGAAACGGATAAATTAGGAACGCTAAAAATTAAGATATCCAGAAGAGTAATTTTTAAGGATGCATTGGGACATACATTATTGTAAAATTCTTGGGAAAAATGGAAACGCTTGGAGCAGTCCAATTCAGATGCTATCGTACAAGAGAACCAGTTTATTAATTGAATCATCGACAAATGTTTGAAAAGGAAAAATAAATATTTAAGAATAGGTTTTCTCGTAAAGTGGCAGGTCTAGTAAAAGATTATTTCAAAAAAATTCTATTTTAACATTCTATGTTCCCATTAATACCAGGGGAACAAAACAGAATGAAATGAATTAAGCATATTCAACAATAGACATGGAAAACATAACCGAAAAATGTATTGATATAGGAAATAATCAATATATGTAAAGCAATCTGAAAATGTTGTGAAGAAAAACTGCACGAAGGGCTTAAATGCATGAACTTGAGATCACATTAGAAATTAAAAAATAAGTAAATAGCATTAGTGATTATAATAATCGCACACACAAACAAATTAGAACTGTAGGCTAATAAAATTTAGGCTACTAATAATTAGTACTGAAACTTGATAATCCAATTACTGTATTACCATAGAGAAGCTATACTCTCTTACTAATCTGTTCTTCGTGGTATTACTAAAATGTCTCAAAAACCAATAATTAATTAATTTAGTAGGATAAATGTACTAGATTTAGTTTACGGAATCAATCGATGATAGACAAAATTGATAGTGTAACTGGAAGTTCAACAGATAATTATTTTGAAACAGTGCCAGAACCTCGTCGGGAACGTCAATAATAAAGGACTCGAAAACTGTACAACTCCCAAATTTACTATAACTTAATTATATATTTCAAGTTAATTAACAAATTAACTATAAATTTGTCATATAAAGATTACACAGCGCACTTCAACATACGGATAGTGAGTAATTCGATTGTTTGCACATTGAAAATTGAAACACCAATGATAAAAACTGAAAAATTTAATGTATTCAAAGACAATTCTACTACTTACTATATTAGAATTCTATGATGTCATTTACAGTCTACTGTTTCTTGAATTTATTTACAGTATGCAATTTATTAATTATTCTCATGTTAAACCGTTTAAAAGCTTACTCAATGATATTAATAATTTGAAAACACGAAACATAATTGAAAGCTTTCAATATACAATATAAATGGTGGGACCCACCAACATAGGCCTAAAGATTTATTCATTCACAAGGTGTCATTTGAAATTAAAGTGCTTTAATGACTGATCATTCAACTCAACTCATTTTTTAATTCATTTCAACTAAGTTTGTCGGAGTTATTCCATACTAACAGGTTGGTAACAGCAATATTTCAAAACATTATTCAAAAAATTTGAATATGTGCAATAAAGTTAAAATTGTGCTAGCGCGCTTTATTTTTGTCTTTAGTTGATTCAAAAAAATTGAGCCCAACTTATATCTTAAAAAATAGCCAAGAAAAGTTGTGCTGATATAACTTAATGCACTTTAGCCCTATATTACTAGGATCTGATTAAAGAATTGAAGGTATTATTAACATTCACATTCTCCAACAAACCCACACATTCTAGGGCTCACAAACCTAACCCATAAATTGAAACTGACGAGAAAGATAATAAGTCGAATTCCAGTTGCAACTAGTTTCAGTAAGTCATAAGAAAAACAAAGCTACAGTTCTTGCATAAATGCAGAAAAATCAAGAACATTATCTATAGTAAGTGATTATGAGGATAAATAGGCCTATGAGGACATCTAGTTACAAAGTGATGATTAATTAATTGACAAAGAATGGGAGGTAGGCTAGGCTTAATAATTCCAGTTCAAATACACCAATGTAGAGAAGATAAATATTCACTTGAGAAATGATAGAAAGTGCAAAAATAAGATTAAAACCTCTAAAAATAATACTTAGTTTCACGACACGTGGAATGGATCCAACTTGTATTGAAATAAAGCAATTCGAATGGCAATGTGGTCAATGTCTACCTTCGTAAGCTACATTAGGATATTTTATGATAATCTACTACGGTTCAAGTAACAAAGGAAGAGCAAAATAAACTTTCAAGTTCACCAAAAGCACTGATAAAAGAAAATAATTTATAATTCCACTAGCACTATTTACCTAGATTGCAATGTCAAATGGAAATGTAGGCTGTACTGGTGTATGTAGGTTACATACGCGAAGTCAAACTCAAGAATGCCAAATTTTAAATACAGATTAGACAAAACATATATATTAGCTGCTGAACTGAGTTGAAAATAATATTATTTCAAATTGCAAATTAAAAAGATTCAAGAAACAACATGGCGGGAAAGAAATAAGCCGTGTCAATAAACCTAGAAACCGGTGATGGTAAATGAACGATTATTAGGTTGCAATTGCTTATAAAATTCTTCTGGATGATGGAAACTTGGTGTGAGGGCTGATGAATTTTAAAATTTATACAAACAAATCAAAGATAAGATTTTGACAGAAATATTCAAACACTTTTTGGTATACTCACATGTGTAGCCAAACAGGGCGAAGAATTCAGGGTTTCGCGATCGCGAACAGGGTAGGAGGCGCAGGCGCACGACGACCACGTTTTATTTCCGATTACGTCCTAGAGGGGTACCCAGTATTGATCCGGTTACATTTTTATGACGCTAAAATTGAAATTTTCATAATCCATCGATTTGAGAGAAAAATTTATGGGATAAACAAATACTAAACAGCAAAATTCAGTTCCCACATTCCAATTACAACTGTATAGTCACATCAAAGAAACATCACTAGAGTCCTTGAAGAAAGAATTGCTTTTAAAATTTATTTCAAACTGAATAATAATTATCAGATTAATGCTTTCTAGCACTTAAATATATTTGCAATTTTATTCTAAATTATGTCCAACAATTTCCTTTTTTCAACGACGATATTCATATGGCAGTGAAAATATGTTTCAGTTTCAGGGTCACGTTGGTTGGTAAACGAGTTGATCCTCGTAAAATAGTCAAATTTATTTATGATTTATTGTTGATTAAAGCTAAAGTACCTGACAAAATGGTAAGCTTAAAAATATTTATTGCCCTAATTTCGCTTTATTGAATCTAATTTGCCAACTCCGAATGACTTCATGTAATGCTTCTTCAATCTAACCTCATAAGTTGTCATAACCTAAGAAAAATAGAAACAAACAAAATAATTCTCTCTCGGTTATTTCGTTTTTATTAACTCACATTTTATTATTAAAATCTTTGATATTATTGTCGTTCTATCATTCAATTGAATTCTATGCATATCTAAAAACTGATGATGTGTAGAATCGAGGGTGTGGCTAGGTAGACTTGGGACAGGTTGCAAATTGAATTACTGTATATTTTCTTTGGTATTCTAACTTTTACCACCTCATGCACGCTATAATTTTACTCTTAATTTTCCAATATTTTGGAAAACCATTAATATTAAAATTGGGTCACTTAGAAGTGTTGATAAAAGAAAGGTAGGCTACCGTAATAATAATAGACCTATTGAAGTTTCTCATTTTGGTCTTGGTTTTTTATGTATGTGTCATCTTATTGACGATAAAAATTGATAACACTGAATCCAATCGTTTATCGTTATCTCCCAAAATTGGTGTCTAATAAAAACCTAGATAACCGTGAGGTTTTGAGGCAATATATTTCAAGACAGCGGATGCGAGATGGTCTGAGTTGGTACCTACTTACCTGACATTTATATAATGGTTTGCAGCATCGTGACAGAGCAAGTGTGTGGGAAGCTTTCACTGGCAACTCAAATAATATCCAATATAACCGCGCCTAAGGTGATACCGCCTAAGAATAACCCCGTGGTCACTTGGTGAGAGCGGTTGCTAAGTAATCATGTGGTTAAGTAACAAACATTCAAGACCGCCCTCGGATGGGTGACCGACACAAAAAATTGTAGAATTAGGCGAGATGAAACCTTCCCGTAAGGGTCTCCCCATTGATAAAAAGACATACGCCTACGATAAAAGAAAAACCGCGCTTAAACGAGAAGCAAGGCGCGGTGCTCAAGTTTAATGAATTCATTCTTTATATCATACTTTCATTAATATACAAGCTGTCCCGGCGAACTTCGTATCGCACTCTTCACCACCCCCAAATGATGTTCTATATAATGTCAAACTTCATGCCAGTCCTAAAAATGGAATTTTAAAATGTCCCCTTATTAACGCAGTAAATTTTTTTTACATATCCTCTTCATGGTCAACCCCTCTTTCCCATCGAATGTCACCCCTCCTCCCACCAATTATTTTTTCAATTATACAAACCAGAAGTATTTAGTTAATTTTTTATTGATTTTTGGTCAGTAAAGTATAATTTTAACTTCTACCAATTAGAAAACTTGGTTCATTTATAGTTTTTAATTTTATTTCCGTTCCAACAACTGTTATCAGATTCTAGTTCTAATTAAAACATTTTTTTCATATTTATTACTTTTGTTTTAAATTTTTTTTATTTAAATTTATTTTATTTATTTATTTTATTCCTGTTCTTGGAGACATTATTATTGAAGAATAAAGTATGAAATGAACGAATATATTTCAAGAATTATTGTAAATTAGATGACTAGCTCCGTACCAAAGTCTCAGCATAATGGATAGAATTGGCAAAAAAAAAACGATCCAGGGTGTAGCTTTGAACCGAGAGTTAATAATCACGCAGAGACTCTTGCACTGAGCCACGGAGACTTGGGATATTTTGCTAATATACTTGATCTTAAAGGTTGCCGCCCCAGCAGATAGAGAAAATCTGAGTGATCTCATCGATGCCAACTCGTTCCAACGTAACTTGTGAAATATTTGATCAGGTTATGATCATTAATGTAATAACTATTTAGTATTTGGGAGGGATTTTCTCTGTGATTATAATACATATTATGTTAACCAGTGCTTTAAAATTCAAACGAATCCAAAATCATCTACAATCGGTTCAGCTTTTCTCGAGTTATAAGCGAGCGTACATGACACCAACTCTCTTTTATTAATATAGATTTTATCCGACCAATTTTTGATGGTTGCAACTACAGTGATGTTTATTTAGAATTTCAAACCGAGCAGTCCATTGGAATTTAAAACTCATTTTATTAACGCAATTGTTTTAAAATAAATTTCTTGTATCGGTTTTATCGATGGAGCAGCTGCATTACTCACCGGTAGTGCTAACTCGGCTTATTTTGGTGTCAATTATATACCAGAAGTATTGGAAAATTTTTATTGATTTTGGCTGGTTCAGTAAAGTCCATTTCTAGCACTTCTACCAATAAAGCAAACTTGGTTTTCGTGTTAAAGTTGTAAGTTATGCAGCTTTCCAACAACTGTACCCTACGCAGATTTTACGTTAAAGGGTTAAAACATATTATTTTTGCAGTTTGTATTAGTATTGTAGTTATAATGTTGAAGAACTCTTCAAGCTTTTTTCTCTGTAGAGTAAATTTTTTTGGAGACATTAATTGAAGAATAAAGTATGGAAATGAGAATATATTTCAAGAATTATCCTTGAACCTCCTCTTCCTGTACCAAAGTCTCAGGCAACATGGATGGAAGAGATTGTGTAGTGACACTTGTAAACGAGGATGATGATGCTGATATTTATTTTCAGACGGATCAACAGATGGATAGTGCATTAGACTTGATGCGAAGGTTTGCCGCCCCAAGCAGAATCCAGAAAAATCTGAGTGATCTCATCGATCATGATCGTTCAAACTTGTGTGAGCAGATTTGTTATCATCAGTTGATCAGCCCTTGAAAATAGCTAGGGATGCGAATTTGGGAAGGATTATCTTCTCTGTGATTATAATAGGGATGGAGACTCTTACAGGTAGGCCTTCAAAACAGATTCTTGGCTTCTTACTACAAGTTGCTTTCATACAATCTATGTTGTTGAATAATAATCAATGAACATTGTGCGCCAATGCCTTTAGAACATGAAGTTTCATTATGGCAGTACATAATTTCTAGTCTTTCTATTTATTTGAAAAAATGACAATATTGTTTTAAGGCAAAAGCCTATTAACTCATAGGGGTTAAAAGGAAATTAAACTTTTATGATAAAATTGCAAAAACGCGAAAATATGTCTTTCTTTTAAATATCACTTCTCTCAGAACTATGTCATGTAATATGTAAGTTATTTTTATCAAAATAACAGGGAAAATGTCTCCTTCCTAACGTTTTTTAGATATTTCTTATCCGAGCAATAGTTTTTTTCTTTTAATTCAATTCAAACACAAAATCATGTGACTAAACCACTAGCATAAAATCAACTTGTTCGCCAGTGGGAGTAGGATGATAAATTACAAGGTTACTTACTTTACAAGAAAAGCATCAACGGAAATAGCATAAAAATACACATGCACTGTATAAATACAACAGAAACATAATATAAATCGTAAAAAAATCAATGATAGCATTCTATGTTAACTAAATCATGGTAAAAATAAAACTTTTCAATAATCCCATTTTTGGAATTTTTGGGTTAAAAACCCTATACTATTGATATGATACCTTCGGTATTTCATATCAGAAATCATGAAATTTTCGAGATTCTGAGAGGCCAAACTACGTTCTTCCGACGACTTTTGAAGAGTGGAAAAATAATTTCATTTATTTCTGAACAACTTTCTCGCTTATCTTTTCGAATTCGAGAAACTTTTTGTTTCAAAAGATAAGTGGGTGGTGAATATGATTTATGATTGAAATGACTCGACAATGACAAACATATTCATTAATTAAAAAACAACTATTGCTCGGATAAGAAATATCTGAAAACCGTTAGAAAGGAGACATTTTCCCCGTTATTTTGATATAAATAACTTACATATTACTACATGACATAGTTCTGAGAGAAGTGATATTCGGAAGAAAGACATATTTTCCTGATTTTTCAATTTTATTATAAAAGTTTAATTTTCTTTTAACCATTTGATCCTGGAACTTTTTTATCACAACAGGAATATCGAGGATGAAATTCTAATGTGGTTTAATTGAAAATTTGAAGAAGTTGCAATTTCACACAATCTGACAACGTTGCTATTTCCGCGGCTGGGGGCTCAAGTGACAACTAGTTTTATTCAAACTGTAAATACATCGGCCTGCCCTTCGCGGCGGCTAGTAGCGTCAGAGAGCGAAGTGCACAGACTAATTGCGCGCACTGTACCTAATAATGCAATCTATCCAGCAAGTTCTGGTCATGGATGGAGAATACTGAATTACCTGAATTGGAAATGATAGAAGTTTCTTGCCGCTTTTCATTTTTTTTCAACTGCATCAATCAGATTCGATTAGATCAAACTCAAAGTGCATGGTAAACACGCTGAAAACTGTTTAGAATGATAATTTTGAAAATTAACTATTTATTTTGCAGGTCTCCTTGGAGCAATACTTACGATCCTCCCCTTGAGGACGGGTCAATGCCATCTGAAAGAATAAGAAAATTGGAAATAGATGCTAATCATGCATTTGACCAATATAGAGAAATGTATTTTGAAGGTGGCGTTTCCTCTGTCTATTTATGGGACTTGGATCACGGATTTGCGGGTAAGATTCCTTGTTGATTTCATATTATATGAATTTCTCTTAAAACAAAAACTCAACTCTAAAAGTAGGTAAAACATAATATTTTAGAGAGTGAAAAAATTTTACAGTACAATACGGCTACATTCTAGTTAGAACATTGTGTGACGTGAATTAATCCGAAATCTCAGATAGTCACAGTATGCAACATCATTAAATACCGGCAACGAATGTGAACGATTAGAGTTGAATGAAACTTTTACTCTTGATTGAAAACTATAGGCTAGATTAAACAGTTCATTAAAAATTCAATTCAACTCTATATACATGAAATAGCTTCTTCATCATTGTACTAAAATGATGAAAATGACTCATTTTATTCACTTCTTAAACTCTTATCCAGTAATTTCAAATATTATTGACTGAGCTAACGCTGGTCTCAATTGGATAAGATGAGCGAATAACTTATTCATCTTGAAAATATCTTCTTCAACTAATTTATAAGATTAT
This sequence comes from Laodelphax striatellus, assembly GCA_017141395.1. Classification (NCBI taxonomy): domain Eukaryota; kingdom Metazoa; phylum Arthropoda; class Insecta; order Hemiptera; family Delphacidae; genus Laodelphax; species Laodelphax striatellus. The sequence goes on from CM029532.1 coordinate 29,556,449, forward strand.
TTCACATTCTATTTTTCAATTTGATCCTAGCCTAATGAGATTGATTAACATAAAAGTACCTATCTGTAAATAATCCACCCATATCTCAAATTTATATTTGTTTCTTGTCGGTATCCAATCAATGGAGTACGTAAGAGATGTTCACCTGTTACTTCCGTGGTAAGGGTGACCACTTATCAGTTTGATGCCTTTTTACGCTGAATGTCATTCTTCCGTGCGAATTAAAATCGCTTCTCAGTGATACGGAACCCACATAAAGCTGTAGGTCTATCATCATCATCATCCCTTCCATTACCCAAAAAGAAGCCAAGGTCTTATGTGAGCATCACAACAGGAACAAAATCAATGTTTGTTCATTTTATATTATTTTTTGGTAGTCAATGAAAAATGATAATTTCATTGCTAATGTTTTCTATCATGACATTATTTTTTTAAGTGTTCAATTCTTCGACTAAAAAAAGTTCCTCAACTCGAGAGGAATATGAAGGAAGTTGAATAATTCAATATTTGCTCATGAAACCCATTTGTAATTTCTGAATTGTTTCCTTCATATCCAGGTGTGATACTGATTAAAAAGGCTGGTGATGGTTCAAAGAAAATAAAAGGCTGCTGGGACTCCATCCACGTAGTTGAGGTCAACGAGAAAGCGGCTGGCAGAAATGCACATTACAAATTGACATCAACTGCCATGCTTTGGTTGCAAACAAATAAAACTGGTTCCGGAACCATGAACCTTGGTGGTAGTTTAACAAGACAAGTAAGTGCCTGGAATTTCCAAAAAAAATTGAAAAAATTATTCGTACCTCCATTTAATTAACGAGTTCTTGAACATTGCATAATTTATGGTTGGCTTCTTGAAAGCTATATGAAAATCTATTAATTTTTCTAATATCAGACTCTACTTTGTTGACCTCTGCTTTAGTTTTGAGTTTCTTATTCTGATTTTGAATTTTTGGAAAATAAAAAACAATGTTGAGTTCGAGCACTATAATTGCAGACAAACAATTACATCAGGGTGATGTAATTAGGTGTTTAGTTACACCCTTAGTTTTACTTATTTTTATAGTTTACACACTTACTTTTAGTTAATGTAGACTTTTAGTTATATTATTTTACCAATTTTACTTATAACGGATGAAATCGTTTGAAAAATGAAAAATATTCTTACGAAAAGTGTTGAATATCCGTGCTATGTATTGGCTTGCAGGCTAGGCACATTCAAGCGTCAAGTGTGCGTGGACAGACAAAAAACGAAACTGATTCCACCTGAGTCAATAATTATTGGCTGTAGATAGCATGCGATAGCCTATTGCTATATTGCTTGATTTTATATTGAATCCAAATAAACCACCGGCTACGTGGCACTAGGCTTTGCCAGTAGTGTCAAATTCTATTTATGTCGGACCATTTTAGTTAGCTGGAATTTTCGTTATTTTTACTTGATGTTAGCCAAGATTAGTGTTTTAAAATACTACTAATCACTTCCAAGAACCAAGCTAGTTTCCCAGTTTAATATTTCTAATAAATAGAATTGATGTTTGAACAAAAAGTACACATCAATAACTCACTTGTTCAAAGATTTCTATAAATTTCGGTTGTACATTTATGACTAAAGGACTATTCTCAATATTGTTGGTTTAGTCTCCGTCTCGACTTGTTCTGCGCATGCGTCAATAATAAAGGACCAATGACAGAGAACGAGCTGAACTGAGACGAGACGGAGACTGAGCTGATATGTGGAAATAGTCTTTAATGCTCCTGAAGTATATGTGGGAATAGTCCTTATTGCTACTGAAGTATATACTTCTTTCTGACTCAAGTATAGACTATTCCTCCTTTATGTCTTTGATGTGTCTTTCAAACTCTCAAGCAGTTTTTAACACACCTCTCTTTGTGTTGATGAGTTGATGTTGGTGTTGATTAAACTGATTCTCGCCCAATGTTTTCCGTAGATATTCCATTTCTATCATGATTTAAGATTGTTAATTCTATCTGCTTTTACAGAAAGAAGAAGATTCAAATCTATCAGAAGCTTCGCCACACATAGCAAACATTGGTAGAATGGTTGAAGATATGGAGAACAAAATAAGAAATACGTTGAACGAGATCTACTTCAGCAAGACGAAAGACATTGTGAATGGACTGCGAAGTATTCAGCCGTTGTCCGATCAGCGAGCACAGGCTGCCCTCAAAAAAGACCTCGCCGCAGCTCTACAAAAGAGACAGGCCAAAACGGTCGACAATTGAACACTCAACCATTCTAGGTTTGTACAACAATCAATTCTATTCACTGACTATACGGCAAAGTTTTTATTTTAAATTCCATAAAATATCACACGCTCATAAATTATTAGATCTCAAAAAAATACCCGACTATAGTAGAATTTTTTTAATTTGGCTGATGGATCAGATGATTACAAATGGGGAAACAGACAAAAATTTTCTTTGTCCACGCGCACAGACGCACCTACACGCTTGTCCATTAAAAAAAAAGTAAGACCTTACATAGAATATTAGCCCTAGCACCCACTGAGGTGGAGTGGCGATGGCGTGGCAAACACCTAATATAAACATATGTAACTAAATGAAACAGCGCACATCACCTCGATGTTACCAATCGCCACTCCACCTCAGTGGGCGCTAGGGCTTAGATCTAGAAAAATGTTCTAGTAACATCTTACATCTCACCAGAATAGAAACAATATGTTTATTATAAATATACATTAAAATTAACCGTATTATAACTCTTTAACTCGTAATCAATGTCAATACGAATTCCAACCTAAAAACAGTTTACAGCTGGGTCTCGTAGACTGGGCTCAGACTATCCTGTCAGAGCTTAGCGTACCATCAAATTTTTATTGAATAACAATCATTCGCCATCCGTCAAATTGAAAAATTCTACTACACAACAGTTTTTTTATCATTCAAATTCAGTTTGAGTCGACTTCACGCAAGGTAAAAACATGTTTTTTTGCGCTACCCATTAAATTTATCGTTCAAACGATACTGATGACTTCATAGCTGACTTTAAACGTCTCTTTGATGTTGTTCTCCACTAATTCATAAACAATTTGTAGAATGTCCCCGAATTTTTAGCATCTTTAAATCATTTCCTCCTTCTTTGCAAACGGATTGCCAACTGAATGTAGAAGAATACTGTAACGAATATAATGAAACGATTCAAGATGGCCAAAAAAGTATTAAATTTTATTCTCAACGTAATAATACAAAAATGACTGGAAACCCCATTTAAAAGCATATTATGTGATTTCAATTATTATTATTAATGAATAATGTCACTGTTATGTGCTCCATCCATTTTATAGAATGCTAACTTCTGTGCGACGCTTGGAAGAGTAAAAAATATTCATCAGCGGTTAATTTTAATTTGCAATGGAATCTGTCAAATTTCAGTAGTGATTAATTCCTTTTTCAATGCTTCGAGATTATGTCTTGAATTGCAATCGTAATTGATTCCTCAATAATAATTCTTCAATGTTGAATACTCTTTTAGGAGTTGCGCAGAACTTTGCATTCAGGAGAATGGAGCACACCTCAGTCATGTTATTCATAAATGAGTAATATTCATTTAATTTGGCGGATGGCATTAGATAGATAGATTGAAAGATATTACTTTTTTGCCATCGGACTCTAAGGTCATCAGAAACGTCAAAATAATATCCATCTATCTAACTGATGCCATCCGCTAAATTAAATGAATACCACTATAATTATATTCACATAAAATGATTTTGAACGGGCTTCACAGTCATGTATGTATTATGCTTTGCATGATATTGATTAATAATGTAAATATCTCCTGAACTTTTTGGCAAATCAATTTACGGTTTTGACTATTCATTTTATATTGAAATTCCGCATTGAAATCATGTACAATACATTGGATAACATATAACACAGTAATCATAACCACATTCCTATTTAAAATAAGAAATGGGAATTTCTTACTATATTCCCACCGTTTCATATTTTTAAAGTCACATTAAAATAGTATTTTTTCAGTTGTTGGATCCTCAATAACACCTACCGTCAAATTAACCTTCTATACGAAATATAAAGCCGTTCTCATACTTTTCGCACTCTCTATATGTATTGTTGATAGCTGGTGTCGTCATCAGCCAACCTTTTTCAGCATGCTAACACTTGATACATTGGCAGAAGTGCATAACTCTCATTGTGTGACCACATCAAAATCATAGGAAATATGTCTGTCTCCATTTTGCTCCACAATAGCAAAAGCCTGTTTTCAACAGATGAATGCCTAATTTCGTTTGAGGACAAAGTTCGTGAGAAAAAGGCTACAGGACGAGAATTTTAGGATAACTTTGAATCAATTGTTAAGATGTCTCAACCTTCTTTGGATGTTACATCTTTGATTTTTATCAATGAATACAGATTTACCTGAAGTTGTGAATTTGATCCATAACGAACTGTGAAGTTAAATTCTTGTGATTTTACGAAAATACGTGTCGTCTTATTGAATAATCTATTTTATAAGAACCAACTGTATTTATAAAATATTTTTCATTTCCTTTGCAGCCCATTGATGATTATGATGACTATCAGTGTCAAGCAGATTAGGTGGACTGAGGCGGAAATGAGTTGTACTTCATGTTGACTGTGTCTGTGTCACACCCACTCTCTCGTTTCTAAGTTTTATCATTTGTGCAATTCTATTCTCTTATATACAGCTTTATGCATTTTCAGTTCTAGCCTATTATCCTTTGTAATTACATAATGCATCATATTTTAGATTCGTGTGTACTAGAGACTGAAAGTAAATAATGCCCTGCCTTGACATTCCCCAACCACGGAAAAGATTCTCAAGATGTTTCCCACCTTTGCATTTATCCAGAATAAATTTATTCGATAACTATCAATTGAAAACAAGATATCATTTTCCTGTAATGATCAAGCAAGCGATTCACTTTGGCCATTTGGTAACATCTGCTTAAAGCGAATTTGAATATTAGTAATTATCCTTGTTCACCTTCAACTCGATTAATTAATCTAGCTTTTACAGCAAACAATCTCCAACAGAATATTGTTTAAAGCTCAGAACATTGAAATGTTAACACGGTAGATGCTGTATGGCTGCTCAAAAGAAAATAAAGATAAAAATGAGACAACGAAATTAAATAAGTATTTACATCAAAATCATTCTTACAATAAATGAAAATATTCCCTCTCTTTATTAACAATTTCATAACTCAAAATTGATGGGTCACTTTTTCTCATAACCATGTTCCAGGTACAGTAAGTGATTCCAAATATTAATAAGTCTTGAAAATGTATATTAATAAATTTCTAATTTCCCTTGAGTAGTACAAAGTAGCACATACTTCATTGTATTGGAGATTTAATAATGAATACAATCATTTTTATGAAGATTCTGATGTGACTCTTTACAGTGATCAATCTCGAAACCATTTCTTAATTCTTTCTTATCTAGCATTATGATACCAGTTAATGATATTTCTAATAATGGATATCTTTGGAAATAATTAATTTCCTTATTCGTATTATTCCTGTCAATATGATACTTAAATGTTAGCGTTTCAGCTTTCAGAACTTTCATCTCAAATTTAATGCTCCATTAATTTCCTTATAGTGATCATTTGAATTTTGGTGAAAACTTGAAGGTTGATTCCTATTGACTATCATAGAGCTAGAGTGTAGATATCAGTTTTCAATCAAAATTTGCTAGGCAAGTACTCGCTATCAACAATCATACTTTAACCCACACCAGTTTTCATGAAATAAATTTCATATTATTGATCAATATTTATTGTACATCACCATTCGTTTTTTTGTTCTAATATGTCAATTCACAAGATTTACTTATTCCTCTTATCGTCTTCAATAAAATATGATGCATTGCCATAAAATAGTGCGTTTATTGTAACATTCTTATTATATTTATGCCTATGTTTAGTTGTACATTTTTAAAGGAGTGAATGTATTTAAAATGTGCTCTTATAATTATATTATTTTTTAGATAGAATTGTCATTAATTTCGATTTTCCTTATAATATTGGGGCCTGGGGAATAGGATTGGATAAAAACAATGATTTTTCCTTTATATATGTCTCCATTTCTCTTGAGAATTAACTTTTAGCCTTGCCTTTGAAATATAGAATCTAACATTGTTATTTGTATTATGTACTGAAAGATTGTATTACTGTGTAATGTTTCCAAATGTGAATTATGTAACTGAATATTTCTGCTATATATTAATCATTGTCAATATCATAAGCTTCTGTCTGACATGTTCTTGAGACTTTATTTTGTAAAGAATCTAACATTTTTAACAATCTCATAAAAGTTGACAAAATTTATAATTATGCCAGTATTATTTTGCTTACAGTTTGAATTATTCATTAATCTGCCTTAGTTTTCTTCATATGAAATCACCAAGAAGCCGACTCTATCTTAAGCGGAACATTCAATTAATTGAATACTTATTGATGTATTAAAAATCATTTGAATTTACTCCTGTATTGAACTACTGAAAATGTCAATACTATAATGTGATTTGCTCTTAATTCAACTTTTAGCCTGTAAAATGAGAGTTTATGAATTTCTCAATTTGAAAAATATCTTCTCACTAAACGGGTACCAATCGGAATATCACATGCAAATTCAGCATAGGAAAATTGAAATACAGTATAATGAATCGAATTATGGTTTCCTTAGTTAAAGCAAGTAATATGCAACATCATAATTGTATGGTTCGAAGAGTTTGAGGTGTTTTGTTCACACTACTCATACAAGTTGAAATAATTCCCTTCGACTGATCTTGCAGACAATGTATATCGAAATTTCATTACTTACTTTCGATGATTCGAGACCAAGGGATCAACAGATAAAAAGAAAACTCCTCTCTCTCTTTATGCTTTGAACATGAAATCTGCATGTGTTCTCTTGACTGTTGAATTACTCTGCCATGTTCAAAATTAATAATAATAATAATCTTAGTAATAAGAAACTGTATTATAGAGATACATTAAAATTCAACTTGTAAAAAATTCATATTAGCATGGTGTCGGATATAAGAATTAGAGAACTATGGAATGCCTCTTAGTGTGAATTGACAGTTAGATGGAATGATTATGTTGAGTTGTACACATTTTGGTGTAGTATAGTATTCTATTCAATGGATATATATTTACAGTGGCCGTTGAGTAAAACTCTTAAGGTGCGTAATAAATATTATAGGCTCGAGATAATATTGAATAATTATTATTCAATATTACCTTGGGATTTACTTTATGGAAAATGTTTTCGAGATAATATTGAATAATTATTATTCAATATTATCTCGAGCCTACCCATATTTTCGAAATGTGTCTGTCGAAATCATTCTACGATTTACTCTATGAATGGCTTATATAATGAGAATAGTGTGTGGAATTGGAAAGTCGTTATTTCATGAATTTAAATTAACAAAAACCTTTCTTCATTCCGTATTTTCTCTCAGAACTTGATGCTTTCTATAAAAATTCTCAATTGTCATAAATGTTTTAGTTGATTGAGGAACTTTCATGAAAGCTTGTAAATTGATCCATAGTTATCGCTGATAAAACTGCCAATTAGATTAGCATAACACCTTCTTTATTCCAATTCCAGTTTAATGTACTCCTATTGAAAAAAATTGTAAAATAGATTTTATTTTTATTGCTTTCAGTTTTTTTTTTTTATTATTATGAATGTTCTGCACATTTTAAGTTTGGTCCTGAATGGAGTTAAACCATAAAATTATCCATCGAAAGCCTTAGTTTCTTAAAAATTTGAATTCAAAAATATTTTATAGTCCTTCCTGTACTATAGTCCTACCTGTACTGATACCTTGTACTTTATTAGGCCTTGATAATGGTAAATTTAATATTGATTCTTGGGTTTGATTACCCCATTTGTAATACGTGAAGATATTCGATATTAAAATTAGCTTTATGAAAAATATTGTTCTGGAAATGTTCAATCAGCAATAATCAACTTATACTAAATTTTAAGAATTGAAAGCCTTATAATACTTCGATTCAGTCATAACAATTAGTTTTTGAAAAATTAATAATTTAATAGTTTCTATGATTTGAATACTCCATAATTATATCATTATCAATTACAAACTCTTGTCCAAACCATGATATCATATGATATTTTATCATATTATGATGGAACTAAAATATTTAAATATTATATTATATATTTTCGTTCGTAGCTATCAAATTAATTATCACCATTGTAATTTCATAATTTTCTGACTGAAAGTCATAGCCATAAGTGTTGGTCTGAAATGAGATAAATACTGATGAACTGTATTCTTTAGTTTGAGTACTTTCCTACTGATTTATAAATACCTTTCTTGCATAACTTGTTTAAAATAGTTTAGTTATTGAATAATTTATTGCAATCTTCTAGAAAAATAACAAAAGTTGAAATAAAATGGTTATTTTTAAAATGTCATTTATTACTCCCAATTTAATAATTATTATTAAGATTATTCTTGATCACTATTGTGGCGATCTCTATTTGTTTGTCTGGTAATGATGAACTGAAAACATGGCAGCATACTCACCCTGGTTTGCCTGTGTGTGTTAGCACTTTTTCATATCTTTAACCGCATGCCTCTATAAATGCTTCATCTCTCTACGCATCTCCTGAGATTTGCTACCTAACATCTAAACCTTGCTAGTAGATAGCAGCATAGAGAAGGACGTCCGTCTGGGATATATGAAAATCAGTAACCATGCCTGCGCATGTTGACCTGTACCAGGCATACCTCCGTTAGACCACAACTTGGCCGGCCTTAAAAGTTTCGTTTCGACTAAAGTTGTTTGCTTCAAACCAGTGGGAAAGGTTTAGCATTGGAGTAGGATGACCAGCGCACACTGCATCAAAACGTTTTGTTTATTTCAGTCGGTTTGAAACTCGTTCTTCTATGTCGTTATACTGCCTTTCGTTTCCGTCAAACGATTTCAAACATTTACCATAATAGTCGAATACTAAATATAGTTTATACTTTGGTACGCTTAATCAATGTACAATCCATATTTTTAATTCTTCTATTATTTTAGAGCTAGAGTGATTCAAAAAAGAATACACATATTTAAAATTTGTATTTAATGAAAGAAATATCATAGAGACAGCCACTTATATAATATTTTCAAAGAGTAATTAACCAAAACCTATCTAAACTCTTTCCTCTCTCTGTAGCATATCAGGCGTAATAGTTTGATAACTGTTATTTATTGTTTCAAATCAATATCCATCCATTATTGATGATTTGACGAAAATAACAGCAATATCCAAAACTGTTACGCCGGACATTCTGACGATATAGTGGGGAACAAGTTTGAGGAGTTGGATTGATATTGCTCGAGTGTCTGAGGGGAATATGGGAACATCTCTGAACCTGGTTTGTGAGTGAAAAAACTCTTTAATTACTCTTGAAATGATGTATAACAGAAGGTTCTTATGATGTTTTTTTCATAACATACTAAATTTTAAAAGGTGTGGTATTCTTTTGAATCACTCCTATTACTTATACACTTCGCGAATTGTATTACCAGTCAACTGAATTCAATTTAAATCTTTATTTTTATGGAAGTAGCGTATATACGGCCCAGTATTTCTCATGCCAAAGTTGAGAGCCAATGACGATAAAAATCAACAAATCTGTAAAACTATTAATTATTCAATAATAAATATTAACATTCAATAATATTAACAGCATTTCTCATACAACGAGGCAGCTTATTTCCAATAAAATTTTAGGTCAATAAAACACTTTACTCCTTGTATTATGGACTTCATAATTTTGTTTTATTGGCTAGTTAAAATGTAATATTATAAACCTTACTATAAATTCGTAGAAAATTTGTACTAAAACAGGCTTTATTCACATCATAGATTCATAATGATTATATTCATCAGGCAAATTACACTATAATTATTATTACCGAAAACTTATTATAGAAAACTTTCAACTTGCTATCAGTTCTTCTAAATAAATTCAATTTTATCAAATTCTTTTTCAGAGCTGGATCGAACCTGGAACAGATTATTAAATATTAGTACACTACTTGAACAAATTGCAATTACAGTATTGTGAAAAACACTTGAATGAATTCAAAACATTTGACACATTTACAAATTTTTACCATTATTTACATACAGTGAATATTCAAATACAGAGCGTGCCATCCAAATTGGCGTCTCACTGGAGCATGTGCGTTGATCGCTTTCTCCCACTACAGTGCCTGCTGACTCACGGTACCGGTACAGTAGATTTCAAAAGTTCATTCAGCTGGCAAACTCAGCTTTATAAAAAAAAATCATATTCGCCCTCGGTTATCTAGCTTTTACTATGATGTTATTTGCTTCACTGACTGTATGGCCTTAGCGGCTGGAGGAAACGTGGTGGGAGAGACTATCCATCTCTCTCGCACAGCCTCCCCTAGACGCCAATTTGGATGGCACGCTCTGTACTAGCCTATCACAATAAATCAATGTTAATTTTTAAACAGCGCTATTGTAGTTAACCTGCTTGGTCAGTTTGGTAACAATTAAAGTTCAAATTTTGATTTCAAATGACAGTGTTAAAAACTACATTCAGCAATTTTGAATAATAATTATTTTTCGAATTAATGTACTTGACCTGCACACATAATTATAAAAATATAAAAAATAATAATCTATAAAAACTAATCTAACTCTTCGGCACAAAACTACAAGAGAATCACATACAGCAACATATATAACAGCAATACCGATAAAAATGATCAAAGTGGATAGAGATTCATTTCTCAATAAAATATTTGATAGGCCTACTTGGTTACAATTTAATATTTGATGAAATTATTCTGGAGCAAATGACCACGATATAAACGAGGAACAATATCAACCGGAGAAAATATTCAAAACATTAACAATCTCAAGAAGATGAAGATAATAAAGGCATTTACATTTTTTTATTAAATTAATATTCAATATCTCCAGACGGAATGGCAAGGCGAGATTGGGAAAGCGGAAAATTGTCAAGAGAAAAAATATACAGTATAAATAAGAAGAATCTTGACAACTAAAACCCTCATAAAGCTTATTATTCATATTTAGAGTTTATAAAAAACACTTTCGTTAATATACAAATCTAGGCATTTTAAGAAAATATTTTTTTATGTTTTTATACATTATGAAATATTAATAATTCTAGTTTATTATAAAGATTTAATAAAGATGAAAAGATACCTTTGCACCTTCAGTAAACCTATATAATCTCCATAAGAAAGCCCTTTAGAATCGGTTGCATTCATTAATTTTTTTATTAATCATTACCTATTTTAATTTCCTGGTGATCCACTCGCATATCCAGGTGAAGGTGATTCAGCTTTTTCTGGGATTGTAGTTGATACTCTGTTATTCGTTCTCTGGAAACATTAAGAAAATCATGGAAATCGAAAAATAGCTTATACTTTCCATGACGAAATGTTAGTTGATAATTCACTTTTAACTTATGTGGTTAAGTTACAAACATTCAAGACCGCTCTTGGATGGGTGACCGATACAAAAAATTGTGCAATATTAGGCGAGGTGGAACCTACCCGTAAGGGTCTCCCCACCGATAAAAAGCCATACGATAAAAAAAAACTTTTAACTTATTCCCATTTAAGTTGCAGTCTTAAATTTTGTGCTTTTATTAAAATCCTATCTACAGTTTATTATTCTAGTAATGGCTTGAAGTGTTGGTATTTATTTTTGTAAAAACAACGGGTTTTTATTTATTTAAGAAACAACATTTTGAATAGCCGCCATTTTGTTTTCTGAATTTGAAAAATTGTCATAATTTTTTTGTAGCTTTGTCTGGTTGTCATAAATGTTGGTGCAAAGTTTCAATTTCATATTTTAAACCATTATTTAGAAAAAAAATGGTGAAAAAACAAAAGGCAGCTGTCTGAGTATAACTAAGAACTTCCGGACAATTTAATAGATATGTTTCTTAACTAGGAACAATGTCCTAGAATATTGGTAGGGTGTTCTGAAACACTCTGCATGTACGGTATTCAATGAAGGTACCGTATAGTTGATAATTCACTGTTAATTTATTATCATTTATGTTATAACACAACACATTGTCAAATTGTCATCAAAATAGGCCTTGCATAAAATGGGGTAGTGGATTTATTTTTTAAATAATGTATGCATAGACTAGTCCTGTGAGATAGACTAGTCCTGAGAGGTTAAATCAAGTTTCTGACCTCGGCAAACTTCCGAATCATCCAAAAGCTTCAGTGTGAAAGCTTGGCCAAACGTGGAAAAATGCAAGAATTTCGCCACGTGGAAAAATGAAAAATTGGCATACTTTTTTACGGCTTCTTGAGATGATCAGCAGGTCGAAAACTGGATTAATATCTCGGGACTAGGCAACCTCATACGTTATTGAAAAATAGATCCATCACCCCATTTCATTTCATGAAATTTACTACTTGTATTTTACTGGGGAATTATCTAGAAAAGAGAATGGTAGGCCCATTTGATAGCAAGGATACTCTCTATTGATGTAGATATAGGTATATTTGCAAGACTTAGGGGCTAGAATGTTAATTTATTAGTAATAATTATACAGCCCATTTTAAGTGCAAAATGGATAATATTCATACCCATTTTAATGAAATTCATGGCAAGATAATTTTTTATTTTCTCTTGCGAGAGCAATGTGAAGTTTTTGTTTTTGAGAGGCGATTTTCAATTTAGGAGTTTTCATCTATCAATCATCGGCTGATCAAAATAATCTTGATCAAATGCAAACATACTCTTCCATTCAATAAAATAATAATGATATAATAATAATGTACAAGTTCAATAAGGTACAATAATAAATAATAAGGTGAGAAACAAGTATCTGAATTTCACCTTATTAGATTCCTCATCCAATATGTAGCAGCGGTCCACTTTATGATATTCTTTGCCCGATCGAGGTTTCAATGTAATAACTGCCGTGCGGCTCAACCTGTCAGTGAAAAAATCAAGATTAGCAATGTTTTCACCTGACACATGAGAGAACTTGTGTAAGTGAAATTAATAGATTCATAACAATTATTATTGAATAGTAAACAGCAAACTATAATAGAAATATGCTCAATTCCATAAAATTATAGTTAGTACTCACTACTGGCGGTCAAGTCTTACCTTTGCCGGTAGTACCATATTCTATCTAATCGTAGGTTTTTATAATCTTTCGATATTTTTGTAATAAGGTTAGTACATAATAAAAGGATTAACAGAGTACAAATTTTCCTTAGGTATAGTATTGTTAAATAATATTACTGTTACAATATTATTGCTACCCCATCCATGGTTATGGATGGTTTTGGCTAATGAAAAATCATCGAATTGGAAAAATGTATTGCTCTCAGATTTTTCAAATATAGTAAAACTCAGGACATTGCGCTTGAAAAATGGAATAGAATTTACTCTATTGGATTTAAGCTTTCCTAGCTTGTTAAACATTTTCTGAGGGTCCATCATAAAACAACCGAATAGCCGGTATCAACTGCTAGTATAGAGAGCAAAGTGAAAAGAGAATGTCTTTTATTAATTGAAGTTATCTGTTGCTATTCCTATAAACATAAACCCCGAGTAGTGTGTATACTGCACCTAAGTCCATCGGGTGTGTCTGATGAGCTGTATGAGGATAGAGAGAGAGTTTCAATATAGTCCGACATATCAGAAGTAGCACTGCTGGTACTCTGAGAATCAATTCCAAGGATTGCTGTGCTTGAGTTTCCATTTCCTGTAAAATAATACATCGAATTCTCAATTATCCAAAGATCTCATTTGTTAGCAACTACCTATATAAGCGCAAGATATTATTGTAAATGAGTCAGGATCAAATCTTGAAACCGAAATAAAATTCGACACCAATAATGATTCTAATCACACCTGGGGCCTGTTTCATAAAATTTAAAACATAGGAAAGGCGGGCAAACTCTAGACTCTAGACTTATAAGTTTATTACATATTACGCCGTGCAATCCTCGTTTAGTGTGTGCGTGTGAGTCCCCGCCTTTTTTCTGTAACTTGAAACTCTATGAAACTAATTCCAGGATATCCAATATTTATTTCTTAAGTTCTTCATTTCAACTATGATCCTCTAGAATACAAATTCACATACATGACTGAATTTTCTCTTGCTCAATTCATCACTTGGCGATCATTCCAAAATTATTTGCTAGGATTAAAGCTTCATTTTTCAGATATAGCAATATTCATAAATTTTTAACTTTTTTCTTCTAAGAGTTAAATATTGGATTTGTAAGTAGGCCTGTTATCCAGTATTTTTCAATATCGACATTTAATGGACTCTAGCCATTACGTATGATTCAAGCAAGTTTGGAGTTAATAATTTATAAGCCTATTCCTTGAATGATTAATAATTTAAATCTCTAAAGTTTCAAAAGCACATGTAGTGAATCTTTGTAGAAACTACTGCGAAAATTACGCACTGAATATGCAATGACTAATGACGCAGAATTATTTATAAGGCTAATCCTCATTTAAAATATAAATTTCAAAGGATCTACCAGAGAACTCTATCATAGGCTCTGATAGGGTTTCTTTCTTCTACTATATTATGTACTACTTTACTATATCTGTGCTTGAAGTCTATTTGCTACCTTCAAAAAATTAGTCGAGTTGGAGCTGAAACAGTTTTTTGATCAAAGCTACTCAATAATATTAAAATTAATTTGATATTAAAGCTTTACCTTTATACGTTTCTTTATTCTCCTGAGGTGCTGGAGCCTCATCAGGCTTGATTGATCGCTTGGCAATTTGAAACTGGAAAGTGAGCTCTTGTAGCGGATCGATCGATTTGGACTTTCTGGGTAGAGATGAGTGAATACAACTACTGTTGTGAACTGAGTTGATTGTAAGGGAGTTTGGATTATTGGTTGCCATTTTCTCTGGACAGGAGGCAAGCTCAAACTCCACTTGCCGCTTGGGAGATCCCGCTGAAACTCCGGAATCATTCGAGCTGGAAGAATCTCGATTGTGTGCGCTTTTGCAGGGCACACTGCATGATCGCCTTACGGCTACTGGCGACGCCTCCATCTGCTGTTGTCCACTAGCATTATCACCATGCATCGTCTTTCTCTTTCCAACGCCATTCTCCCTGTCATTGTTCTCAGCCTTCACTATGTCATGATCAAAAACCGCCAAAGGTGGACCCGATGTTGTTTCATGGCTTACTGTCGTTTGCCGCAGTTTTCCAGTGTTCAGCATTGTACTATTGTTGACAAACTTCCTAGTTGTATTTTGTAAAGTTCCACTGTCCAAATAATTACCATAATCTACAGAATTGGAGCGCCTCCTATCAAATTGACTCGTTTGAGTATGGTAGCACAAATCGTCTTTGAAAAATCTAAAATGTCGCCTCAAATATGGACTGGATGTAGCAGAAACCGACGACTGATCAACACAGGGAACAGGTCTTCCTGGCACTTTGCACATTTCTAGACTCTTTTGTCGCTGAAAAGCTGCTGGGAAATGACTAATACTCTCAGATCTTAACTGATGTTTTTGAGAGCTGAATACAGGTTGTACCACTTCTGAATCATCCCTGTTTGTCAATGGCGACATATGGAGATATTCTTGGAAGGGTCCTTCTTTCTCAGTTGACCACTTACTGCTTTGACTACTCGAATTTTGTCTACTCTGGCTGTTATCTTTGAAGTCATCTGGATCCATTAGGGTGTAGTCATCCTGCTTCTTCACTTCACTCGCCATGTTTTCTTTCTCTATTCTTTTATCTGCTTCGGCGCATGAGTGTCCACATTTGCAGCATGATTGTCCTGTTCGATTGTCGGAGTCATGGACTCGAGATTCTTCTCCATTTTGTGTTTCAGATTGTATACTCTCATGCTTATCATTGTTTTCAACACTCGAAGCTACACGGTTAATTATGTCCCTCGAATTTTCGTAAAGCATCAATGAGTCAGCAAACTCGAGGTTGGCATAATTAGTTTGAACTGGCTTTGCTGATTCTGAAGTGTTATGAGATGGCACTTCTGATACACTTTCACAGATTACACTGGATTGCTCTATACAATCTTCCACTTTATTTATCGTTGGTATCGATTCTTGTTGAGCTTCAGTAGTACTTATTGATTGGTGGTTTTCATGGAATCTCGGTTGTTGGAAATGATAAGGCAACTTAGCGCCAAGTATCTCATTTTTGATCAATTGAACCTGAAAAAATATAAGATTTTGTACTTATTTCAAATAAAAATAAATTCACATTATCAGAATGATTATTATTTCAAAATTATGGAAATAAAATTAGTATAATATAATTATTTTGAAATGCTGTAGGTGTGTCACTCTGTACGTACTGAGTGACCCACAAATAACTAGGATTTGATAGAAATACATAATCACCTCATGTCCATCACTAAAAAGTGACTGATAAATATATATTGGAAGATTCAATCAGAATTCAGTGAAATGAGTGTATTCAAGTGATTTATTACAGTAGAAATGACTCCATTTCCTTTAGTTAGTAATATTATATTCTCATTAGTGAGACAAAATCATCAATGAAAGTTCCAATTTTCGATCCTCACTCAGAAGATTTCTTCAAAATAATACACTCTGTATTTCTTTTAAATGACAATACATTTTTAAACTCACTAAAAATAATTTCATTCACAGATTGGATCACTCAATATCAATTTCAAATATTCTATAAATATCAAATAGCTTAATATTCTATTGACTTTCTTCAAGTATGAGAAGTGATACAATTTTTCCTTCTTTCAAGCATGCAATATACTGTCACCAGTTTTCAATGAAACAATGCAAATTATTTATGTTTCCATTTCTTAGTACCCATACCCACCTTGCACATTTTCGCAGCAGAACTCTCAATGCCATATCCTCTCCTACAATACGGCAAGGAGAGCCAATTGAATACTCTGTTACATGGACAAACAAGCATTTGACAGTCTTCCCGTTCCATAACAACTCTGAAAAATAGATTGCAATTGAAGAAATCAAATTATAATAATTATATTATTCAGAAACGGGGATTTGAATGCCTGTTTAGAGCTAGTCATTTGAATAACGGATAATGATTCGTTATTTATTCAAGAATGGTATTGATCTAGAGATCTTTTTTTTTTCTTTTTTTTTTAAGGTGGAAAAACCTTCAAAAGGCACCAGCAAGCGGCAGCGGAACCACTTGGGTAGTGTGGGACTTCTACCTCACTAAAAAACCATCCTCAAATTGCACCTAAAGTCTCAGATTGGAAACCGCTTGTTGAGCATTACTTCAATCTGGGACGTGCAGCCTTAGCATTTCTGCTTCCCTCTTAGTCCTACCGCTCTAATGCTTACTCTAGGAACTTGTCTTCTTTTTTCCTCTTGAGGGTTGTCATGATGTGCTCAGCAACTCTGTGCCAGTTGTTGGCAGAGGCAAGCATGGCTGACACAACATTATCTGGTGTTACATCTCCATCCAGTATGTCTCTCCACTTGCCAGAGAAGTGAATGCACTCAAAAAATGTGTGCTCCACACTATCCTCCATCTTTGGGCAATAAATACAGTGCGGGGATCCCACCTTGCCCATCCTGTACAGGTATGACCTGAAGTAGCCATGGCCTGTCAGGAACTGAGTGAGGTAAAAATCAACCTCTCCATGCACCCTCTGGGTCCAGGTGCTTATGCATGGGATCAGCCTGAAGGTCCATCTGCCTCTTTCCTCTTCTTCCCATTGCTCCTGCCAAGAGGCCATAGCCTCTGAGTGGGAGATTCTAGAAGCAGCAATCCGTCCAATCTCTCTACTTCTCAAGAATGTTGCTCTTCTTATTTGCGCCAGCAAGTCAATGGGCATAACTCCTGCCACCACCAGAATAGCTGGTTCAGAAACTGTGCGATATGCACAAGCAATCCTGAGTGCTCCTTGTCTCTGAACTGCTGCCATTGTCCTGCGTCGCCTCTCAGTTCTGAGGGTATCCGCCCAGATCTCTGCTCCATACAGCAAGATTGAATTAGCTGTTGATAAGAGCAGTTTTCTTCTTGATGGCTTCGGACCTCCCACATTTGCCATCAGCCTGGCCAACCATGATGTTACCCTAGCTGCTTTAACACATGCTTTTTCTATATGGGCTCTGTAGGTTAGCTTACTGTCAAGTGTTACCCCAAGGTACTTGACTGCTGGGCTAGTCCTCATTCTTTGATTACCAACCTCCATGTCAATTAGAGTGGGTACTCTCTTGCGTGTAAGCATGACAATCTCTGTCTTGGCAATTGCCAACTGAAGGCCATGCTTCCTCATCCAGATGCCCACTCTGCACATTACTTGGTTGAGTCTGACCTGAGCCATCTCATGAGTTCTTGCAGTGATAACAGCTGCAACATCATCTGCATATCCTACCAAGAAGGTATCAGTTGGCATGGAAGTATGCAGCAGCCCATCATAAAAGACATTCCACAGATCTGGCCCTAATATAGAACCCTGAGCAATCCCAGCACTCAACCTCTTGCTCTGCCTGCCCTCTAAGGTGTCATACAATAGCCACCTGTCTTTGAGATAGTCCTTGAGGATTCTGAGGAGATATTTTGGTATATTGAAAGTGTGCTCAAGGGCATACACCATATTGCTCCATTTTGCTGAATTAAAGGCATTTTTGACATCAAGTGTGACAAGCAATACTATTGGCCTCACACTATGACAAGTCTGCCTAGTCATCTGCACAGCTTCAACCACTTGCTCTATTGCAGTCACAGTTGAGTGCCCCTTTCTAAAGCCATGCTGACTTGCTGACAGGTCTCCAGCAGTTTGTATTGCCTGACGCAATCTTGGCTGCAGAAGCTTCTCCATCACCTTTCCATCTACATCCAGCATGCACAGTGGTCTGAATGATGAAGGAGAGGAAGGAACTCCTTTCCCCTTGTTTATTAAAACAAGTCGGGAAGTCTTCCACTTCCTCACAAAGGCTCCAGCACTAAGACATGAATTGTACATGTCAAGCAACATTTGTGGGAGGACCCTGTGAACAGCCTTCATCACCTCTCCTGGGACGCCATCAGGCCCAGGAGCCTTCTTATTTTTCAAAGAGTCCACTGCAATAGTGAGCTCTTCTGTGGTGAATAGTGGGATTCCATGCCAGTCCACATTCTCCTCCTCTAGGTCTTGGATGGGGTATGAGGGAAAAAGTACATCCACTATTTCCTGAGTTGATACAGCATCCATGGGCACATTTCTCTTTGGGATGAACTTCTTCATCACAAGCTTATATCCATCCCCCCAAGGATCCTCATTCACTGATTCACACAAGGACCTCCAACATTGCTGCTTGCTATTACGAATAGCTTTAGAGAGCTGTTTCTTAGCTATTTTATACTGGACTGACAAAGTTGCAGCCTCAGGTCTGTTTCTTGCTCGTTGTGCAGATCTCCGGAGTCTTAGGCAGCTTCTCCTGAGATCTGCAATTTCATTTGTCCACCAATAGACTTGCTGCCTTTTTCTGAATGGTCTTTTTCTTGGCATAGAAGCATTGCAACATGATTGTACAAGGTCAGCCACACTATTCACCATTGCTTCAGCCTCAGCATAACTAGTGGGTCCTGCTTCCCAAGTCTGGATCAATGGAGCTCTCTCCTGGACCTGTTGAATCAGTGTTGACTCATTCAGTCTTGCAACATTCCATCCCAAATCCTGCTGTTGACATGGCTGTTCGCCCTGTTGAGCCCTTTCATGGACCACAAAAGTGATATAGTTGTGATCACTTCCTGTGTAAGCATCAATCACCTTCCAGTCTACAATCACAGCAACCAGTTCTTCAGAGGCCAGAGTAATGTCTGGGATAGAGGTCCCAAATCCTGGCCTTTCATAAGTTGGCATGTGTCCAGAATTCATGACAATGAGCCCCAATCGAGCAGCCATTTCCAATATAAGCCTGCCTCTAGTATTGGTATGTGGCATACCCCATTCCACCGCTCGAGCATTGAAGTCTCCTCCCAGGACCACATTACCCGGCATGCTCCTGATGCTATCTTCAAGGGCTTCAAGTTTATTTGTGAAAGTCAGGATATCATCATTAGGAGACAAATAACAACTGATTAAAGTGATGTTTCCACTTCTCACCCATGCAAAGCAATCTCCCTGTCCTTGTCCATCAACCCTTAAACTACTCGAGCCAGATATCCATATAGCTGCAACTCCATTCTTATCTTGAATCCAAGATTGATCTTGCTTGTGGATGTATTGTTCACATATCAGTGCCACTTCAGCCTCAGTCTCAAGCATGATTTGATCCAAGAGTGCATTGGCAGCTCTGCATCTGTTGAGATTCCCTTGGAGTATCTTTCTCATCTATGCAACTTCTGTTTTTGAGCCCTCAATGCCCCTTGGTAGCTCCGACATTTTCCACTCCCTGGACTATGATCAGCTTCATCTGTGCAGAGGAAGCAATGTGGTGTATTCATGCAATCCTTTGCCTTATGATCATCTTTTCCACATTTCCTGCACAGTGTGCTTCTATCAGGTCCTTTACAAGTCCATTTGGAATGGCCATAACCCAAGCATCTGAAACAGTGCTCAACCTCAGCCCTCAAACGGGTCCTACAATTCATCCATCCTACTCGGATCTTATTCTTGCTTAGAATTTTCTGGGCAGATGACTCTTCCATTTCTACCACTGCTAGTTGCTCCCCTCTGGTGTTTGCTTGAAAAACAGTTATCTTTACATTGTCTCCACTTTCCAGCTCAGCCTCTTTGATAAGGACATCAAGAATCTCATCCTCCTTGGTACATGCATCAAGGTCTCTGATCTCTATGCGGAGCTTGGGTGTCAGTCCTCTGACCTCTCCAAAGTCCCCAATTGCTTCTTTGATTGATTCCTGCAATTTTATCTTATCATCACTTTTTGTGAGCTCTATCAGCAAATTACCTGTCCTAGTCTTCCGGATGCCATGTACTTCTGTTCCAGAGTCCTCAAGTTTGACCTTACTCTTGATGTTGCTTAGAGTCTCCTCATAAGTCTTTCCTTGTGTAGGAGTAATTATCACTGCCATCTTCCTTTTCCCTCGTGGTTTATCCTGCTTGGGTCTTACTATAGGGGCTTTCCCAGCCTTTTTCTCTTTCATCTCTGGTGCCACAGGTTGTGGATTAGGCTGTCTGAGATCAGTCTTCTGCTTTTTACCCTTCTTCTTTTTACTCACCTTAGTCCATTCCATTGGCTGATTACCTTGAGAGCTTTTATTCTCCCATTCAGAGGTAACAGCCTCTGGGCTATCAGGTGCAGGCCGAGGTCGCTTTCGGGGGGGCAGAGCTTGCTGTTCTCTTGGTTTGGGAGAAGCACCCACTGTTGCCTTCATCTGGAGGCTCTCAATTGCATTTTGCCTTGTTAGTCTACAGGCTCTAATTACATCAAGATGCGCTTCAATCCTTATCATTCCTTTTTTAATATCCATGCTGATATTCTTTTGCTTACTTGTAGCAGTTTGCATGGACGATAGCTCTTTACTAATCAAATCCAGCTGCTTCTCCTCATTCTCATCCGCCTCGGCTATCTGCCTACAGATTCTTTCAAGCTCAGCTGAACCTGAGGCTTCAGCTATCTCTCTACATCTTTCCATTCCATTGTTGCTCTCCTGCTCTGGTTCCTTCTCCTCTTGTTGGGTCTTTGAGCAGGTTGCTTCAGGCTTCTTGGCTTCAGCCTTTTTCCATAATTCTGGAAGGCTATTTTGCCTTTTAGTAACAGGGGATCTTGCTGTCCTCCCACTCTTTCCAAATGGGCTTATGCCCAGCTCTTCTTCTCCCTCTATCTCTGATTTATCCAGATCTTCCTTTCCAGTCTTACTTTTATTTATATGAGAAGTATCCATCTTATCTCCAAAGCTCCAGGGAAGTGGGCTGTCTCCGAACGCAGTGCCTCATGATGTGGGGGGGTGATCACCACCTGTAGCTACCCCCATTGCTACAGAGGCTTCTGGCCTTAGGTCGGGCCTCAGGCATCCTAACCAGGCCTTGCACCTGCACCAATCCTTGGCATCCCAAAACCCCCATAGGTGCGGCACGTAGATACCGGGAGCTGCTAGCAGTGTGCGCTTTAACCTATCTTCCACACATCCCTTTCAGGCAGTGTCAAGGCCCCCGCTTCACTTCTAACCCCAAAGTAGTTGATGCATCATGTGATTTCTCTATTAATCACACTACTACCTGGGACGCAACGATGTTACTTGCCAGCCAGTCTACATCAACAACCATGAAAATAAACGAAAATAGAAAATAAGCCCTTGGTCCCCAAATAACAGACCAGGGCTCGAAAAACAAGGGTTTGGCCAAGGGCAGCCAGATAGAAAGATGAAAGATGAGTTAAAAAGATAATGGTACAAAGCTAAGTCAATTGAAAAATACCATTCTAGGAGTAGAAGAGAGATCCAAAGCTTGTATAAATGAAGAAGAAGAAGAAGGGAGGAGGAATAAGGGCTTTGGAAGAAGAGGTTCCCCTTTTAGTCGCCTCTTACGATCAAGCAGGGGATACTGTGGGTGTATTCTAGGCCTTATATTCTCGATTATCAGAGTCCATGTTGTTGACTCTGGTCCCCCCACCCACAGGGGTAGATCTAGAGATCTAGAAACAAGAATTATGATGTCATAACCATATCTATAATATAATATATTATATTCTCCCTTAATGGCAAAGATAGAATTAAAACAAATTGAATTAAATATCGGACTCACCCTCTTCCACACAGCTCTCACTTTTATCTATTTTATAAAATTATAAAAAAATATGAAGAAAATAGCTTTTTGATTCTCATTTCTTGAGAAAATAACTCAAGAGTTACTTCATTGTTCTAATACGTTTCTATTCATCCTACATAAAAAAACCAATAGCCATATATTAATAGGAAAAATAAGAATCGTTCTCATGAATAACATTATTATTATGAAAAATATTAATGGAAACTCTGGTTCGAAACACTTCTAAAATAGTTGTAGATTGATTCTTCTCACATATTTCACATTATTATAACAAGCTAAGGCTGGGCGTACACCGGTTAGTCAACACAAGACAAGACGAGATTAGTCACGTTTAGTCACAATAATTTACATAGCTGCTTATGAAGCAGCACACACCGATGCAATGACTAATCGGTGTGTGTTGCTTTATGAGCAACTAAGTGAAGTACTGTGACTAAAAGTGACTAATCTCGTCTTGTCTTGTCTTTAACCGGTGTACGCCTAGCCTTAGAAAGCTTTGGCTAAGAGCCACGTACGACTATCAGCAAAAAATGTATCCTTCCCATCAGATGCGATTTCAAGAGTACTTAGCCTACTCTTACTGGAAAAACTAGATTTTTCTGAATCATGACTCATTTTATAAAAAAATTATCAGTTTATTGTTATGATCATCACTGATCACTAATAAAAACATGTCAAAGTCTCGTTACTGATACATACCGTTCAAATATATTGAATACCGGTATTTAACAATCAACCTGTACTGCAGTGTAATTAATTCGAACTAGACCTGATTATTCCAATCAAATTTTGTTCAAAAATCTCCAAACTCGATAATCTTCATGATGTAAAATCTTACTGGATTTAATTCTTATACTTTTTAGAAATCATAGAACATACTTGGTACATTGTGGTGTAACATTCATCGGTGGAAATTGAAGTGAAGATGGAGGGACATCATAATTCGAATATTGCAAGTTCGTTGCTTCTGCCAATTCATTTTCAATCAAATTTCTTGGCTTATCATAGTTTTCATCTGGAGGCAGAGTCATTGAATCCCTTTGATCTTCCATTGCAACAGCAGTATCCTGGAAATAATCGATGGGTTGGTTTCATTTCTCGTTCAGGTAAATTGCATTATGTATGATAAATTTAATCACAATATCATGATATTTTATCACCCATACATCGCAATATAAATTACATTTACTTTTACAAACACAAATTAAAAATCGAACTTTGAAGTAACAAATATAACTTCGGATAAGTGAAGTATGTAATATATAATTTCTAAGAATGCCATCCAAAATACAAATTCAAATCTATATGCTATGATAATTATACTTTAATAATAATTGAGTATTTTCTGTGTTAGATAATTATCGAGTCTTTTCATAACCGGAGTTGCTGTGTATTGTTGATGTTACAGTGATGTAACGTCTACGATATAAGCTGATCAAAAAAGTCTGAAGTGACTCTCTAGTACAACGTACCGGTATATTAAATTGCATTCAATACTCATGCATTTGATGATTTGATCAAGAATGAAGTTCAATAGTTTTAATAATTTAATCCAATTTATTAATTTATATCATTGTCTGATAGGCATCACTGTCAACAAGACATCTTCTCATATGGATGAACCCACAAGAGTACAATGAAATGGTGAATGTAGTTGACCATGAATACTGGATAATGCAGTAAACTCCAATTCCTGTTATTTGAGAAAACTTTTTTGTATGATTTGTTCAAAGGAATAAAGTTGATTATTTCAGTTATTATAGTGTTTCCCTATTGAGATGATACCTATTTGGTGGAGTAATTTGTAGGCCATTGGAGTTGGTCACTCAAAGCAAAATAATCTCTGTTCAAATGTTTACATTCTGATAAATGATTATTGAGAATACTCATCTCATACTTACTTTATTGATTGCCAACATGGCTGACTTGGGTGTGTCATAGTTGCAGAAAGGTTGAACAGGTTCACTGGCGCTTGCACTTTGCAATGCACCCTTCTTTGGTGAGTGACAATTGCAGTTGGAGGCCAGAGGAGGCATTTGACACTTTCTCTCAATGACTTTTTTTGGTGACATGCAATGTATGGATCTGGCAGGTACTTGATAAGCATTACTTTCAGTCAGTCTGTGGAAAAACGAAATGTTTCAAATAGAGTTATTTGTTTTGATGTATTAAAACCAATGATTGTTTTTTATTGTGAGGCCTGTTATGATGAAACCTATTTAAGGCAATGTAATTATTTTCTCCAAAATTCTATACAATAATGAAATGATGTAATAATGAGAAATTCTACAATGTGTCTGAAAACAGTGTTGAACTATGTGATACTATTATGGTCATTAAAGTGGAAAAAAGGATTGATTAAAAATTTTCTATGATTTCGGTGTAGTCTAGTGGGCTGGAGCGTCTCAGCTTCAGTCTGCTATCACTGCACCTGGTCAAGGATTCTCATTCCTTTATTTTTTGTGTATCATCCTCCATTTTATAGCCCACGCACAAGTAACTAATGTGGGCATCATCAGCTTGAAAATGTTTATTTTACCAATAGGGAAAGGCAATGGTAAGCAACACACTGTGAAAACGCAAAAATCAGATAATTCCAGGAGTGCTCAGTTAGCCAAGGCGGCTTCTCGCGCGCCGGTCTGATAATACTGAGGTTTCCGGTTCGATCTCTGTTGACTACAACAGATTTTGACCAAAGACTGTCATCTCCTGTCTTTCGGAGGAGACTTGAAACCGTAGTTTCCAGCTATTAAAAATTGGTCGTCATTTCTCATCATCAACCCACGCACAAGCCTACAACTCATGTGGGCATCACCCTCGTATTCTATCAAACTGAATTAGGAAAGTAATTTTTATATGAGTTATGTTAATAACCTACATTAGGGAAAGGGTCTCTTTCTCAAGTAATGATTGGGAGTATGGATGACGTTTTGTGAATCATCCTAAATAAAAAAATAATTGTAAAAAATGTCGCGACATCGTACATTACATTTCACAAAGTCTTGACTTCACAAAAATATCCATCCGTAGTTTTACATAAAATTTAGTTTAAAATAGATATTTTCAAATAATCCTCTAAATAATATCATTATAACAAATCTGCACAAATCAAGTAGCTTTTATTTTAGTTTTTTTTCTCTTTCCTTTCTCTGTTGATTTCTACCCCTGATTGCTGTCGAGTAGGAAGAGGGTTTTTGTTTATAAAATAATTCTTCCCTATAAGTTCTATTCGTTATTATTAATATTATTTTGTATTGTTTTTCAAATAACTGTATTACAATTTACTAGCCTATATTAATTAAAATTATTAATGAAACTTAATATTGTATTAAAATTTTGTTGTTTGCTAATGCGACTCCTCCCCGCACACGGACATGTCATCCAAGCGGGGAGTCTATTCATGATATTTCGTTTATGTATTTTTCTTGTGTTTATTTATTTGAATAAAACAAATTTGAATTTGAATTTGAATTATTTACATTATTTTCGAGGCATGTTAGAATGAAATATTAATTGATGTTCGAGGTGTTACAATGAATTTCTAGAAGAAGTAAGTAAATAATTTGAAACAACTCACTTATAAAGAAATAAATGTAAAAATCTGGAAACGTTTCTTACAAACCTGCTTATGGTTGAATGTTGAGAGGGCGAATCGCATCTACTTAGCTGATGTGCATTTTTCGAGAGGTGGCTTGAGCATCCATTTGCAGCTTGCATGAGAAAATGTGTAAAGGTAATTTCAAAAAATAATAATTATTTTTCAGAAAAGCCTACAATAGGATGAAGAATGGTTTACCGTAATTCTCTCTCACACTTCTTGAATTCATGCTAAGTGAATAACATAAATTTAATATTCTTGATTCATGAATATAACTCAATAATAATACTGTACTCTGATTATGGCAGCACATACCAAGGATTCAAAATTTTCCAATCTTTCAGAGTTAAAAAAACTTGAGGGACAGTTCTAAAATTTTATTTCTGGGATACTTCCGTTTCTATTCTCCAAACGAGTAGGTTTGAGATAATTAAGTTATACTTGATTTCGCATAGTTGTCGCTTTCCTTATATACTTTGAAATTAATAGAAAGGTAATTTACTTTCTAATATATTTGAGTAAGATTGTTTTTAGTGTGGCAACTCACCACAAGTTGTTGATGTGGAAGAAAAACGTTTAGCTGGGATGGGAGAAGCTGACGAGCATTGGCAGACTTCCAGTTTTTCATCACTCCATTCCTTGAAAATAATAATAGATTTCTTCATCAATGGGTCGTTTCAAACACTATACTGGAGCAGATTGCAAAATTTGATCTTCTTTATATAAAATCTGATACAACTATAGTTTACTCGTTGAATGGAAAAATAGAATAATAATCCTAATAATGACGAACGTTGACACAGTTACACAGCTACCTATATGACACAGTTGACTAGGGCTTCGGTGATCGTGAGCTTCAATCTTTCAGCTAAGACAATATATCTATTCTGTTAGGATAGAATATTGTCTGTTTTAAGCCATCTATGATTATTCACGTCGCTCTGTTCTACTCTCGCACCAAAATTACTCTGGCACTTAATTCATTATTTATTTAGTCTAAACTCGCTCGAGCATTGACCGAGATGAAGGAATGAGTTGCGAGTTGCGTTTTGCCTACCCGGCTCCTTCAAATGAGCAATCCTCAAGAATACAAGGAATAGCAGAAGAAGAATAGCAGTATAGAAGGAATATTATGAAGAGTTGTAGAGCGCTTGAGCAACTTTGAAGGGATATTGGCGCCAGGAATGATTATATTTATTACTTTAGATTTCTATCTTTACTTCAGATATGGATTTTCATTAATTCAGATATATTATATTACTTGAATTATATTCCAAGTGAATAGGAATTGATGAGGAACTTACATAATTTATTCGAGAATAATTTTACTTGAAAAAGAATTGATAAGGAACTTATAGAATTTAATATTGTTGAACATTTTTTTGAATTTTGAACTCTGAAAAACTTGATTGTCTACTAATAGGGATCAGAAAGTTAGTGAGAGATTGGGAAGTTATGGTAGTTCTCCAACTAAATTGATTATTCAGCATTCATACCAAAACAGGTGAGACTATTGAGTTCTGAGGATATATCAGTGTTGAAGATGTGATGTGAATGGGTCCTATGCGATATGATCTACCAACATGGTGTTGCCAATGCGACCCTTAATAACTACACGAAGCACCCCAACCAAGTATTAACTCTGATAGATTTATTCGTGTGGTAAGTTCATTAATATGATGTTCTACCTATGATCGTTCATTCAAGAAGAGCAAACTGCTATGTAGATTTGACCCCAATTCAACCTGATATCATGTTTAGTCCCACGCCCACTCACTTCATCATGTGTGGACCGCTTTCACGATACCGTTATTCAACAAAACAAATCGTTCACAGTAGATTTTCATCAATGTTTGACAAGGTACTATACAAAAGTCTTTCAATGGTCATTATTTATTGTCGTTTGTTTCATAGAACTCACTATTCACCTGAATACTGATATGAAAGAATACTGATGATAACCTTGAACGTTGAGTTCTGTATCATGTAGTTAGGTCGTTGAAAACAGGTAAACGGAGGAAAAGACGTTTCATAAATTCTGATTTTTCACAGAAATAATTATTTATACTTCAGCACTACAGAGATCGTATAATAATAATATAGTCTGTGTACACTATGTCTGACAATATTTCTATTTGAAATATATCAATCCCACTCTTATAATTTGAAAACTATCTGACTGTAACTCCATGGATGACTTGAATATTATTGACTGAAGCAGAATGACTACTGCTATTCATGAAATAATTTCAATTCAATTTTACATGAGATGACGATTAATGATTATTTCCATTTCCGACTAATTCATTGGAATACTCTAGAATACCATGTCGTATGAGATATCTCATTTCTCCAAGATCAGAGTTCACTCTTTATTATTATTATTATTAGCGTATGCCATAACTGGTGGGGAGTCCCATAAGGAAGTTCCACCGGAAAAATAACCTCAATGTTCCTCGATGGGAAATTGTTGTAGTTCTTGGTAAAATCCACTAAAATCCACTTAAAATCCACTCTTTATTGTGTTCCCTTCTTTCGACATTGAACCGTTTTCACAAGCATTACAATTCACCTACTCGCTACTCCGAAAGCGATAAAAGCAGGTTGCAGCAAGGAGTATGTGGAAATCTCTGGGGAAATTAACTACAGCGAAGCAAGAGTCATGGAACAAAATCGTACGCAAACCGGACAAAATAATAAAATGCTAATACCGAATCCTAGTGCTACTTTTTCCTGAATAAGATTGAGTGGTTGAACATTATTTTCAGCTATCGCAGCGAAGATTCTGTAGGACCTTGTCTACTTAATTCATTTTTTCCACTTTCAGGCTTCAGAATATTTCATCCACGTCGCTGAAGCCCATTCTTCACTTGTTTAAAAGATAATTTTATAAGACGTGCTATTTATTCCACATTTATCAAACCTGTTATAAAACGAACTTGGAATGCGAAATTACTTTGAAAATATTCCACCTTGAATAGCTCTATAGTTAGAATAAAACAAGTTGTCACTTGGCCTGGTGCTCAAGAACCACTTACTAGAAACGTTTTTGTCAGAAAGTCCGATGTCCGAACAGCTGACCATTTGATTCAATGTTAGCATCATTGAATCAAATTATTGCATTATTGAACTGTAGTTCAATATCACCTTATTCAAGCGAGTGAGTAGCCTGTATAAAAATGTTAACAGAAAATTATTTTCTTTGAAATAAACATGACAATATCAGAAATTGGAATAATGATGTGACGAGACAACCAAGGAGACAATATATTGAGGGAGAATTTATCAATAGTCCTATTTATCGTATCCTATTCGTATGCCTACACGAAATTGAGACATGATTCTGCTACGGGTAAAAAGAATGGAAAAACCACCTTCATAATAAGTTATATGAAGAAAGGAAGAAAATGATGGTTAACGGATTAAATAACTTTTGGACTGGTTGAGGGAATTACTCAAAAACAGTGATTTATCTCTGTTGACCAATGATCGAGACCAATGATAATTTGATTGGAGTATTCGGAAAAGCTTCCAAAACAGAAATAGTGAGCTAAAGTGAAGTGCAGCTCTCAAGCACAAAGCTAGGACTGTGTCTCTTTGTCTGAGCTCTGAATCGAGATCCCAAGGGCTCCTCCCGACTCCAAATGCTGCGATGTCAAAGCATCATCATTCATATTCTGACAGAGCAAGAGCGATGTGCTTTGCAACACATGTACTCAATCACCTGTCGCGCATTGTACGTCTGCTGCCGCCGCTGATGCTGCTTCTCACTCACTGACTATTTGTCACATGACTGCGATCTGCTTCTACTTCTGCACAAACAGAAGCAAGGGGATGGACTAGCTGCTGGGGACTGATAATAATTCGCAGCCTATTGGTTAAGAGCTACTGTATTAGAGCTTATGGGAAGAACTACTGTTGGGGAGGTTCGGAAATTGCTCATCGATGCCTCACCTCATTAGCTTGCTGACTGTTTTTTTATATTGTTTACTCGAAAGTCTTGGTTGAAAATCTTACATATTAGAAGAATCTTTTGTCTAACTTTGGAAAGTTAGTGGAAAAGATTGAGTGAACCGATTTTGATGCGGTTTGCGCCAAAAGAATGATAAAGAATCGAAGTTTTCCAGGCTCTATTTGTTTTTCAATAATAATCATTTTGAAAGGGAGATTTTTGATAAAAAGATGAAAACGTTTCCTGTGGCACTGTCTGTTGGCAGAAAATGTACTAAATTATGAAATGCTCTGAGTTTAGTTTTTTGAATTCCCCATAGATAGAGGTCAGAAAGTTTCTCTAAAAGTAGTACAGTTACCAGTAATCACTGTTCAAGGTAGGATTTCATTGGTATAACTGATCTGCTGTCAGCTGTTGATAATAGCAAATATTTAAATCTAAGATTTTTAGAAAGTTGAAATGAGCGGCGCTTTGCGCTGCATGGGGTGGCCTCGTAACTTATTTCAATTTAGGATACTGTCAATTTCTTGGACGTGCAACATGATGTGAGAGCTCAGCTTGATTACTACAGCTTCATGTGACAAAAATGAACATAAACATATAAATTACTAGCAACTGAGAACTCTCGCAAGCTTCGGGAAAAATGAGAACTGAAAGAGTTGAAAGAAAATGCAGGGTAGAAAGCTCTCTATCAAACTTCAATTAAATTCGCTTGAAACATTCTCTCAGAACATGAATAACGATTTGGCTGACAGTCTCACGTTTTTGTAGGCTACGTTTCACATGGTGTACCATCTTCTGTTTCTGTTATAACTTCATGGTTTGTCTGTACTATTTGAAACGTATTCCAGAGTATCATTACTATTTTCAGTAGAAGTTCAACATATGGATAGAAATAATTCTGTTATCCAGCTTTCTTGTTCAATACTCAGAGACTAGCATGAGAAAAGTAAGCTCTTCTACTACCTTAGATCGTTAGTAATATCCATCCTGAATGGTTCGGAAAGAGCTTATCTGATGGAGGTATAAATAAATCATTGGAAGTATGAAAATTTGCTGATAAACTCACTTGGAGACCTTATGTATCATATTACCTTATTTGTTGGTACTTGACAAATTAATTCATGGTTCAAACCTGTTGTTTCTCCTCCAACTACCATAATATTAATCTGCATTAACAAATTTATTTGAATAAATTTCTTAATATTTTTGAGTATTGGGTAGCACAATACGAATGAAAGAGGTACTTTATCTCTAGAGTTGAGACCAGCAAGCTAATGGAGAATTGAAGTTTAGAGTTTTCCACATCTTATATAACATTTCTTGGTATAAATGTACTCGACTCAAGAATCTAACTACGCTCGTTCGGCCTTGGGGCAGAGAACTTCAGAAACTTATTATATTAACCATCAACCCTGTGCTACGATGAAGTGCATGGGGTAATTTGTATTTCAACTGTAGAGGTAAAATATTGTGTAGCCCAAACCCAACCAACGACAGTCAAGTTCAGTTCGAGGAATAGCTTGATCGTTCCTTCACCATTGAGAGGAATAACAATTTGCCGACGTGTCATTGGTCATATAGTCCATTTTCAGTGACTGAGCTGTATCTGTACACCTTGGGTATACAACAATAGATAACGGATGAGAAACTATCAACTATTAGAAACTAGAGACTATCGCTTCTCTATGATACAACCATATCAATCTATAAGAAGAAGATATAGAAGAAGATAATACCTTCTTCAAGATACTGCGATGTCACTGACATGTGTCATATGTTCACAATATATTTTCTACTCCAACAAGATCTCAATTATCAAATTATAACTAGGAATGCAATACATATTGCCATTACAAATGTTGATCGGAGTGCTCATAATATTCAGCGATTTATAGGCCGTCAATTAGACCAGTCTCCTTCTTCTTCTTCTTCTTTTCTTCCTACTCTTCATCATCTTCTTCCTCCACTGCTTTCTCATCCTCCTTCCTCTCTTTCATCTTTCTGTATCTTTCAGTTTCATCTTTCTTATCGTACTGTATCTTTCTGCATCATCCCGAAAATCTCAGCTCGATCTAGGTGTAACTACTTTGAGCTTTTCCGAACTCGAAAATTGCAGTTGTCAATTTGCGTCCAATTCGACTCAGATTTGACTCAAATTTGATTGCGATTTTATGTCTAGGATTTTTCCGTGATTATTCCTCCATAGCACCATTGATTTCAGATTTTATTGTTTCACAACTTTTCCATCGTTGTTATGCATATTCAAGCCAAATTTCATGAAAATCGGCCGAGATATGAGTAGATGTGGAGTATGATCACAACCGATTTACAGAAGTGGTCTAAGTGAAGATTTGAGATTCGCTTCGACTCCGTCTCGCTCCGCTCAATCAATAATCAATTATAATTTGAATCAACTACACCCAATTGGAGATTTGCCATGAATTGGAATTGTATTGTTCATTCAATTGATAACAGGTAACTGACAGTTACTAATGTAAATGACTAATCAAAAAGTTGTTATCCATCTAACCATGTTATCCATACTATCTCACTCCTATCCTAGCTCGGTATAGCTCAAGCTATGTGAGTTATACCTAATAGCCACATCATAGTTTAAACCTCATAGCTCAAGCTAAACGAGGTATACCTCCTTGCCACATCTATTTTTGAGGTCAAGCGTAAGCTATACCTCACGATTAGTGCACAAAATTTGTATTTACAACCGTTTTTATTGAATACTCTCACATTGAATAACGCATTGTATTCTTTCACAATAAGCAACGCATTGTTGGTTACTTTGCAACTAAATAATTATCTTCACTAAGTAATTCAAGACACTAAAGAATAAAACATTATTAAAAATCATTAATCATTATTAAAAAAAAACATTATTAAATATTATCGCATCGTACACTTTGACCAACCTGATGTAAGGAGTGCACCTGTTCGGCAAAAGAGCAGGCATCGCCGAAATCGGACGAATCGACCCGCGATGTCTCTGAGGACGGCCAGGGCAGGTGGTTGCTGCCGTAGAGGCTGCTGGAGCAGGTGGAGGGGGCGAACGCCCCTGCCGACAGCTCGGCGCAGCTCTGGTGCAGCGCGTCCGACGCACAGCGCAGCGGATCCGCGCGCCACTGGTTCGCTCGCCGGGGGCTGCAGCTCTCCATCACTGCTCACAATACAAAACAATCCTATCTCAATCACTTGCATCAAATTTAATGTATAGTAGAATTTTTTAATTTGACGGATGGCGAATGATTGTTGAAAGACTCCATATTATGTTTGTTCTCATTTGTAAACAGCTGATTCATCCGCAAATTAGAAGAATTCTACTATTATGCTTCCTTATTCAATTTAATGGACGATTTATTTCCAATACTAGAATAACTGCATCTACAATGCTTAATACTATAGATGTAATACTGAAATGTTTTCTATTTTTTCATATCCATCAATTTTACATTACAATCATATTATACATCCGATTCCCATAAATATGAGAATTTAAAATTGAAGATCTCGAAGGTTTGCGAAGATAGGAAAGGTTTGCAGGTCCTGGATACAAGTCCTGAACTATCAGGAAATCGTTTTATAATTAAAATCAGCTTCTACGATCATTCGATCCTGCTTGTAGTTTCAGTTCGTTACATTAGTTCAAGGAGTTGATTCCCACTTAGCAAATAACCCTTTCCAAGTGACTACTGAGCACTCAATCGATCTTGAAATATTATGTAGATGGACTATCCAATAACCTTCCAATAATACGTAAATTTCAAGTAGAATCTTTTAATGTGTTTGAAAAATGAATAGAAAAATGCAATTGACATCGAATTGGAATTATTGTAATTCTGAATTATTGAAACTTATTGAAAATTATACAGAAATCCAATACTCACATTATTCGGAAGAATAAAAAACAATAGTGGAACGTTACATAAACGAATTTTGTCTAGTGAATAAAACTAAGGCTAGGCGTACACCGGTTAGTCAAAACAAGACAAGACGACATTGGTCAAGTTTAGTCACAGTAATTCACATAGCTGCTTATGAAGCAGCACAAACCGATGCAATGACTAATCGGTGTGTGTTGCTTCATAAGCAACTATGTGAATTACTGTGACTAATCTCGTCTTGTCTTGTCTTGACTAACCGGTGTACGCCTAGCCTAACTTGTCAGAATTAGTCTGTAATGTAGTAAAATTTGATGTCACATTGGTTTAGGAAATCTGTACGTGACTTTCAGTTCTCAACCTAAAGGTGGCTGAGATAACTGTTGAAAAATGTTGTGAAGGGAATTTATAATAGGAAATTTTGAATCGTTATGGAATTGAGTTGTGATATTATAAGGACGTATGAGACAATGAAGAAGTGAGAGTTTCCTTGAATACAAAGGTGAATACTGAGGTGTAGTTCTTTATTCAAGAACTATTCGAATACAAATTACTGTAATACACTTGGATACTAGATCTTCACACTGTCTGGTTTCAGAAACATTGTCAAGAGTAAAGGGATACCAGCGTTCATGGTAAGACGGACGAGCAGCAATATCAGCTCCAGAGAGTGAATAATGTAAGCTGCATCTCTGTACTCGGCAAGGAAAGACTTGCGACGGAAAACCGCATTGCACATTACGAGGGAGTGCGCCTTTCCTCTCCCTCCCCCACCGCGTGTGTGCAGAGCAAGTTGCAACCAACCGCTTGCATTGCAGTCGCATTGCATCAAACCCGCAGTGAACTTATAAAAAAGCGATCCCCCTTTTGCTGCTAGTCTAGCTACTGTGATCAACGATCAGAATCATCGAATTCTCTCGTTTTATGCGAAAGCACTCAATGCTCCACAATGAATGCATGTTATTCCTCTACTACAGTGGTCGCCAAACTTTTAAGCCTGTGAGCTACCATAGCATTTATAAACCTTCTAGTGAGCTACCAAGAAATATTGGACGAAATAAAGTAAGCGGAATGAAATGAATGGAATCGTTGAACAAAATTGTTGTCTAGTGTGAAAGAGCTGTAACATATTCTAGGATATTGCTTGATAATTGAATTTAGAGGATTTTGCTGGTCATTGATTTTCTTCAGATTAGGGAAGTGCTTATATTCAAATTCTTTTCCCAAATCTCAAGCATTTTGGAAAATGACGGTAGGCTACATCCAAAATCATTCAATTATAAAGGATGTATCTTTCTCTGTGAGCTGCAAATTAAAATCATTTACCTTTTCATTTATATCTGCGAGAAAGACAAATTGTAGATGTAGCCAAATTCTGTTCATACTTAAGAACGTTCCACACAATGACTGCTGGTGTATTATGCAATGGTGAGAAACGAATTTTGATATTACTGTCTCTATGACACAAGAAAATAAAGCCCTTCTCCACACCTACCATTGCAAGTACTCTATCTGTAACTAACCATACCTACCTCTTTACAGGAATATTTTTACATTCAATGAGCGTTTTTAAATACTGAAAATATATCCATTCCGGTATCAGGCCCATTAAACGGAACAATCTTTTTTTATGTGAGCTACCCAAAATTAACCCACGAGCTACCGGTAGCTCGCGATCGACAGTTTGGCGACCACTGCTCTACTACATGTTATAATGAAAAATTTAAGTGTACTTTTAAGTTTAACGCACTTGATAATGGTTTCACATTGCTGAATAAATACCGAATTTTATGATTGAATAATGAGAAATGAAGCAATAAAGATACAATAAGAGGCATAGAATACATCAAAAAGAGACCCTGATTCAAATACTGAAAGGAAATGATATTGCAGTGATGTTGACGGTTTATTCCAGCGACCACATAATACAAATGTGGTCGCTGGTTTATTCTATTTTTGAATCAAGTGATCAAGAGATCGCATTGAACATTTCCTCAGCATATTTGATCGCAGCAAAAGAATAAAAAACTTTTATGAGTTTCGTTTTCTGAATTAACTGTTAATGACAGTTATCCAAGTTTCGAGATTCTTCTTTCTCCATTATTCCCAAGGCTGATACATTTCTTGCCTCAGTTGCAAAGGGTTGAATAGTTTTAAAAATAAAAAACGTCGTAAGCAGTATGTAAATATTAGACATTTTAGTGACAATAAACTAAGTGATATAAAATCTGATGTAAGGTATATGTACTACTCTGTACCTCAGGGAACAGTTTTAGGCCCATTTCTATTCATATGCTACTTGGGGGGGTTACCTAAATATGTTCATGACTTAATAAATGTAGATAGTAAGTTTTGTATGTATGCTGACGATATAAGTCTGTGTTTAGCAGATAAAGACATTTATAGTATTAAAACTAATTGTAATGACTCCATATTGCTAATGAAGAATTTTCTGACCGAAAAGAATCTATTACTTAATGACGACAAAACTACTTTCATGCAATTCTCCTGTAGATGTCCTGCAGAAAAACAGGTTGTCATGAACAATCAAACTAAAACAAAAATTTTAGGTCTACATCTGGATAGCACGCTCAATTGGACAGAGCATGTACAGAAAATTTTCGGGAAATTGAGTTCAGGGATTTTTGCACTTAGACGGCTAGCTCCAATTTGTAATCTTATAACTTTAAAATCGGTGTATTTTGCAACAATCCATTCACATATTTCTTATGGTATTGAGATATACGGAGGAACTAGTATCACAAATCTGAACAAATTACTACATCTTCAAAAAGAAGCAATAAGGAGAATTTTTAACTTAAATAGTGAACAGTCATGCAGAATACTTTTAAAGATCTGGAATTTATGACAGTGTACAGCCTCTATATATACCGCACAGTGCTATATGTAAAAATAACGAATCAAGATTCCCACGGCAACTGGAAGTACATAATTACAACACTAGAAACAGGGATACATTCTTAATTAAGGAACATAAAAAAGAAAAATTCAAACAAAGTCCGTCTTATATAGGAATAAAATTTATGGGTTATCTACCAAGTGGTATTAGAAATGGAAAGGATAATAAGAGATTTAAAAATAAACTTAAGAAGTACCTGACAGAATTATTTTGTTATAATTATGATGAATTTTATAATGCTAGACGATGATTGTATTATATTGGCCTATGCCTATATGTTATATGTTTTTTATATGTTCAATGACGCATTCATGTACATAAATTGTATGTGTTGAATAAAGAGTTTGATTGATTGATTGATTGATTGATTGATTGATTAAACAGAAGGTCTTGGTAAGATTCTCTAGTGATTTTGTTCTTTTGATTTCTGAGTCGTTACTTCAAAAGCTTGATTATTGGAGAAATGTAAAATTGCGATTGAGTCAGAAACTTATGTCACTCGCTGGGTTGGTGATGTGATCAGCGGTGGAGCTCCAGCGTCAGTTGATATTATAGTCAGTTGATTACGAAAGCTCTATTGAAAAAGCTTATTATGCACCAAAACACGCCAGATTAGAATTTGTAATAAGCGTGCTATTGTCAAAAGTATAGGGCTTTAAAATGTCAGTCATTTTCATTATATACGCACAATCCTGTAATTAGTTATTGGTTAGCGGGGGTGTAGGCTGTAAAAATCATCCCTGCAGGAGCAAGCTAGCAAGCTTTGCGGCCAGGCATGTGTCAATGGAAAGCTGTAAATTTCACTTTTCGGAAAGGATGATAAACAACGCTAATCTCTTTGTTTTGTAGGCCTGTACGCAACCTAATTAGATTATTGATGTATGTGTGGCCCCTACCAACGTTTTGTGTGATCATGCAGGATACACGGTTTAATAGATCTTGTATCCGCATAGCAGTCATTTCACGTGAATGACCACTCTTCAGTCGAATACGCCATGCTTTCAATAATGTCAAGTTTGCGAATTAGTTCTGTCCGGTTGATAATCTGTAAAGAGTGAGCAATCGAATCGAGAGCCGATATAAAGCATGAATTGCAGAGTAATATACTACTGGTCACACGTCAATGTTGTTTGACTACAGTATCAATATAAATTAATACAAGTTGATATACATCCACAGTCATTAATAAATATTGGTGGCAGAAGAAAAATGTTTAGAATGAGCTTTTTGTGTGTTTTTTTAAAATTGGAATTGACTGTATAGGAAATTTATTATGGAATTGAATAATATAATGATGATTCATCTATTTAGGAAATTTTGTTCTCTTTTCTGTGTTAGTAGAAGAATTAGTTCTATTATATTTTCAGATATTTGTGATTAACGTGTTGCTTATGAGGCTTGTGAAGTACTGTCTCTGCGCTCACAGCTTCTTTAAAGATGTAAAGCACTATAGATAACGATGGCATTAGTGCGTTGATTGGGGACTAGGTAGTTGGTTTCCTTGTGAACAAATATTTCATACATTATTGTGATGATATGATGAACATGGATATATGGGTATGATTGTGATTATAGGGAGAAAATATAAGTTTGCGTCGTTTTTGATAAACGAATGATTGATTTCTCGTAAATCAAACGACGTCTTCTAGAACGAATTCTAGTGATAACGAGCCTAATAGACTGCGAGGGTATGACGATGGTGCGGGCAATATAAATCTCACCGGACACATTTCTGGCGACAGATCGCTTCCTGGTGACCGGCTTGCCCTGGCCAGCCAAGTGCAGCGCCTGTGCAATGTCCTCTCCCTGGTCGGTCATCAGCACGTGCAGGCCCTCGCCTTTCCCGCACTGCGAGCCTCCTTCGAAGCAGAACTTGCCCTCGACCACGCCGAATTTCCTACAAAATTTGAAATTGTTTATCAACTTATCAAATTTATTTGCTGTAAAATAGCAAAACAAATGGACAAAATTCACAAGATAGAATTTGAAAAGGATGTACATAAATTAAGCCTCTATTTCTTGAGTCTATTAAGAGTGTAATATATCTAGTGATATTATCATGATTTCATTCACTGCTGGAATATGAAGTCATATAAATATTATCACGGATGTATTGTAACTCTTTTCATGAACTTTTCAACTCGCCTTTATGTTCAATTATATATCCTACATCTTACAATTAGTAAAATCGCCTTACAGCAGAGCCTCAGTAGGAGATTAGGAGAACAATAATATCGCCTCATGAGACAAATGGATTATGTCATATAAAGTGAAACAATGTAGAAAGGTGAATATCTGAAACGGAAAGGTACCGAACAGTGTATACAATGTGTACAATGTTTTACTCTATGTTTTCTGTTGTGGGCATACACTTTCCAAAACACACGAAACCAAATTCATTCTTCTTTGTTGCGTTTGGGGGAATGATCTTGATTTCTTCCCCAACAATGCGGGAAGGAAAGGACATCAGTTGGAAACAAACTTTCTCGATCACGATATTTGGTATGCGGGAGAGGAGTATTTTCCCCTTGAACTCTTTTCCGATCATGCAATGCATTCCTAAATAGGAGGAACGAGAGTGAAAAAAGTACTGCACTCGATAGATATGGTTGGTGTGACCTTTTTCAATTAATCGAAAAGTAATAAAGAGCAAATGATAATATCATAATAAGTTATTTCAGCATTAATAAATAATTATTTCTGCATTTATATCTTCATTATTTTTTTAAATACCGGATATTGAATCGATTAAATTTATAGATATTTTTAAATTTCTTTATTCTTATCTTGGATGAAAAATTGTATTTTTATTAGAGTGGATTGATTGTTATCATTGTTATGATATGGAAAACTCTTGTTTAGAGCACATTAGAGGATTCTTATTCAAAGAAATTGTTTGTTAAAGACATTTAAGTGGAATAAAGTGGAGTTAATAAAATGGAGTTACGTAGATTTCGAAATTCTACAAAATTTCCGGTCATCAAAATGTTTTAAAATATGAGATTTCATCCAGTCACACATATATCATCCATTTATGGATATCATCCAGTCAAAATTATCTGTCAAAGATAATTAGTTTATCTAAATTAGTTTTTACTATAGAAAGCATAGAGGCATGCGCATTACCGCTATTCTGTTCATGGTTTTACTGAATAATTAATTATTAATTCAATTATTAATACTGTAGTTAGTTATTAATTTACATTATTTTCAATGAAAAATCCGGGTTATACTCACTTTTCCCTGTTTTATTTGAACGTTAATGTTTTATACGCGTCTTATGATAAGCTCTTGTTGGGTTGCACCAAGCAAGATCCATTCTGATCCAGGATCACTGCAATGCTAATCAAATAGGATCAGCTGATTCAAAATTGTTGATCCCGGTTGGTGCAACCCAACATCTGAATTCCAGTGAAATAAGTTTGGAGTAGATTTCACAAACTTAATTTCTTGGGTAGATAACTCTCATGTGATGTTTCATAGTGGGCCTGAAACAAAACCTTATGCATAATTTTTTTCGATAGACACCTGAGATGATTGATTTCCCAAAATCCATGTAGACGAGGAGGCACTCCAGAAGTGAGGCAGAACCGGTGCTCCCTGATATGCAGATGAGCTGGCCCTGGACTGATCTTCGATCGCGCTGGAGCTGCTGCTACTTGAACCAGAATCTGCTGATCTGAAAAAATAATTACGTATTCACTTCGAGAGATTTCGGAGACTCTTCATTTCCCACTTATATAGCGAACTCAACTACTGTATGTTACAGAGTTATGCAACACCGCAGTAACATTTTATAATTGTTAGACCTCAGTGATAATACTGTATATTCGAATAGCTTAATATTTCTCATAATTTTGCATCACCTTGTTTTCAATTTGACAACTGTTGTTGTGGTCTTACAGCTCTCTATTCAGATATTCTCAGATCTCTTTTCATTAAAGTAATATTTAAAATCTCTTGAAAGCGAGTTCAAGTCACTGTAATATATTCATGCACTAGTTTATTTAGAAAAGGTTGAGCTTATTAATATTTCGCTCAATCCCAATACAGAATAAAAATTGAAACGTTTATATAAAAGGTACCTGTTCAAACGTAGTATCTTTACTTGTATCAGTTAGTTATCCTGATTAGTATGATACATTACAAAAGTAATAAAAATTATTAATACTATGATCCTGACAAAATAATATAATGAGTTGCTATTTCACTTTAAATATCTCTTGATGTCAAATATATACTGCAACAGTTACTTCTTACGCTTGAGAGGTGTAGTCTTCTGGAATGATACTGGTGTACTCTTCTTATCTGAAGAAGGAACCCTTACGCAACCCGCAACACATCTCACTCCTGTGCCATACCAATAAATGTTCTCATAGCATACTCATAAATGTATGTTCAAATGTACACATATAATGTATACAGCTAATTTGTATCTGAGTGTATAGCGTGATTTGATATATTATGTGTGCATTATCGAGTAATTTACAATATATTCTCTGTTGGATGATACATTGTTTTTTACAGTTTATGTTTTATACGTAACTAGTTGTCCCGGCGAACTTCGTATCACCCTCTTCCCCCCCCCCAACTGTCCCCCCTCTTCTCACCACAAATGTCCCCCCTTTATGCCACACCCCAAAAAATGTCATCCCCTTCATTCCCCCCAAATGTCATCCCCACAAATCCCCCTTCATGTCAACCCCCTCTTTCCCACCAAATGTCACCCCCTCTTCCCCCATTGGCCATCCCTTCACGTAACCCCCCCAAAAATGTCACCCCCGTCTTTCCCCCAAATGTTCCACCTCCATGTCACCCCCCCAAAAAAAATGTCACGAAGTAAAAATATATTTAATATAATCAATGTATTTTTTATTTTATATTCAATAATTTTTTATTTCAATTAATTTTTTCCCCTTCTTAGAAACAATAAAACATATATGATACGACCGATACGACCATATGATTCTAGCGTAAAAAATAATTTGAGTAGAAAACCTAGTACAAAAAAATTTGTCTGGAGTGGGAATTTAACACGTAATCTTCAGGTTGACACGCAGATGCTTTACCACTGGGCTACTGAGGCTTAGAACATACTGCTCATTTTCCTGATCTTAAATCACAGTCATCTTTCCGTTCTTCGATAGGCCGGCCGGCAAGTTCAAAACATGGGTCTGTAAAATGTTTGATAGGTTGGGTCATTAATATTTACTAATCATTTATTAATTATATAGGGATTTTCTTATATTTTAATACATATTATGTTGACCATTGCTGTAACAATGCAAACTAATCCAAAATCATCTAAATCGGTTCAGCCG
This sequence comes from Laodelphax striatellus, assembly GCA_017141395.1. Lineage (NCBI taxonomy): Eukaryota > Metazoa > Arthropoda > Insecta > Hemiptera > Delphacidae > Laodelphax > Laodelphax striatellus. The sequence goes on from CM029532.1 coordinate 29,598,929, forward strand.
TTCTCTGGATATAAGCGAGCGTACAGACACCAACTCTCTTTTATTGATATAGATTATGCTCAATACATTATTTGCAGGGCAGCAGAGTTTCATGTGTCTTCCTTATACACTATAGTAAATCAGGTGATGTAAAGCAACGTTGAAACATTAGGTCATCAAAAATGTTCCATACACATCAATATAGGGTTTTTGTTGAATTATTATTAAAATTGCTGATTTAAATCCCCTATTTTTCAAAATTGAATCATATTCTCAAATTCGAGTTATTTTTTCAACCCTATTCTGAATCTTGTTCCTCCACATAGTAACACAGCTCTTATCTAGAGTTCTGGAGATCAAATCACATTATCATAGCCTCACATCACAAATCAGTCAGTCTCAACATAACTCATCTCATCTTGGAATTTGAATCATATTGTAATTCAACAGTAGATTACAGCAGTATGTTACGAAGAAGCTGAGCATCCGTCGCCTCCAAACACGAAAATCTTGTGTTGAGGAAAATCGTATCGAGATCACTAGTGAGTGCCTAGTTTGAGGATTGATAAGGAAATTGTTACGGAGCCGTCAAAAGTTTTCAGTGCCGCGAACATTCTTCAAGCCAGTATTCCCTTTGCTGAAATGAAATCTTCTTATTCTTGCTGGAAAGTTTCAGTGCCTAATGACTTGCTTCTATAGCCTCACAACTTCTTCACTTAACGTTATTGTTACGGTAGACATTCAACGGAGCTGAGCTTATGTCTCTCTTGGAGCCTCAGCTGGATTGTTTTTCTTTGTGCAAATTGTCTTTTCGGCGAGCCAAGATGCTCGGCAGCTTCTGAGTTGCTGGTCTCAGCTTCTCTTGTGCAGTGTGATGCATGAAACAGTTCTAAAGGAGCACCGCATGGGAGAAGGTTATCATATATTATGATAAAGCTTTCTTGTACAATTATTTTGAAAACAAACTTGGAAAAGATTTTCTTATTATTGACATGTTTTCTACTGCTATCCAGAAAATACTGAGTTGAAGAGTCGGTCATCAAAATAATTCTCATTGTTACTTGATTATAGTCAGTAGTCACTCATCCACTCAGTGATCAGCATTCAATCTAGTAATAAGCACTAAAGACGTAAAGCATTCAGTAAATAAAGAGTTTTACTTTGATCTTCAAGTTGAGAAGAATCGAGAAGTAACCATACCATTAAATCTATTACTACCCCTACAACTCAATCCTAATTCTAGCCCAGCAATTCTATTATTTCAGAATCAGGAATAGAAATCAGTGATAGTATAGAAATGATGTAAAGTGATAGTATAGATGTGGTGTGTGTGCGTGTGCTATGAAAATAAAGATGAGAAATACCTGTTGCTTTATTTTTAGTATTATTTTGACAATCTTAAAATTATGATTAAAGTCTTGTTTTGCAAATTTTCGAAACCAAATGGTGGAGGATGGAATGGGAGTCGAATTGATGACTACTCTACAAAAGAATGACAATAGTTATTATTATGATCATGCGATAATTAACAAATATTACCCATATTTTTCATTTCTAACAAATTAACAGAGGAAACATTTCGGGAATTATTCTTCAAATACCCATTAAGAGAAAGTTCATCAGTGATATTATATTTTGGGAAACAATACGAATTACGAAGAACTTCTCAACTGGTAGAGGATTTTTGTTGCTTCCATTAGTCATTTAGGTTCGTAGCTCGTTTGAGGCTCGTTACGGCAAACTTCAGCCTTCAGTCTGGCACCATCTTGTTCTTTATTGGAAAAAAACTAGTTCTGTTCATACAGCAGCAGATCGAATCAACACGTTTTTGGTACGCGCGACTGGAACGCAAAGCACAGTCGTACGTGGTTTGTTTGCAAATGGAACGTGGGCACAGCAGCACTCACCACACTAGAGCAGAAGAAAAAAAGCGGCGCTCTTCTAAAGAACGATGCTGCACATCGCGCTCCATGATATATCACTATTGAAGTGAGCCTCTGCGATTCGTCGTTGAAGTCGACAGTAAATTAGTTTTCACTACGAAAGAACCCGATTTCACTTCACTTGAAAGCAAATTCTCGTCTCCGAAAAGAGTGAATAGTAAGACAGGAACAGGGACGCTATCATTCTAAGGAACATAGTTTGAATGGGGAAACTACTCAGTTAAATTTCAAGGGGACCGGTGTAGTATAAGACATTTTTTTTAAATTATTCTATTTTTAAATACAATTTCTCTATTTCATCTATTTTTTAGGTTTTGATTAATATGATATCAACTGAATACAGTACATCTTGAAACTTTCGCGATCAGAGCTAGAGTTTATTAGCATGATGATCAACAACGATCACAATAAAAATCGTATCGAATAGAAAGTAACTTGCACATCGTCCATTCTTAATGAGTTCTCGATCACTTGCACTCGTCTTGGAAATCTCTTCTCGGTATAAAGGGTCTTAGGGCGCCGTTACAGAATCCCTTCTGACGGCTTTTATTTCCCATATAAAAAATCCTTCTCCCTTCTTCAGAGGCCATCTCGCTAACTCACACACGCGCAGGCACCCTCCCAGCCGACACTTTGGCTTTCCAACCATCATTATCTGTATCTTAGCGCGCTACACCCTTATCTCTGATACCACGCCATCCCCTGCGCTCTGCTATTCTGTGGCTTTTCGCATGAAACGCAGTTACGACTTTGTTTAAGCATTAGCAATTCATTGGAATTGATGATACACTTCCATGAAATCGAATCTTTCCATTTTACTACCGATGCGGTCACGAGATCAGTTTCCCGGATTTTATTAAAAGAAATTTCGCTTCCAGCCACATTATCCAATTCTCATCAATAATTTTCTACTAAGAAATTCCGCTTCAAGCCTTATTATCGACTCCTCATCAATAATATATTCTACTAATATTGAATATGGAGAATGATGAGATGTAGGAGGCCTATACGAGATGATATTTGGTATTCTTATTGAGCTTCTGACCTACTCCTTGTACAACAATATCTTGAATATTTTTTATGTATCTAGGATGAAACCATGAAGATAGATAATCTCAGACAATACATAAATTCTCAATTCCAAGACGTTATCAAAGTGATTAGGCAACAATTAAATCAATATTAAAGTATTTTTTGATGTAATATACTCTTGAGGTAACTATAGCTGTGATAAGAGATGGATAGTATAATAATTTAATATGAAAGGGCAAATTCAAACATAGAAGAACATCATGTTTGATTGATAATAGAACAAGACACATAACAGTTTACTCGCTGAGATCCTTCAAATTTCTGGCCTTATTGATGAATATTGATGGATCCAAACCAATCGATTCAATTGCAGTTCAATAAATTTAGAAAGTGATGTAACTAATATGTATCTACTTTCACTTTTACAACAGGACTTACATAAGTTTTTAGATCCGGACGCGTTTCAAGGCACTGGGCCCCACCTTCAGCGTACAGGGAGTACAAACTTATGTTAGTACTGTTGTAAAACTGAAAGTAGATACATATTAGTTACATTATAATCGACCCTGGTTCAAGAAGGATGAAAACATTGGAAGAAACTAATCAATTGATTGATTATAATCCCAGGTCTGATGAGGGAAGTATTTTATAGCCTTACTCATAATGCAAAATTCAGTGGTATAATTATATCCTTTCAATTAAATTTTCATTGGAAGGACATTGTTCAAAGATTCAAAGATTCAAATAAATTTTATTCACAAAATTACAGCAGTAGGCCTACAATAAAATAAAAATCCAGTTTAGTGAATATTCCCCACAAAGACAGAAGTCTGGGAGTGGGGAATGAGTTCATTTTTGCATTATTATAACACTGATTTATATAATTATTATACAGTACAAAATTTATAAAACAATATACTTTGACTTAAAAATTAAGATTTTAATTAAAATTTTGGTTTAATTTTATTCTCAGATTTGGCATGCTAAACTATAAAATATAATCTGAAAGTGACAAAAGAGCAAAGAAATTTTGAAAAATGATACTCAAAACGCAGATACATCAAACGCAGATGATTGTATCATTGAGCTTTTAAGGAAGTATATCGTACTGACCTTCTCCTAGATTGGTGGCGATTTTCACTTGCCATTGGATCAATAGCTCCCGCGAATCGAATGCTAGGACGACGGTGATATCCTGACAGACAATCGCCATTGTATTCGACTCCTTATCAAGCGTAAACCCTGAAAAAATAATGGAATAGTAGCGTACATCAGAATACATTAGGCAACTATTAAAACATGTAAAAGGCTTTGAATATTGATTATAAATGAAAATCCAATTAATTTTCCAAATTCCACAATTTACAAGAGAATAATGTTTGTGAGTGCCTTAATTGATCTTACTTCTAAGGCTAGGCGTACACCGGTTAGTCAAGACAAGACAAGACGAAATTAGTCACATTTAGTCACAGTACTTCACATAGTTTCTTATAAAGCAACACACACCGATTAGTCATTGCATCAGTGTGTGCTGTTTCATATGCAACTATGTGAATTAGCCTTATAGTTCACTTTTATGATGCAATATGTCAATCATCTCTTGTGAGTCTTGTGCTTGAGTTTTTCTTCTTAAACTTGTACGTGAGTGATAAAGTGATGGATAGGGCAATAGGAGTTCACTGTTTGGCCAGAGGAAGTGCCACGGACCTATTCTATGATATACAGTGAATTCAAACAAAATTGAATCAGTTCGATACCTATTCCGTTTGGAGCCCATGTTTTAGCCCATGTTGTAGCCCATGTTTTTCCACCCAATTACTGACGCATAAGATCTATGAAGACATGGGAAAACATTAAGAACGCACAAAAATTATCATTACCAGTCGAAAATACAATGTATGATAATGATTTAGTAGATTGATGTGAAGTAGTCTCATGTGAATATCACTAATTATAAAATATGTACGATGACCGTAGAAGAGCATTCGATACTGATCTTCTTGCTCTAGCTAGATTCATGCGAATTCGTTATGAAATCGGGTTACAAATTGGAATAATAATAAACGTGTAAGGAAGAATGACTTGGGTTGGTGGATTCGAGCCGAGGAGGCGGACGAGGGTTATCGGAAGGCGGAAGGATAATAGCATTGCCAGAACTGTGAATGGAATACTGAAATGACAAATGCTGGGCAACCTGGTCGAATACCTAATGGAAATAAGCTTACATACGCTCCATGTTTGGAAAAGGGAATAACGGTCTCTAGCCCGGAGGCTAATCTTGTAAAAGGGTGCACGGTATCTGGGTAGCAACTGCTACAATGTCACTCGACCACTCTCATTTAGCTTCACAGATTACAGTCATAGATAGCTTTCCAGAGCTCCATTCTATTTGAAAGATCAAAATTCAATTATATTTTAATTGGGACGTCCTTTGTACTTTGAGAAACGTAAATTTATAATAATTATCTCTGTAATTAAATTTATTTTCTCATCGATGTTTCTTCATGTATCCAAATCAATTACTGAACATATAAATTTTCCATTAATTATTACATTATGAATATGAATGATTATTATAATAATTATTGTCTTGCCATGTAATAAATTAAAACTTTCTATAATCTGTTCACTTTGATGAGGCTTAAAGGGCAATTTAATAATAATGAAACTGTTAGGTGGGTACAGAGCGTGCCATCCAAATTGGCCTCTCACTGGAGCATGCGCGTTGATCGCTTTCTCCCACTACAGTGCCTGCTGACTCGTGGTACAGTAAATTTCAATAGTTCATTCAGCTGGCAAACTCAGCTTTATAAAAAAATTCATATTCGCTTCGGTTACCCAGCAGCTGTAGTATGATGTTATTTGCTTCACTGATGTTATCTTTCAATGAGAATTTTGGAGGTGACTGTACTAACCTTAGCGGCTGGAGGGGAAGCGTGGTGGGAGAGATTATCCATCTCTCTCGCACACCCTCCCCTAGACGCCAATTTGGATGGCACGCTCTGTAATTGTGACGTCACGGAACTGTTTAATAATAATAATAATAATAATAATAATAATTTTTCATTTTTTTTTTCATTTATTTTATTGACAACAAAAAAATACACAGGTACATACACAATTATAAAAATACAAATCTATCGATACAACAATATACAGTACTATATCTATTTTGTTGATAATTGAAATACTAATAATATAATATTTCCTGTGGTGGCATCCCAGAAGCTAAATTTAGCTTTTATTGGGGTATGTATCACTCCGACTTCTCTCTAATCTTTATTATCTTGAGCCCCCTCTTGTTCTGTATCTCGCTATTGCCTTTATCTGCAGCCCTGAAGAGAACAAAGGGCTATTGCTGTGGCACACCTGGAAATAGAATACATAGAATAACTCATCTTTTCTATGTAGATGACCTGAAGATCTATGCAGCCAACAAATCTGATCTCAAGTTGGCTGTAGGTGTGGTTCAGCGGTATTCCAATGATATTGGCATGTCTTTTGGGTTGGACAAGTGTGCTGTTAGTCACCTCCTGAAAGGAAGGGCACAAGGCCAGGTCGAGGAAATGGAGCTCATAGATGGCAGCATTATAAAGGCGTTAAGTGCCGGAGAGACCTATCAGTACCTTGGATTTGATCAAAATCAGGTCCAGGACTCAGCCAACATAAAGCAGGCTCTCCGCAGCAAGTATAAAAACATGCTCAGAAGACTTTGGTCAACTGAGTTATCTGGGAAAAATAAGATAAATGCCACCAATATGCTTGCTGTGCCAGTTCTCACTTACTCCTTTGGAGTTGTAAAGTGGAACAGAAATGAGCTCCAGGAACTCGACAGGGACACCCGAAAGAGAATGCACATGGAGCGGAGTCTCCACCCACGCTCTTCTGTTGCCAGGATATATCTGCCAAGGTCTGAGGGAGGTAGAGGTTTACTTGGTCTGGAGAACCTTCATAACAGAGTGGTATTGCAGTTTGCTAGCAGTGTAAGAAGTTGCTCTGACCCATTGATGCAACTGGTTCATGACCATGAAGTTGCTGGAGTAGGGGCTTTCCTCTATAAGGCAGCACAGTATGCAGCTGATACCCTCAGTCTGGATTTTGATGGCGTAGGGGGAGAGATCAATCAACTTCCCCAATTAAGGGCTAAGATAAAAACTGCTGAATGTAAGCTACTTCTCCAGCAGCATAAAGACAAGTCCTTGCATGGCTTATTCTATAAGCATGTTGAGCAGCAGGGCTTGTCCAAAGAGCTGACCTTTGCTTTCTTGAAGTCAGCAGCCCTTAAATCCGAGACTGAAGGGTTCATATTAGCATGTCAAGATGGTGTCATCAACACATTGTCATATCGTAGCAGAGTAATGCATTTGCCTGTGCCTGACATCAGTTGTAGGGTGTGTCACAAATCACCAGAGACCCTGATGCACATATTGTCAGCTTGTTCTGTGCATGCAACTGCAGGCTATATTCACAGGCATAATGCTGCACTGCGAGTGCTGTATTACCATCTAAGGCACTCATACGGTATAGACAAAACACCAGTGCTGCCTTATGTCCCAGGAGATATAGAGTCCGTTGTGGAGAATGATAAATGCCGAATATACTGGAATTATTCATTCTCCACCACCAGGCTTTTAACAGCAACAAAGCCTGATATCGTCCTCCAGGATTTGGTTGCAAAGGCAATATTTGTCTTTGAGTTCTCAGCACCAGCTGAATGCAATATTGCTGCAAAGGAGGAGGACAAACGGGCCAAGTATCAGGAGCTTCTTGTGGAACTGCGTAAACTGAACCCAGGCTACTCTGTTAAATTGATCGTGCTCATAATTGGTGTCCTTGGAGGGGTTCGCCCATCGCTGCTTTCAAATTTGAAAACAGTGCCTGCTTGTGAAAAGAGTGCTAACTCACTGGTAGGCCAAATGCAGAAAGCAGTGATCTTGGGCTCGCTCCGTCTGCTCAGAGCGAACGATTTGTGGATCATGGACATGGCATGATTGCTCACCTCATGGATGTGAGGAGTAGTTGTGTCAGAAATCGCTTGTCAAACCTCCTGGGAATCGGAGCCCAGGTTGGGATAATCAAGCAACTCCTAAATGGGAAATAATAAAATAATAATAAGAGGTATAAGATAGGTATATAGGTAATAAGAGGTACAATGAGGCAGCAAAGAGAAGAAAGGATGATGCAGATTTTGTTGTGAGGCAGAAAGAGTTGTATCGGCGGTTGGAAGGAGATGTTGAACAACAACAACAACAGCAACAGCAGCAAGTTCCAGACAAAAATGAAATGCTTGGATTTTGGAGAAACATATGGTCAGTTCCAAAGCAGCATGATGAAAACTCATACTGGCTGAGAGATGAGGAATTGAGCCTCCAAGATACACCTATGATGGCAGACATTGTGTTGTCAATAGATGATGTTAAGACAGCCATCAGGGGAACTCAAAATTGGAAAGCCCCAGGTATTGATGGAGTACACAATGTTTGGTGGAAGTATTTGCCATGTACACATCAGGTGCTCACTTCTTTGTTTCAGAAAGTAATTGAAAATCCAGAGCTACTGTCTGAAAGCTTGACAATGGGAATAACCTACATGCTTCCAAAGAAAGGGAATTTGCAGGATCCTAAGAACTTCCGGCCAATAACTTGTTTGCCAACTGTTTACAAGCTGCTGACCGCAATAATTGCAACCAAGATCTATGATCACCTGGACAGGAATAATCTCCTAGCACCTGAGCAGAATGGTTGTAGGAAAGGGGCCAGGGGTTGTAAGGAGTTGCTTGTGGTGGATGGCATCATAGCTCAGCAAGTGAGGAAAAAGTCCCACAACATTTCTGTGGGGTGGGTGGATTATAAGAAAGCATTTGACTCTGTCCCCCACTCTTGGTTGAAGCATGTACTGAGAATGTACAAGGTAAGCCCTCTTCTTGTTGATTTCTTGTCAAATACCATGGCTCAATGGAAGACCACATTGCAGGTGGGGTGGGGGAGTCAGTTATACAGAACACAGGAGATCCCTGTTAGGAGAGGAATATTTCAGGGGGATAGCCTCAGTCCACTGTGGTTCTGCTTGGCCTTGACTCCTCTCAGCAGAATGCTTAGAGCCTCAGGTTATGGGTATGTTCTAAAGAGGAACCCAGACACTAAAGTCTCCCACTCATTCTACATGGATGATCTCAAGGTATATGCTGCAAATCCAGATCAGCTGAAGAGCATGTTTGAGTTGGTAGAAAGCTTCAGCAATTCAATTTGTATGGACTTTGGCCTGGACAAGTGTGCAGTGCTGCAAGTTAGAAGAGGTCAAATTGAAAATGAAGTTGATAGGCCAACACAGATGAGTGAGGAGATGGTAATACAGAGTCTGGGGAGGACAAGTGACTATAAGTATCTGGGTCTGGCACAGCTACTCTGCAGGGCTGATACTGTAATCAGGAGAGAAATAATGCAAAAGACTGTGCTGAGAGTTGAAAAGGTGTGTAAAACAGAACTCAGCTCGAGAAATAAGATATCAGCAATAAACTCCTGGGCTGTCCCAGTAGCAATGTATACCTTTGGTGTGGTGAAGTGGCCAAACACTGCCCTTCAGGAATTTGATAGGAAGATCAGAACAACTCTCACAAGGTATAGGTTGCATCACCCCCGGAGCTCCAGTCAGCGGCTCTATCTCCCAAGACATATGGGTGGGAGAGGTTTACTCAGTCTGGAGGGTGTGTGCAGACAGCAAGAGGAAAAATTATGCCAGTACTTCCAGAGCAGTAATAGTCAACTGCTGCAAGTCATCTGTGCAGTGGATAAGGAGTACAGCCCATTAAACCTGGCTCAGCAGGCCCAACAGTTAGAGGTTGTCACATTGGGGGAGAGGGTAGAGGATTGGAGACGAAAAGAGCTTCATGGGAGATTTGCTGCTGCAATCAATGCAGAGGTCATTGATAAGAAGAGTTCCACAGAATGGCTACAGACTGGCAATCTGTTTGGTGAAACTGAAGGGTTTCTGTTAGCTATCCAAGACCAGGTGATTGCAACATGGGCTTACAAGAGGTTCATTATGAGTCAGGTGGTAGACAGCAGCTGTCGCCTGTGTAGAGCGACAACAGAGTCAATCCAGCACATTTGTGGTGGCTGCTCTGCACTGGCTGGAACTGAATATCTTCAGCGCCACAATAATGTTGCCAAAGTAGTCCATCAGGCTCTGGCAAAAAGATATGGACTCATAGATAATGAGGCTCCTTATTACAAGTGTAAGCCTGACCAGGTTCTGCGGAGTGAGACAGCAAAGCTTCTGTGGGACAGTGCAATCATGACCGATAGGGCAGTAGAGGCTAATCGCCCAGATATTGTACTGTTTGACAGAGTATGTAAGAAGGCCTACATTATAGATGTTGCAGTGCCACTAGACGACAATCTAGTAAGTACTGTAGCTGAGAAGAAAAGAAAATATCAGCCACTCTCTGTTGAATTGAAAGACATATACAGATTGGAAAGTGTTGAAGTGATACCAATTGTTATCTCCACAAACGGGCTTGTCACAAGGGAGTGGGTACAAGCTAAAGAAAAGCTGGGCTTGAACAACTGGCACCTGAGAATCATGCAGAAAGCAGCTCTCCTGGGTACAGCAAACATTGTACGCAAGTTTTTAAGTCTGTGAGTGAGTAATAGGAGTAAATAATTACAAGTCTGAGTCTCTACTCTTGGTGCTGGCTCTGTAGCCTTGGGTCTCCAGTTACCCCGGCTGCTAGAGATTATAACAAGGAAAAAAGAAATAATAATAATAATAATAATAATAATAATAATAATAATAATAATAATAATAATAATAATAATAATAATAATAATAATAATAATAATAATAATAATAATAATAATAATAATAATAATAATAATAATAATAATAATAATAATAATAATAATAATAATTTCATTTCATTTCATTTATTTTATTGACAACAAAAATATATAGGTACATACACAATTATAAAAATACAAAACTATCGATACAACAATATACAGTACAATATTTATTTTGTTGATAACATTGCAATACTAGGATAATATATTTCCTGTGGTGGCATCCCAGAAGCTAAATTTAGCTTTTATTGGGGTAATGTATCACTCCGACTTCTTTTCAATATTTATTATCTGATTATCTGGTGGACTACTAAGAATTTTATCAATATTGTACTACCATTCTCGAATCACTATTATGGTTTTTATTTATTTATTTTTATATAAATTGTAAATATATTTATACTCCTTTGAGACATAAGTAAATATTCTATTGGTTTGTGATGTAATATTTTTTAATTTCTCTCTTGACATCTGCGTATGTGTTGAGGTTCTTGAGGTGGTTAGGGATGTTGTTGAGGATGTTTGGTACAAAGTATTCTGGTACGGCCTTTCCCATTTCTGTATAAAATTCTGCTGTTCTGAAGTGTAGGTGTCTTGTATTGTATCTATTTTCATTTGTCTGTCGGTATCGGTTTTCAAAATAGTATCTTAGTAGTATTATGTAATTGTATAAGTTTTGGAAGTTGAGTATTTGTAATATATTTGTATCTAGGTTCTGAAAGAGGTTGCTTCTTATCCTGTTAGTCAGTTGAATCACTGGATTTAGGATATAATTTGGGCATGGCCATAAATGGTTATTCCATATCTTATCTGAGACTCAACTAGACTGAAGTACACTATGCTTTTTGTTTTTATAGGTAGCAAATCTCTTAGTTGGAAGCATCGATGTGCTATATACCTTAATTTTTTTGCTAACATTTGGGAATGAGTGTACCATTTCATATTCGAATCAAAGTGTAAGCCTAGATATTTAACTGTGTCTGAGTGCTTGATTTTTTTGCAATTACATGGATTATTTGTTTGAAAACATTTGTAGTTGTGACTAATGGCTCTATTATTTGGGTCGAGGATATTTATATTTAATTTTGGGTTACGAAATACTATTGTTTTGGTTTTGCGCTGTTAATATGAATATAATTGTTGTGAAAATATTTTGTGATTGTATTCATGTCTGTCTGTATATTTTCGGCCGCAACTGATAAGTCTTTATGTGTAAATAGAATTATGGTATCATCTGCATAATTATAGACATCTCCTTTAAAATCACAATCTTTCAGATCGCTTATATACAGATTGAAGAGCAATGGTGATAGTGGGGAACCTTGAATGACCCCGAATGATTGAGATTTTGGAGCACTATTACTGTTCCCTATTCGAACAATTGTTTCCCTGTCTGTGAAATAGTTCTTAAATATCTCCAAATCCATCCCACATACTCCCATTATATTCAATTTCTTTATGAGTATTTCATGTTGGATCGTATCGAATGCTTTACTTAGGTCTAATAGTACTGCTAAGGTCAAGCTCCTTCTATCTATGTTCTTATTGATGGAATATGATACTTGCTCGAGTAGTTGGGTTGTGGATTTACCAGGGACAAAGCCGAATTGGTTTCTATTTAATAAGTTGTTCTGTATTGAGTGTTTCATTAGTTCATCATGGATAATGAATTCTAATATTTTCATTAATATTGAGATTGCACCTATTGGTCTGTAATTTTGAACATCTTTTTTTTGTCCATTTTTATAAATAGGTTTGAGTAGCGTTATTTTCATATTGGTTGGAATTTTCCCTGTTTTTATTATTGTGTTATATAGATGAAGGAGGATTCGTTTTAAGTTTTCAAAGTGATTTTTTATATGTTTTGGTTTGATATTATCAATACCTGGAGAGGCTGTTGTATTTAGATTTTTCACTATACTTTGTAACTTATCCATCTCTATTGTTTTAACTATAGTGTGTGGTTCGTTTCTCATGTCATATTCATCGGTTCTAATTGTTGGTACATAGAGTTCATTGGTTGATATGTTTCTGTTCATTTCTTCTATTTTAGTTTTGAAGTGATCATTAAAACTATTACATAATTCATTGAGATCTTCTTCGTTTTTGATTTTGAAATTTTCCCTTATAATTGACAAGATTGGTTTCTTTTTTACGTTGAGTATCTCATTTACAGCATTCCATGTCTTTTTAGGGTCTCCAACATGATTGTTGATTTTGTTGTAATAGTATTTACGCTTTTCTCTACGTATTTCGTTAGTGAGATTATTTCTGTGATATTTGTATTCGTGTTTCAATTGATTATTATTTGGTTGTCTTTTTAGTCTGTTCCATAATATGTCTTTCATTTTTATGCTGTTTTTAATACGTTCTGTGATCCATGGTTGGTTATTTTTGTTTCTTTTATTGCGGATTTTTATTGTAGCTTTTGCATATATGCTTTTAAATTTTTGAACTATTGACTCATAAATCTTTGTTGAATTGTTTGATGTTAGATGATCATCCCAGTTTGTAATCCTGATTAAATTTTCTACTCTCCTATCTGAAATGATCTCTATTGTTTCATCTACTGCTCCAGTATCTGTTTTGATATTATTAAGTTTGAAACCTACCATGTAATGGTCTGCTATTTTTGTTCTAATAATCATTGTTTGTATTTGATTTGGGTTTATTCTGGTGTTTATATGGTCTATGCATGATGATGTTATGTGATCAGCATATAGTTCCTCTCTGGTTGTCTCTTTTATCCCTATTTGCAGACCAGCTGTGTATAATGTATTTAGATAGTTTTGTGCTTGTAAGTTAATGTTTTCATCTAGGATATCAATATTAATATCACCCATAATTATTAGATTTTTGTTACTATTTACAAGTGCAGTTTGTAGCCAATTGTCTAATTGATTATTAAATTGGTAAATACTATTTGATGGTGGTCTATAGAATACTGCAATTAAGTAATTCTTATTGTTAATGGATGATTCAAATTGGAGTGATTCGCTAGCAGTAAATTCATAATTTATTATATTGATATTCAATTCTTTCTTATAGTAAATCAGTATGCCACCACCAGCTCTTTCTTCTCTACAATAACTTATGTGATTATAATTCGGGATACCATATGACTCTATCTCATTTTCTTTTAGATTAGTCTCGATCAGGATAAGCAATTTTATTTTATTCAATGTTCTCCCCATGGTTGCTATTAGTGTGTCCCAGTGTTTCTTTACGCTTCTAATATTTATCATGATACATTCAAATGTGTTTTCTTCTGTTATTGTATTTTCAAAATCGTGAATACTATTGTACGTTTTAGTTTGTATTTGTTCTATGTCAAATAACTGATCCATATTTTATTATTGGAATGATGATGACTTTATATATTGATCTATTGAATTAATTATTTTGGGAATCTGGGATAAATTTAAGTTGTTTTTTTTTAATGTTGTTGGGCTTTTTTGTGTGTTGTTGTGAGCCCTATTTCATCCTTAGTTTAGATCATTTTAACCTCTTCAAGTCAGTTCCTACGCCCTAGCGCCCACTGAGGCGGAGCGGCGACGGCGCGGCAACACGCCAAACACAAACGCACGAAACCAAACGAAACAGCGCACATCAAGGTGATGCGCACCGCTCCATCCAGCCACACACGCCCACATCCAGCGCGCCGCCACGCCACCGCCACCCACCACAGTGGGCGCCAGGGCTATTCTCGTAGGAGGTGGGGTTTGATAATTTTTTTTTTCCAAGTCAGTGGATTATCCTTGAACATTTTGTATTATCTGTTGGCGAACCGCTACTGATAAGGGAGTTTTATCTCTACTGAGTATTATTCGTTACGTTTCTGTTAGTTCATATCATTACTTCTACCTGTCAACAACGGCCCGTTTATTTCTCCACTGTTTTGTTTATCCATCAAAGTTGTGTGCCTGATTTGCGGTTAAATTGATCTTTATTTAAATATATTTGATTCTAGCTATTCATAATTTTTTTTCATGTTATAATTTCGTGGTGAAGTGATAAAGCTTTGATTTTACTGCGGTTTAAATGTAAAGTTATCTTAGAGTATTGTACAGCCTAAAAATTAGTATCATTGTATTTCTCTGTTATCCAAAATATTTAAAATTATTCATTCTTGATTTTTCACCGATAAAACAGTGCACACAACATGATTGGATTTTCCTTTTTTAATGGATTAAGAGATAAATAAAGAAAATAATAATTCAAGTTCACAATGATACCTCTTCCACACCTCCTACCTTAATTGTTCATTATGGATATTATGGATATTATTGTCTTTGTTTTATATGTGAGTATTCATTACGGTAGTCTATTGATTGATCACTAATGTATTTCCACTTGTTGCTTTGTGATATCGTCCTTTGATCGCACTTGAATTTTATTATCATCTGTCGTTTTCTTTATGAATATTTTTCCATCTCTGCTCCATATGTACCTGTATCCTTGTTGTATCGCCTCCTGTTTAATTTCCCAGAACAGTCTTTTGAATTCCTTTGATTGATTTTCTGCCACGTAGATCCTTTCTCCATTGTTAATATCCAAGATATCTCTGTTTGTGATTTCTTTTGTTGTTTGTGGCATTCTATTGTAAATTTTAGGACCTAAATAATCTACCGATCTCTGTCCAAAAGCAGTGTTCATTTTAGGAACGATATGAAAATTCATGTTTCTAATTCTAGTGTTATGGCTGTGGAAAAATAAATCAGTAAAATTTGTATTTTTCTTTATATAAACTACCAAAACTAATACATACAACTGTCTGACGCTGAGAACTTAGCTTTCGGTAAATAACACACTAGTTGGAAAGCGGTTGTTCTTGTTTCCCATGACCTTAAGAATACGTTTCTGAGCTTTAAAAATTGAATCTATGAAGTTGTAGTTTGCTGCATCCCAAACCAACAGTCCATATCTTAAAAGAGATTCTACAAGTGAGAAATATACTATTTTTATCATATCTTTACTAAGTATATGACGTAGCTGGTAGAACTTATAAATAAGCTTTCTTATTTTCTTAGTTGTGTACAATATATGCTCGTCCCATTTCAAAAGATCATCTTAAATTATACCTAGATATTTAACACTATCAGAGCGCTCAATCAGAGGACAATCACAGTTTTGATTCTCCCCTTTACAATAATGAAGCTTCATTGACTTTATTGATGGTTTAGTGCTTTCAGTTATAGAAAAGGTTAAGAAATTTGTTTTCCCTGCATTTAAAAGAGCACGTTTGGAAACCTGTAATTGCATTTGAAAAAATGTAAACATGTTTCCAAACAGTTTCACAACTGTTAAGTGTTCTAGACAGTCTACATATCAAAGTATGTGTTACAGGTTATATTATTGCTTATTTACGTCATCACTAATACGGTCTATTACCTATATTAAAAAAAACGTTTGACGCATTCCTTTCTACTGTGCTTCCACCACTGCGAGATTTGATGTGAGATTTAGAGGAAACGTACACTGATACAAGTCTGTTGCAATGATACTGTATTCCCAAATGATACAGAACCAAGCAAGGAAGCAAGCGGCTCTTTGCGCTGTACGGGGTAAACTCGTCCAACTATTATAATCTCTGAGGGTGTTCACCATTCATTTCATGAATCATCTTTTTTTCAAAATAAAATCACATCACTTGATCACTAGTAAAACTGATTTGATTTGATAACAGCTACATAAGCTACAACACTAGTATTTTTGAAGTTCCTAACACGATAAACATGAGAAAATTATAATGTTATAGTCAATGTAATTTATATTTATATCAGAACACAGAAGTGTTCTGGATATTTATTATTATTAATACATATTCATATTAGAACACAGAATGGAACTCTCCATGATAAGTTCATAAAGACTTTTCCTATCCCGATGAAGAGCACTTCAACAACACTACATTTTATTTATAGAGTATGTTAACGTTATGTTCAAGTTAAACCATCCTGAATAGAGTAAAAATAACATTTCATGGCACTTTTACAAGCGAAGAATCAACAAGTCCTCTTTTATGAAATCAATGGCTCGTGAACTATGATTATGTTTCTTGTGAACGGGTTTTTTCAAGATCCCAGTGTGCGTATAGAAGGAAATATGAATTAATGTTGGAGCTGGCAGGAAAAAGCCGATGGTTTAGCATCATCAAAGCTTTCAGTTATTTATAATGAGATCGATAACATGGCAATTGCAGATGCTCCTAACATTACATCGAGAGAGGCTCCACTCGTTCTCTTTATCCAAAAAGGAGTAGCTATGAAACCGTTTTTGCACTTGGTAATCCTTTGTTAAATTATCAGTGAGGTATTTTTTCATTATTTGACAGGCATTTTTGCTGATAATAATCTGTTATGAAGCTGAAAAAGAGTTTGAGCCATTACCTCGATTTCCTCTATTTGAAAATGCTTGACTACATTCCACAGTACTCGGGTATCAAAGAGCTTAGAGGAGGAAAAACTAAAAAATTACATTATCAAGCTTACAGGCCAACGTGTGAATAGCAATAAAGTTTGTAGCTGATTGAGTAGATTACACACTCGTCTCATTCTAATATTAGACTGAGATAAACGAATGTATTCATTCTTGTTAGTATGATGTTGTGTTTATTTCATGATAATATAAATAAATAGTGATGGAATAAATAGTGAGTAAGAATTATTCATTCATAAAGGAAGAAGTTTCATTGTACATTTTGATAATCATCATCATAATGATTTTCATATCAAGTGCTATAAATGTAATCAGAAACTGGTACCTTCTAATTTATTATGTAAGATATGATTATTAAAACTAATGAACTATAGATTATATGAACTATCGAAAGTTACGTTCGAGATTCACTCTGCTGGAGCTTAGGGAAAGGTGAAATCATTTATATACGTTTTCCAACAGAATGTGCAAAATAATATTTCTTTTCCAGAATCAATCCAAGTATAGACTTTATATTTACCTATTTGTGTGAGTTATTCCTTTCAACAACCCTACAAGGGGTTGAAAGAGTTTTGAAACTTGGATTTTTTGAAAAATCATGATCCCTTGGTTGAGCATTTTAGCATATTCCTTCACTGTACTGAGATTCTCGAGAGCTCGTGAAAATGATCCTGACTGCTCTTCAATCTCTAATAAGAGCCTTCCACTGTCTGACGAATTATTATTCAAGTTATCTGGATTGCGAAACGGTGCAGCTTGAAATTCTGTGCTTCCTCGTACACCTCTCCCAGACTTCACGTCAGAAAAAGAGATTTAGCTACTCGCAGGTGCAAATCCCTTCCTGGTTCTTAAGAGAAGATTTACGCGATTTAGTTCTTGGGTATCATGCTTCTCATTGAAACATTCAACTCAACTCTTTATTTTAAAGTATATTCATATCTTTGAGAGTTTTGAGAGTTTAGGAACCTTTTAGAATTGCTGAATCAGAATAAGAATCTATTATGACATAAACATTTAATGATTTCAAGAACATTTTGTATCTAGGTGTTACATGAATGTGGACTAGGCAAAAGTTTCATAATTAGTTTTTCTTGAACACAAATTGAGTCACAATATAACATTTTTTAGGGTGAGATGAATGAAATGAACGTTGAATGCAAGCTTGACTGAAAAGTCTGGAGATGATTATGAGTATCAAAGCTAGAGTTCGATTTTCAAGATATCAATGGTTAGTTTAATCTA
The DNA here is from genome assembly GCA_017141395.1 of Laodelphax striatellus. NCBI lineage: Eukaryota > Metazoa > Arthropoda > Insecta > Hemiptera > Delphacidae > Laodelphax > Laodelphax striatellus. The sequence goes on from CM029532.1 coordinate 29,617,404, forward strand.
ATCAATTTTATCTCATTCATTTAATAATGGAGAAGCTTCAACACATTCCTACTGCTATAAATATACATGGGTTTTACGGGAAATTTGAATCTATGTTATAAATATCATATTTATATAGTCTATAGAGAAATAGAAATTAATAGGAGAAATAGAGTACGATAAGCCTAAGCCATATCATTCTATAGCCAATATTTATAGGCTATAGATATAGCAAAAATCAATATATATATAGCCAAAATCTTTAGGCTATGTGAATGTATCATAACAATATCTTGAACTAACAGTTAATTGAAATACATTTCAATTGCAATTCAATGGAGCAGATACCTGATGAATAATTTCGAAATGTATGACGATAAAAGACGCGCATTCGAGCTGACATTAACTCTTTGATCAATCGATCAAATGATAAGAGTATAAAAGAGATTATAATGGTAACAGAGTAGAGTGCTAAAATTTTCAAATGGTATCAGAGTCAGTTAATGCTCTTGCGAGCTAGCTCAGCATTTAAGTAGCAAGTACATTTCGAAGATAGAGATCGCCATTTTCAACTTACCAGTTTCCAAAGCGAGAAAGTGTTGTAGCGAAAGCGATGCTTTTGTTTGGCCCTGGCGATAATGGTCTCTGCAATCTCTGTAGAGTTGAAGGTGTAGACAGTCTGCAACAATGGAAAAGCTCATTTAAGATGCATTGAAATCTCTTTGCCAAAAAAGAACATGTACCAACTTATAAAATACGCACGTGCTACTAATTTTGAAATAACTCTGACACAATAATATCTTATGACTAAAATACGTATTCAAAAATACAGGTATACCTGTTTATTGTTTGCTGAGTATCTAGAACATCTTTCAACATAGTTAGATTCTTTTGAGAACTTTCCCATTCGTAACATTTTCACGCATTAATCTCAGCTCTCACGTGGATTCCACTTCAGCAGTTCTCGAAAATAGCGTTGTTGCATCGATCCATCTTCTCATATTGCTGTTGGCTCGTGTGTGGCTCAAATTATATCTTAGGATAATATTTCATGGCAAATCCCCTCAAGAGAGGCATATTCTTTGACATGAATAGGTATAGTCATGTCATAGAATAGGTATCGTTTTGAATATAATTATAAAATTAAATTATTGTTATTAATTTAATTAATCACTTAATATTAATTATTAAGTTGTAGGCATAGGCCTACAACAGTCACAAAGAACTGGAACTACCAAATTGACTTTTATATCATAAATACCTATATCTATCAATCTTATACTCTAAAGTATTTATGGAATCAAGGTAAAACTTGAATAATTCCTCATCACCTCTCTCATTACCCACGCACAATATATATATATTTAATTTAGACCAAACCTATACACATTTCATTGTAAATATTCGCGAAGAAAAATTGTTTAAAAACTTACAATGAGGTGTCGTTTTGTATATTTCCACCATCAAGACTTATTTGCATCAAGTTATGAAGCAGACCATCTTTTCGCAATTTTGCTAAATTCTATTTGAAGAGGTCATTTCATGGTATGTTTGTACTGTCGAAAACGATTTTCTAGTGAGCATCCTCTTTTTTAAATACAATTAGCGGCCAGGCTTCTAGTTCAGCAATAAATAATCACTGGCCGTAAACAAGCAATTGGGAGCAGCATAGGGCAACAGAAGGGAAAGTCATTAAGAGGCGGCTTTTCACTCGCACACCATCGCGTTCTCTCACTCGCTCTCCAAATGTGAGTTGCGCCCCTCTCTGGAACTCGTAACTGGACGTCGAAACCCCATAGCTCAATTCCATTTTTCGATGCTCGCATGAATTCAACCGACCGCAGTGGTCGTCATCTTCCCTCATTTTCACAGCCCAGAGGCCTGTTCCCGCTGCACGCACTGCCCAAACACAAATGTTTCATGAACGCTGTTGAAAATTCCACCCATCATCATTCTCGGAGATCCACAAAATTAGCAATTTACACTGTGTTCATTATCTGCTATTCATGAGATATTAAATGTTTGAAAATGCTCTATTGTTTGAATTGATGGTTAACAGTTTGTGGTTTGTGGCAAACAAGAGGTTTATGAAGTCATATTTATCAGAGTAAGAAACCTTATTAAGAGTAATTTCCAATCTCGAAACAGTTATTGATGAATTATGGCTTATGAGGTGTCAACAGGGGCGAATTAAACTCATCCCATAAACATTTTAATCCATTTGCAGCATTCAAGTGATTGTCATACGTCCGAAAACACAGTTCTTACATGTTCATGCTGTTGCTCAGTAGTATACTACGAGTTTTTATTTGACCAAGAGTGGTAAAATGAACGTCACAAATTACATATCTACACATTAAAGTTGTCGAATCTATGAATTTTGATGGAATCATTACTTCTTATTCTTGTCGAAAATATGTTTCAGCTTGGTTGATGAATATTAATATTTTATAAAGGAATCGACTCAGTTGTTTCATCCGAGAAGCTCTTGCTCCAACTAACTTCAACTAACTGACCGGTTAATTGATGTTGAAGTTTTGTATGAAGTATGACTAACATACTTTTTGTCTTATAAGAAATGGAATGAAAAATAATAACTGTAAATAATGATATATTAATTATTGATACTGACACAAAGATCATAGTATGATTTGTGAAAAACAAATCAGACTTAGCCCTCACTATTCGTCTCCTGATCATCAATGAAAAATGTGGTTCGAGATAAGGATGCAAGTATCACCAATATCACCATATTATATGATACAGTATTGTACAGTATATTATAGATATATATTCGATATTTACTATGATATCAACATATTTTATGCTTATATCGCAGATAAGACATGAATTTTGGTTTTCATAATTATGCTATAATGGATTGAGTAACAGGAGTACCATATTATATGATATATATTATAGATATATTTACTATCATATCAACATATTGTATACTTATACCACAGATAAGACAAGAATTTTGGTTTTTAAATAATTTAAGGAATGAGTAACAGGAGTAGTATGATTTCTCTACGGCTAGATAGAGGATTAACAATCAAGTGGTCTGTTGCGATAGGAATTCAACAAAGCTCTTTCTATTGAGAGGACACACAATGATCTCTTTGATCCCTACTTTCATCCCGCGCAGAATTTCATTAGAGCTGAGATTGGAAATTGAGTGGAGCTTAATATCACTAATACATTGACGAGCATTCTGATTTTTAAGAAATTCACTCAACCTTTGTTTCGCAGGCCTATGATCAAAACAGTTACCTTAAATAGATAGCTTTAGATTGTCTAGTAACGATATTCAAATATTACTTGCTCGAGTATCCTCGGTATTGTTCATAAAGAGTAATCTTTATGGAGAAGGTCGAGGTGCTGAGGAATTCATTAAAAAATCTAACAACAATGAATTAGTAACAATAAAAGGATAACCTATATGAGGAGGTTTAAGGTGCTGGGAAATTCAACAAAGAAATCCAACAACTATACATTAAAACCACCTGAAAATCTCAACCAGGGGAAACATCAGATTGTATCCAATTCTTTTGAAAACTTGTGGAATTGAAGGTACATGATCTTACTCTATGTGTTAACAATTTAATGATTGAGCCGTATGTAGATACATAAAATATTGTTGTAATGATTTCAAAAAAAAATTATTGATAATTTGAAGAGCTGCCTTCTTTCCTGCCCACACTGGACATGCACTTTCATCATCTTCCATAAAGTGATATGCATGTCTAGTATGCAGGCAGTTTTAGTAAGTTATTGAATTGGGAAGCATGGGAAGCATTTTATTCCGTTGATAGCTTTTAGAAATGAATTTGAGTCACGAATAGTTCAAATACATCTGGTGTATGCTCGTAAATCGCTAAATGTATTCTTTATTTGTTTTGAGTAAATTCAAAATCCACGAGTGAGATGAGGGTGCACCAGAGTTATTTGTTTACAGCAGGAAGCACTTCGCGTAATGATATTAGAACGTAATCATACGAATACATGTTTGTCAGTAAATTCACACATACAGTACAACAAAAGCGTGGATTCACAAGCGGCGGTTTCTTGCAAACAAACATTTTCAAGTTTGCAAGCCTGTCCTATCTCCGGCAACCTGCTATGTGCTGTCTAAATGGATAAGTTTAAAAGCAGCGCGCCCAAGTTTTGTGACAGTCCGTAAACGTATTCAACAAGATTATTCGAGGATAAACGTTTGTGCTTCAACAGTTTCGACGTAAAATATCAACTTGGTTTGCTACTTTGCACAAGCTTCATGTTTCTTGTATGTTGGGTTCCATGGCTATTGGTGATTTTAAATAGCAGACAATGATTGAGCATTTGATTATTGATTTGACAAAAACAGTAGTTTGGTTTGGCTTGAAGTTAAAAAACTGTAGCTGATTAGTTTGTTTCAATGAGTTATCTTCCAAGAAACTATGAGAAAGTCTTAGATATCTTGAATTCAATCATCGCACTCTCTTCTCCACAGAAGAGGAAGGAAATACTTATGCAACACTTTTAACAGTCAATGCAGTTTTGGCCCATTGGTAAAAATTTCCATTCTACAAGAATTTTTTGCTGATAATCATAATCTTCTTGCTTCCTTTCTCTGTTTATTTCCGTCTTAATCCAAGCACGGAAAAAAATAGAAAAATACGTGAAAAGAAGGAATACAATATTAATATAATATGCCATAATCATGATCACTGAATAGGTTCAAACTTTTGAAGAGCATTCGACCTCCAGGGACTAATAGGAAGTGTGCTGTGCAAATAATAGTGTTGATAATAATTCATAGTTCCTTTCATGCACAAGTTATCAGAATAGGTATGAATTTCCATAAATAGAATTGAACAAATTGGATAAAATAAAATTGAACGAATTATTTATACCTGAGCAATGTATGTATATAAGAAAATGCTTTTTTACCAAGGTACAGTAATTCGAATTGAATATACATATTATTCAAGTTTTTCCATTAATACAGAACAGAGGTATCCAAGTAGGAAACAAGAATTGGGTCGAGAAAAGTCAGCGTCTGTGAATTATTTTTATAGCATTGATTTCCAGATCATGGGGGAGCAATAATTTCAAAGCTTACTCCTTTATGTCGAGATTTGTTGTATGTAGGTGATAAATAAGACTTGACACTTTTGCAGAAAGCACATACGTAATAAATTACTATGTTCAAAGCAGATGAAAAAAGGCAAGTCTTGGTAATCCACGTTACACAAGTAGACCAATTTACAGTTGCGTTACAATGGACGTGCTTGGAATAGGACGGAAATAAACAGAGAAGGGAAGGAAGAAGATTGCGGTTGTCTAGAGCAAATAACGCCTTCTTCGAGATGAAACACATGAGCAAGGGAGAGCTCTGCGGTGGAGCTGGTGATTGGAATGGGAACAAAGCGAGATAACCAATACAAAAGCGTGTCGAGATGAAAGGATTCATAGATAATGGAGACTGTAAAGGCGAGTCAACGGGTAGCAGACGACAAGAGTGATGTTAGAAGAAATTTCGAGAAAAGCACTATAAATTGAGAGGGACGACATGTATTAGAAGTCTCAACACGGAGAGCGAGCTAGCCAAGTGCGATCACCTCAAAGGAACTATTGAAACCATCGTTGACGCTTTGACAAAAAATACTGGATTGGAAAAAATTGATCTTGCACAAGGAGATGTGACGTGTTTGAGTTTGTAGGTGAAGCGAAGGAATATAACGTTTTAGTCATTCAAGCTAAATTCTCCGAAAATTATTTTAAATCTAAACATGATTATTTTGTTGAGTTCATAATGAAGATATGAGAGATAAGCTTCAACCTCATCCATGAGATACAATATATCATCATGTTTATGATGATAGATACATGTTTATCATCATTATCAATAATGTCAAGATCATCAAATTCTTGACTTTTACTTGGAATTTGGGTAAGGAACATTTTCCCCTATATTATTCAATACTATACCAATAATTCATCTATTTTCATCATATTTATTGTGGCGCTAAAGAGTACCTCCACACTCGAGACTTGAGGAGGACACGAAAAAGAAAAAATCCTTGACAATTTATCATCAGGAATGAAAGAATTGATCCAGTAGAGTGACTCGAGTGTGTGACAGTGTATACTGAGGCCAGGACGTTGGAAGGGATGAATTGCTAGCTCTCTGAGAGCAGTATTAACTTTGAAATATATATAATATTATTGTGCAACCAACTGTAAGGGTAGATACCACAAGCAAACTGTTTATTTCATTCAAGGACATTTCGATCTCTGTCCTTCATGAAATCAACAACTTATCTATTTCACTGAAATTCTCCCTTCTATTGAATTTTCTCGTAAACAGACTTGAAATTCTCTTTGAGAGTGCACATGAACAGATTTGTCTCTCTTTCTTCACTCTTCCTCCATCTCTCTCTAGCATGAGTGTTGGGCTTGCCTTCTCTCTCGAAGCTCCATAACATTAGTGGCCCACTCTCTTTCTCTGTAATCTTCATTTCTCTTCCCTCTGCCACTTATCTGGGCTTCTTAATCTTCTTTTCAAGCTTTAATTTGCGTTTCTATTAAGTAGGTCCTATAGAACTTGGCAGAGCGTCCAGCTTTGCTTTTCATTGCTAACCTCTAAAATATGCAAGTCACTTATTGTGGCTCGCATTGTGCTCCTTGTTTAAGCCAAAGAAGATTAATTCGCGACAAAGAATATTCCACTATTATTCTCCATTTTCTCTCCAAGAAGAAGAGCGCATTATGTACAGCACTGTTCAAAAATTTAAAATATTTTCCAATTGAACAATAATTATTAAGTCACTCCATAAAAAATGCTAGACTTCAGCTGCATTATATCTTAATTGAAATACATATTTGAATTTCTATCTTCTATGATGCGCTATTATTCTATCTATCTATGTCCTTACCTCTCCTCCACTGTTTATTCCATCATAATTTATTTGTAGAATTCTTGTTGATGTTGTGGAACTCCATGATGGAGTAAAACACTAGATGATTCTTATTTTATCATAAATAATCATCATGCTCATAATCGTATTTCCATGTCTGCCAAGCATACTATATTGTGCTTATTAGGGAATTTGACATTTGTTGTCTCTGCCAGATATTCTTGAATGCTTCCTTTTTGAAAAGCAAATAATAATTCGATGATACTTTTCTATTTCAAAATTAATTTCGGTCCACAATAAACTACTTCAGATCTAATAGGATTGATACAAAGAAATGATTCTAAAATTAATTCTATTCCATGTGTCACAGATAATTATTAGTGAAGGAAGTGAAGTTACATTTAATTTAAGATATCGTCAATTAGCGACTAATCAACAAAGGGTAGGCCTTTATCATGTATGTCAAAATCAGCTCTGATCTCCAACAAAAGCTCTCCTGTCAGTCGTCAATTGACTACTCTATAAACAGCAAGGTTGTCAATGAACCTGTCAAGCCGTGGCACTATTATGAAATTTGATGGATAATCTGAGAATTGACGACGATAGATTGTGCTTGCACCAATGAATATTCATGATAAAAGGACAAGAAATATCTTGTGACAGTGGAAATTTGACAGTTGATATTTAAAATTGGATCTCCAAAAACACTTCTATAGAAGCATTGAGGAATTAATGATTCCTCAGCTAAAAATGTGCAATCTATCAGTTACAAGCTATTTTGACCTCAGATAAATTGTTAATGATACAGTCAGGTCAGATTTCAGGTCCGATGAAACTCTGTAACATAATTACTACCTGAATCGTATAAATAAACCCTTTCAATATTCGAGTAGAGTATAAAAGTAGAATTGTTATTTATTACATCTCATTATTGGGTAATATGAGTTCTCATTTTAACAAACTATGTTTTCTACATATTTTACGTTTTACTACACATGCAATGCTTTCTACTTTAACATACATTTCCATTATAATATCTACTTCAAACATGCTATTTAATTGATACTGTACATTTCAAATCTGTTTCAAGTCCAAATCTTGAATTAAACTTACAATCTATCTTTGAATATTGTATCTTTGGCTGAAACAAGCAGAATGGAATTCGAATACATTTTTGAATACTCTGTACAAAGTTTGAAATGAGAAGGATTTCCAACACTTTTCAATTCAAGAGAGATCAAGTTGAAACCAGCTAACGGTCCATCTTCCTGATTCCATTACTCCCCAAATTGAATTGGCATCTTCTGTATTTTATTATTATTGCAATAGGAGCAGAGTTTATTTACTCAAGGGTACTCCACTAAATCCTGGCATGATCCCGTTCAGATATAGCTGCTCCTCTGCATTTCATTTATTATTCTTGATGTTTGATAATCCAGCTCAAATATCATGAAGGTTGAAGCTTTGACGAATCCAGATTAACTAAGCGAAATCTTCCCCTTTAATTAATCAAATTACTTAGGTAGAGAACTTTACTGGCAAAATTGTTCACTATGTACCGTTGTGAGGCATGGAGAGTTTACCAAACTTTAGAAAGTTGTAGGCTCTTTTCTTTCACCTTGCATCAGTTCATTCAACTCTTGAAATACATCTAGAGCCGTGTGTACAAAATCAAATATTTGAAAGTATTTCATCCAATGAATTATTAACTATTAGCCGATTAAACATTGGACTATTAGCTGATCTATACTTATTGGGCTGTTATTACCAGGAAAACTATGATTGGTTGTTTTTTGTGTGGGTACTCTACCTGATCAGCTGTTAATATTTAAGGTTATTGGATGGAATTTGATGGAGTGAATTTGAATCGCGTACATGCGGCTTACTCAGTATCGTTGACTGGTATCCCCAATGGGCGAGATATTGATTCACTTAAGTCTCCAAAGATACCGATTTCAGTTTTAAATATATTTTTTTTTTAAATCCAGACTACTCTGCAATGTATCTCAGGCTTCCAATAACAGATCCTATATATAACCTTATTATAAACTCTTATATTATGTACTACCTCTTGTAGCTCACAAAAAAACCATATAGGCCTATATCTAAATCGTGGGCCCCACTGCAGGTGGTTAGATGGTGGATAGTTGACATAGTTCAAGTTCATAGTTCATACATCAAGTATGCCTTCATTATGCTCTTCATATTCTATTATTATGGATGTTGTATGAGCCATTACATTATTAACATCTCTATATTAACTTCCATGTATTTTCCTTAAAAATCGTCTCTTCTATCTCTCAAATTGATTTGAATTCTCTGATTTAGTGAAGTGCGAGGTTTTTTTAGTTTTTTCTTCTTTTTTATAATAAAAATGTTGCTAATTATCACGTAAAGGCTTGTAATGAACTTTAAGTCTGTGAGCTTTTGTATGTATCCAAATAAATAAATAGATAAACCATCTACCAACTTGGTAACCACACAGCAGTGCGCGCGGCGGCCTCAGCTTGAAAGAGTTTTTAAAATCTGTGAAAAACCTACATTATTTAAATATTTCAAATAGAGCTCGTGTGGAAAAACGATGCTCACTTCTTTTCACCAAGATTCAACCTTGAATAATAATGGTTATAACCTTATAACTTAGTATCCCATGGTAGTCACTTAGTTCCAGTTCAACCGGATATATAATATATTTACGTCGATGAACTGACAAAAACTAAGCTTTCCAATTCACCTGTGATTGACCAAGAAGCAATAAACATTTTAGGATGAAAAACACACGGGTTGGCAGGCAGCTGGATTAAGTTGTATAGAAGAGGCTCGTGTGGGTGAAGTTATTGGAAACCGAGCCACCTTGGAGAGGGAGAAGACCTTTAGCACGGGGAAAAGAGCCTCCAAGGGGAACTGTGAACAAAATGTTACACAAGGGGTCGAGATTGTGAGCTGCACATACAGTAACATCGTAGCTCACGAGATAAATTGAATGCTTCCCAAGGCTCATAATAAAGCTTGCCAACAGTAGGTTAGCATCACCAGGCAGGTGTAGAAATACACACTTACCTTCTATTGAGCGATCAGTGGCGTAATTACCCAGTGACGTAATAATTATTATTATTGTTAATTATTAGTCGTAATAATTGCATTAGTTCAATTATCCAGAAAGTGACAAAATTTGAAAACGGAAACATAGTTTGAAGAGAGAAAGCTCTGTCATATCAGTTGAGAATTGAAAAAGCGTTTTATAATGATTGTTACAAAAATTATTGATCACAGTTTTTAATTAGAACAAATATTATCGATTACCCTGTACGATAGACTAAGTGGAAGGAGTTCCTATTGTCTGTTTTGACGTTGCTTCTTGCTTTCACGGCCGAATTACCGATTATATTCCACTATTTACTTACAATAAAAATTAGTTAATCAGTTTGAGTGAAAAATACAAGAAGGAAAAGAATTGTACCCAAAGATTCTTCTGTTCTTACATAAGTATTATTATGTATAATCCATGGAGGATTCGGATCAGTCTGTTCCATATAATTATCTCTATCTATCTGTTTCGCGATATCTATGATCGTATTGTACTAATGAGTACTCAAATAAATTTGTTCATGAACTGATTTTCTCAAATGCAAGGAATGGATTATACTGCTATATTTATCGTCCAATTCAATCTTTGAGGAAGAATCCCACTGACTCAGTCTGCGAAATATATGAGGGACATGAGGGAGACCAACGACTATGAAGGAAGTTTCAAAACTTTTTCCATTTCAGTGAAGCTCGTACTATGAGAATAAACATAAATTTGACGCTCGAATGCCCCGAATGGAAACAGTTGCTACAGAATGCTACAGCGTCAAGCTGAGCAAGAATTCTCATAGAATGGGGTTTCACGTACTAATGATAGATATTCCGAACAACGCTTGCACTCACGGTTAATAAATGTGAATTACTGATGGAATAGAATGTTGACTTATTTATGGAAGGTGAGTGGAATAAGCGGAGACAGGAACAGGAAAAGAGAATTAGAAGGAGAAAACAAAAAACAAACCTGATTCCTTTCTGATCGATGATACTCGATTGCATTCATGAGAATGAAATTGAGAATCCCATGAACTCTCTCACATTTGAATCTTAGAAAATTATCAAATGAATATTAAAATATGGAACTTGTGGATAAAATAAGTGACATCAATATATGAAGTACCCATTCTTTTGAAGGGTGCAGTGACCTTTTCAGAGTTTCGCGGTTGTGGAAACGCCCCTGTTAGCAATATAGAATAAAAGACTCAAGTTTTCCATTCTCGTGATTACTTTTATCAATAAAATCAATCTCAGAGTCAAGAACGTGGTCTAATCATACCTATCTCTTCTTGCCTAAAAAAAAAAAAATGGAATTTCCACGTTTATGAAAAGTCTGAACAATTAGATAACTCAATTTTAATATCTCAACAAAAACGAGTACAAAAGTACAGCATATAATATTTGAACATCGCTTCTTCAGAAATGAAGCAATCTTTTCTATGAGCAGAATGGAGAACACTTCTTATTATTGTGGTTATTATGGACACCACAGATTTTGTCTCCAGTCAATGTGCCTCACCTGTATAGAAGAACCCTATTGAACTGTTCATATACCATTCAGAAATAGGCCTAATCGATTAGATTAATCGAATTTCTGGCCTCTACATGTGAATTGATGAATGAGTTAGAAACTATTTAATAAAATTAATAATTTTAATTTAATAATTCAATTATAATTTAATCAGCAAAATCGATTTTAAACACTTTCAACACCATAAACAAGAATAACTAGACCTGTTATTTCGATGAATTCAAATAATTATGGAATATGATTGAAGATTTTCAAATAACCATAATCGTCTTATTCAAGGGGAAAAAATTCTGCACCATCTCTTGTATTGTTTTACAGTTGGCAACTTTCTTATTCGTAGGTACTAAGGATGATTAAATATTTGGGTCAAACTCAAAGAGGATGAATAAGACATTCAAATTATCATATTATAATATTTTTGTTATAATGAAGTCGATGCCGGATGAATAACATTGTTTCCTGTCACGTAAAGAAGAATGAAGAGCGTTTTTCGGCTTTGTTGGGATGGAAAAGGGATGCAGCCACCACCTAGCCCTCCCCCACTCCGCGTCCTCACGCTGACCCGCTGGTTAACAGGCAAAATGACCGGTGTACGTGCCGGGAATTCCAATATAGTTCACTCCCTGCTCATCGTACAACAGCAGCCGGGTGGGTTTCTTGCAAGATTAATTTCACCCAACGGAATCTTGAATAGACCTTGGAATCAATGAAATGTTTTCATCAATCTCTGCCGCGTAATAAAAATAAACCCACGTTTTTCCACGTCAACCATTGAATAAGTAGAGAATATTGATTCTATTTCGACTTTCAATAAGTTGGTGGTATTGGGATTCTCAACGAGTTTGGGAGGCTAGAAGGGATGAATAGAATGACCACGGCTTGGAAATGAAGGAGAAAAGTCTTTCTTATCTTCTCTAAGGCTAGGCGTACACCGGTTAGTCAAGACAAGACAAGACGACATTAGTCACGTTTAGTCACAGTAATTCACAAAGCTGCTTATGAAGCAGCACACACCGATGCAATGACTAATCGGTGTGTGTTGCTTCATAAGCAACTATGTGAAGTACTGTGACTAAACGTGACTAATCTCGTCTTGTCTTGACTAACCGGTGTACGCCTAGCCTTATAGTTGGAGCGTTCAATAAAATTTGGATTGCTTTATTTTATTGTTGGCCTAATCAAAAAAAGAATCTATGGTTGTTTGATCATTTCTAATCTTTTATTTCATCATTATTTCTCAAGAGAGAACTCCAACAAGAAAAGCAATACCTTCCTTACCAATGATAAGGAAAGTAGGTAGAACAAGGTATGTAAAAACAGCATACGTTTTTGAGCATATGATTTCTACAATAATTTGTTTAAGCTTTCATTTTGTAATTTTTTTTCCTTTATTCCTAGCTTTTCTACTCGCTTTCATCTAGTTTTTCCAGATTTTTTCTAGCTTTCATCTTGTAATTTTCAAATAAATACCGGCTCGTGAACTAAAAGCTAGGTGAACTACAAATGGTGATTTTTGTATGTGAGTATGCTCATGTTCTGAAGCACTTCTCGAGTCATCCGCTTTGTTAGTGATGTTCACCTGGGAAAGGTGTTGGTTTATAGAATGAGACATCTCACGCGACATCCCGTGTACATACAGGCAGCCACTGATATCAACTATTGGATGCCAACACCTCCACTATAATTAATGCAGTCAGTATGTTGGGGAATCTTTTGCTGATTTGCACTGTTTCCTTCTTTGGAGAGATTTTTGTGATCAAAATAATGAAAAGAATTGTTAAGTGATTACAAAAACACATTCTATTGAAGAATACAGTCACCTTGTTTTATTATAAATTATTCCACCAAAGCGAGTGAATAACATGAAGGATGTAGTTCACCGTAATGGCGGCTCGTGCCGACGAAATAGGTGAAGTGCTTGTACAGTATAAGATACGGGCACTTCACCTCACGGGCCGCCAGTGAACTTCACCGTGAATTTTATCAAATCTGTATTCGAGCACTCATGCATCTAATGATGAAAATCCACAAAAAAGATTGAACTCTTCAGTCTGATAAAATCTCCATTAAAATTCTCCAATCTGCTCGCCTGCTATCTGTCTTTCATAATGAATCGACAGAATTTGATGGGACAGTTGGAATAATCTCGAAACACCTTCGTGATTGAGAGCAGTTGTAATTCTGTACCTACATTCTGTATGAAGATATAACTTTGCTACAACAAAAAGTTGGTGAAGCGATTAATAGGAATTTCGTCGCGTGCTGAATTGCCATAGCATGAATATTAGCCACTTGTTTTCAGGCTTCAATTGTCACGACCTCTTCTCCAAAATAAAATAATTGTGCAGGCGTACTAAGCGGAACATGCACTCACACAAATGACCTATTCATCAGTCTGTTCATTCTTAATAGACTAGACTAATATTCTATATTCTAGATTAAGTTCTGTAGTCTAGAGATTTCAGTTCTATATTCTAGATTGAACACAACTCATCAACAATAAACTGTGTGGAGCCTGTTTATGTTTACCTACTGTACTTCATGAACTCGATCATCATACGTGAAGTTCATGTTGTGCTTTCAAGATGGTTTCTAAAATTGTTATCAAATATTATCCAGCAAGTAGCAACGTTGATGGAACTTAATGACTAAACAATCATTTACTAATTAATTATTAAACTCATGGCTTTTTTGGCGGGAAGACCTTTTCGGGTGTTCGCCTCGCCGAATCATCCATTTTTCCCCAATGGGAAATGAAAAACGTATAGGTTAAAAGAAGTTAAAATTTGAATTTCAACTTATCATACAATTGATTGACTTATATTGAGAATTGATCGGACTTGGTTGAGTAATGTTGGTTGCAGAATGATTCAAATTCGAAGTTCAACTTCTGTTGATTAAGTATAATTTTTTATATTGATTAATTAATATTGTATTAATTATTTCATATTAAATTTAATTCCACTAATGTGGTATGAATGTGTACGTATTCATTCCTCGTGCCATGAATAAAATGTTTACAGTAGAACAATAATTATTCTAGTTACAACAAATGATACCTAATGGTTTTGTCAAGCCAAAACTAGAAATTTTGTAGACTACTAATATGAAAGTGTTAATGATCGTAAATTTATAAAACTGAAACTCAAAAATTCATATCATAAAATCAGTTTGCTTGCTGTTTTTCAATCTATTTTCTCCATAGATGTGAAAGGTGACATAGACAAATATGTTTCGTTTACTAATGCACTGTCATTAACTAAACTTATTAAATTATCTCAGCTATCAAATCATGTATTGGAGCAAGCGGAGTGGGCTACAACGGAGCTGTTTTTGGCATAGCCATCATTACAATATTGTTAATTTATACCATCAGTATAGCCATCATTACAATATTGTTAATTTATACCAAATCTAAAAACACGGTCTACGTTGAAGCTAATTATTGCATCATTTGAATATTCTGGTGGGGCCTATATTATATCGGCACCAGATGGCAATGCAAATGCAATCGAGATTCCGTTGTGGAAAAATCTATTCCAACAATAAATCAAATGGCGTTAAGAGAGCTGTAACTAATTATTATTGACATTTCTGTTTATGAATATTATAATCTCTGCACGGAAATTCCATTCATTAACCACTTGAAGTTGATTTGCATTTTATGAGCTCGGAAAAGGTAATGGAATGGTTAGTACAGAAACGTACAGATTTGCTCATTTATACTTAACTGGTGTTGGTTCTGTTTGATGTACGATATGACTAAAATGCAAATGCTCTGCTACTTTGGTTAATATTATTTCATTCGCCCCCAGCGCTGGTTACAGGTAAATGTAAATATCTCACTCATAATTTAAAACATCGCTTCTCGAGATGAATCCAGCTTTTCTAATGAGAAAATATCACAAAAGTAGAATTGCCTGTGTAATTGCATGTACAACATTTTTTCATTTCCAGAATATTTCCATGAATTGTATCTTACATAGAAAAAATTGTGTCAAAAAAATTGATTCTTCTTAAAACTAAGGATAAAAACTCATCCACCGACATTTCATCTATGTGAGCTCTAATATTAGCTGATATGAATGATTAAGCTTTCGAAAGGAAAAAGTTTAAATTATTATGAAATGTGTTGTTGGAGTTCAGATTCAAACCATTCAAAACTCGAAAAACAGAGTTCAAACATCAAGAATAATAATAAAAAAATCCCTAAACGAATATTTGATAAGCATTGAACAGATTATTTTCTTTAATGAAATTTCGTATACGATCGTTCGAAAACTCATGTATTATCTAATTTCTTAAGCCAGGATAATATGTTCAAAAATATCGTTGATAACTTAGGCTTCTTCCCTTTGACTGGATTTTTGTGGTCTTCATGATGATCAGGATCTCCTTGATACTACTTGCAAACTCTATTAGTCAAATTTATGTGCTGTAAGTTTATTGGAAGGGAATTAAGTTGTACAAATTAATTATTCAATTCCAAGGATATAAACATTTTTACTGAGTATAAGCCCATGAAATTCGTAGGCTAGAGCGTGAGTACTTGAAAGATGATGGTATAAGAATCTTACATTTAGACCTTATATGATTCAAATATTACTCATTTAATGATAAAGCGTAAACTACTTCTAACTCCTCTCAATCAGTTTTCCATCCATGAGTAATAAAATTAGAAAAAAATCTACTTACAGCCTCAAAAAGTTTATGAATGCGAATTAACATCAACTTGGAGATTCCAGATAACGAAGGAATTTAAATTCAGTAGAGTCCTGAAAAGTTCATCGTATCCATACCTGGAATATATTCAATGTTGCCAGTCACGCAATATCAACTAAATACTGATCGTTCAATGCAGATTAGGTTTTCATCGTGGGAGTAAAGTTATTACAGCTGCAGTTCTCTTGTTCTCCATCCTTATTTATGAGGTTAACTGTCAAATATCTTGAAAAATCATGAGAAATTGAAATAAGACTATCATATTGTTTGATACTAACTATATATTATATAAACTATCATATTATTTGAAATTTAAACTTTCTCCAAAACAATTTGAATAAAAATATGAATTCAAACTTGTGAGAGAGATGATGATTTTTTGTATACAGGTAAGTAAGTAAGTGTTAAATAAAAGAGACCAACAAAATAAAATGTGATGAGAATATCCACGCCAAAATCAAAAAATTGTAGAAACACAGTCATTATATGAAGTGCTCATTAGAAAAGTGACGTATAAAATACAATTCAAAAGTTGTAGAACCACATTATATATAAAGTGCCCATTAAAGAAGTGATTGATAGAGGAATTTTTATTCAGGCAGATGACAATATTCCATTCTCCATAGCTTCATTCAGCTTCCTTTGTAGCTCAAACCTTAATAATTAGAATTATAGAGTAATTTTTATAAAATTTTCATAATTTGTTTGAAACTCATATTTTGAAGACAAGAAGTATTTGCAAGTAGTTTTTTATAAAACACTTATTTAAATGAAATCTAATATCGAAGCCTCTAGTTGTTAAAGACAATCACCAATTAGAGAGTAGGGCTACTTTTAAATGAGGATTAGATGATGAAGTGCAGAATAAGGTAGATGTGCATTGTTCGTGGATGTCTGCAGAATCCTCATCTTTCCTCAGGTAGCGAACAATTCAGGCTCACAATCTCATCTATTCTGCAATCTTCCTCAGAAAGCAAGAACAAACCGTTTGATGCTTCCAATGATGTCTATCGTACTGTAAAGCCCGCGCAAGAGTCGGGACAAACAATTGAACGATGAGTGAGGGAGAGAGTACTTCGGTATTGATACGGCATCCTGGTTTCCTACACTACTAAATCCAGTAGGCCGAGAAGCTCTACGTTCCTTTGTTTCCCACTGATTAAACCTTTCTGGGCCTGATCAAATTAGATCTAAGGCATTCAACAAGCGTGTGACTGGTTGAGACGATTGATTCAGTTCCAAGTACTAAGAATTAGATTCAATAAAGTTCAGGGATTTACTCGTATAGGGCATGGGTCCTAAATGATAAGGAAGCCGGTTTGATTCCTCAAAATTACTAGAATTCCAGAAACTCAGATGTTAAACTGAAGCTCAATAGTAAAATGATGGAAGGTTGTAATGCTTGAACAATGAAGAAGGGCACTGAAAGTGAAAGTGAAAACGATAAGGTGACATACATAATAAGTACCTTGTAACTTTCTCAACTGAAATATTTCAACATCTGGTGGGGCAAGGGAGCGCAATAGATTCATGTGCAGGTGTTGCTGATGAAGTGTAACAGCCTCCGTTGAATTGTCTACTCAACTGACAGGCATATTATCTTGAGTAATTTATTATTCAATATAACTTCCCTACATACTCTAAATTATAATAATATACTCGATCCTGACGCCTGAATACAAAACCCAAATTATATGCAGAATAGAATAGATGGTTCAAAATAATAGTTGAAACATTCCAACGTTTATCAGATAAGGAGATATCATTGTTCTCCAATGAACAGTAAATTGTTAGAACTACTTGATTTCTAGCAAAAATAGAAAAAATCAATAATTTTACCATAATAAAATCATATTATTGTTAACATAGACAAAAATAAATTACTATGTCCATTACTATCCATTTCAAAAGTTATTTATGTATTGTTTGAGCTTGGAATATTCAATATTGATCTCTTTTATGGACACTTGAGGATTGACTGATGAAATTGTAACAAGAATCAAAGAACAATGGATAGAATTTCAATTCAAGTAGCCTACAGAATTAAGGAGAAGTTGGTGAAAAATCCCTGAATTGTTTTGCATTATATATTCAATTATAATTTTTTTTTTAATCTTAGTAGAGGGAATGACTGATTGGAATGAGAATAAATAACTTATTTGAAATAGAAAGGTTGAAACGTTTAGCTCAAATTTGGGATTTAATTGATCAACAAGCAGAATAACACTTTATTTGTTTATACGAGGCTGCGAGCTTTCCTACAGGTGAAACCTTTATTCCAGTATGATAATGCTTTTCCGTTTTTCGTACATTTTGAAGCATTTAACATGCATTTCGGATGGCTAATTCAATTTTGGCAACGCTCACACGTGACTGTGTGACGGCCCGAGCACACTGCTACTTGGCAAAGTTTTGCTGGTTTTGGTATTTTAGACAGAAGGTATAAGAGAAAGTGGAGTTATTGTTTGAGCTCTCCCCTTGGAACAAAAGCTTACTAACACAGCCGTATAAATTCTTCTCTGGAAAATAAATTATCAGTTCCTTGTAGATATAATGTGAACATTCATCTTTCTGAGGGCACTTGCGTTACACTTTTAGTTTCATATTCTCAATGGAATACAAGAAAATGGAAGGAAGGAAGGAAGCTTTTTTCAGGCGATTCCGTGAATTGAGGATTTATTAAATCCATTCAGTTACAACTGGTTGGTCTCTCAGGGCTGAAACACAATTACACAGACATCTATAAAGGATCGCATACATGAAATTTTAGTATTGTCAAAGAAGTTGTTTCCTCTTCTACTTACTGACAAAGTTTTTTATAGCCTACAGTTATTGTAGTAGTATTATTACACTGCCTGTTATCCATTGATTACTAAGTACACGGTGTAGAAGTAGAGAATACATTTTTATAGTTGGCTCAATTTACCCAATACAATGATTGTAATCAATTAGGATACTTGAATGATTCATTCAAATGGAATGGTTCTATCTGCGAATTCTTGTCCCATTGTCTCCAACCCATTGGAATTAGACGTTTGAACTCGATTATCACTTTTTAAGTATTGCGAGTGAAGAAATAAAAGTAGAAACCTATTTCGGTATTAAATCCAACGATCCGATGTCTATATCAATTCCGATCCGTACTATACAAATAGCTGAGTTTTAGCGGTGATTAGATTGGACTTTCAACGAAAGCATTCTTTCGAATATCTCTTCATTATTTGATCAGTAGTATAGTGTGATTACCGATCTTGTGTTATCCCAAAATGTAGTATAAATAGTCAATTTCGAGTGTTCTAGTTTATTTATTGGTACGTCATCGATCAACTTACGTAATTAAAAGTAAGAGGGAGTATCTGTATCAGCTTTATCCGTGAGTATGAAAGCACGATCCACTATGTGCACTATGATGTGAGAACACGTATCTGACCTAATAAGGTTCTTGTGAAGAGTGAGAATTGGATGGAGATATCGAAAAATAAGGTAGTTTATTAGGATGAAGAAATTCATGAGATTAAATGAAAAATCCCCCTCAACTCATCTATAGGATACATGAATAATAATAAAAAATGGGATGAATAAGGCTAGGCGTACACCGGTTAGTCAAGACAAGACAGTCACGTTCAGTCACAGTAATTCACATAGTTGCTTATGAAGCAGCACACACTGATGCAATGACTAATCGGTGTGTGTTGCTTCATAAACAACTATGTGAAGTAATGTGACTAAACGTGACTAATCTCGTCTTGTCTTGTCTTGACTAACCGGTGTACGTCAAGCCTAAACGAGAATAGTAAATTCACATAGTTCAATATTGACGTGAAGAGGAAGATTAGATTTCTGAACAAGATTTCTCGTGCTCTATCCGTTCACTTTGCAGCCAAATGCAATTAACTATTCGCAGGTTACACAAAAGTACTTTATAGTTATGAAATGATTGTTGACTGATTCAATTATTCAGCGACATAATTTTTTCATGTGAACAACTTCACCAGTCGACGACAAAATAGGAGGAGACGGCAATCCCCTTTCTCTGAAAGTTTTATGATTCAAGTAGTTTTGTACAGAACGCTAAGCAATGCTGTAGTGCGTGACTAGTGATGTAATTGCAACAGTTTGGTTGCGGGGGATGTCTAACGTCCACAGTCTAGGTTCGAACTTCACACGCACTACCCTCGTACGCTTTAAAGCAAAGCACAACAAATGACTCTTATCAGGCCCTAACATACGTTAATTTTCCACCTACTCACGTTCATAGATTATTTTCATTCTCGTTGCAACTTGTGCTAATTTCAGATTTTGCCGTCACAACGTATTACAGAATTGTTTTTCAGTTCATAGAATAGTTCCTCATAGAGTAGAGTAGAATTTACAGTGATGGAGAAGACCTTCTTATATACCTCATAAATAACAGATCAACCACATACTATACATGTCTATTATACAAATATACAATTTATCTTGTTTTACAAGCAAGTATTTCAAGAAGTTACATATTATTTTTCCCAAATTCAATTTTTATTTCAAGATTAGAGAAGTCTTGAAGTAAATAATGAAAACAATGTAGTCTATTCCTCAATGAATATATTTGAAAACATACTTAGTGAGTATACATCATAGTCTTAAAGTATATTACTTGAGACTTCTAAGAATAGATAGTATATTACACCTCACTTCCATCTGAAGAATGGAATATACTGAGAAAAACAATAGAATCGTTCAGTTCAGTTTTTGCAACTAATTTGGAGTAGAGAACAATATTCATCTATTTATTCATTTTTCATTACGATTAAAATTACTATTTTATATTTCTTTTAAATTTTAAATTGTTTTTATAAACCAATTTTATTCACGATAAATAAGTTTGGATAAGTTAAGATATTCTGATATTCCGATTGATTCAATCATCATTATTTCTATCAACACTTTCTCTTGCTGGAAGTGTTTTAGCAACACTCACTAAACGCAAGTGGCAACGTCAGCTTTGCGAATTGGGAATGAATGGTCGGTATCGAGCGCTGTCCAGTAAAAGGTGTTTGAAAGTCGGAGGTTAGGGGTCAGGCAGCCAGAGTTCGAGGGAATGTTAAATGATTGATAATCCATTAAGCGACAGCTTTTTCAAAAGAGGGTGCCACTCGTGCTTCCTGAGACCCTTCCTCTCTACCTCCCACTCTCCTCCCTCACTAGGCCCGTTAATTATATCAGATGACGCAAACCATAGCAGCGTTACAGTTTTTTTTCGAGGGTTGTGATACCAACTACTACTGTCAGGGGATGGGGAAGGTAATACCGTATTGAAAGGTTGCCGCTCCAACTTTGGGCCATTTCATTTCCACGTTCAGCTGGCAAAGTTTTCGACTCAAAGGCGCGATTCCATCCCGGCGGCCTGCTAGGAGTTTCGGTACAACTTTCTCTCTGCAGTTTCGACATGGCAAGGATTCATTTTGTTAATTTTGTAGATTGAATTTTAAAATTATCACTGATGTATAACTAGAATTATCACTGATGAAAGGACCATCAACACTGTATTTGTGAGAGTAAGTTTGATTAAAATGTGTTTTCAGAAAAACAGTCTCTCTCGGGCCGTTCACAGTCATCCTTCTTCACTTTCACACTTCTCAGCCATAAATATTGCTAGCCGTATGTGTCTAACTGCTTCCCGGGCAATAACTTCAACTCGATTTCGGAGACTTACGAAGAGAGCGCTCTGCATTTAATTAGCATAAGGAAGGCCAAGCGTTGCCTTAACAACCAATCCTTATGTCAAGTCGGTTACTCAGTTGAATTTCGTAGAGTCTGAGAATGGAGCAGCTGAGAAAATAAAAAAAATTGTTCTTGTGAATAATTTTAGGCCCGTATCAGACACAGTTTATGCATCCAATAGCAGTATTAAATCAACAACCATGTTTTTAGTTTATTGAACGACTGAGAAACCGGGTATTTGTTTGTCAAATATATCTTATAAGACATGTCATAGTTATGAAACAGGCCTTAGGCCCATATTAGACTATCAAATGTTTTATATATATGATCTTTGACAAACAGTTTATGGGTACAATAGCAGTATTGAATCATGTGTTTTCAAAAAAAAAATTGATTCAATAGTTTATTGAACAACTGAGAAACCGAACATATTATGTTTGTCAAAGACCACTTATATGACATTAGATATCTAATACGGGCCTAAGAAAAACTTTACGCTCATCATTTTCATGATAACGAGTTTACCCGGTGCAGCACAAAGCTGCATTATCGTTTGGTAATACAGAGCGTGCCATCCAAATTGGCGTCTAGGGGAGGCTGTGCGAGAGAGATGGATAATCTCTCCCACCATGCTTCCCCTCCAGCCGCTAAGGCTAGTACAGTCAGTGAAGCAAATAACATCATAGTACTGCTAGGTAACCGAAGCGAATATGAATTTTTTATGAAGCTGAGTTTGCCAGCTGAATGAACTTTTGAAATTTACTGTACCGCGAGTCAGCAGGCACTGTAGTGGGAGAAAGCGATCAACGCGCATGCTCCAGTGAGACGCCAATTTGGATGGCACGCTCTGTACTACAGTATAATATTGCAACAAACTTGTATCAGTGTGAGTTTCCTCTGGTTTTCACATTAAATGCAGCGGTGCTGAAAGCACAGTAAAAAGGATTTGATTTTTGAAGAATTGATTTTTGCGCTAAAAGTTTTTTAATATTATAGATACTGTTCATTTTCTTATTGATTGAATTGATTGATTGGCTTCACATTCTAGAAAGAGAAAAAATTCTGATCATATTTAGATTTTGAAATAGGATGGAGCGATCTTCATCCATTTGGATGAAGAGAAAATTGGATGGACTTTTGGAGATGGAGAATTGGATGAAGATCTCATTCATTTTGGGGAGGAGAAAAATATTGTGATCTCAATATACTAGCTTAGTCACCTCTTGTTCAAACTTTTGGCTTCAGTTTAGTAGAAGTTCAATAGAAATGGCAGTATCAAATGTTTTGATCGATAAATTAAAAGTATAGGTCTACAGATAACACAATTTACACTAACCATAAAAGACAAAGAAAAAATACTGGTATTACAAGAGGTGCACAAGTTTTTCAATGTGCTCTCAATTTTTCTCTCATTACTCATGAGATGGTGAGTAATGGGAACAGCATAGTACTATCCTCAGTTGAGCTCAGCATGAAAAAAAAAATATGGAAATCACAAACTCAGTCTTGAACTCAGATACTACAATACCATAAAAAATCTCCACTCAATCTCAGAAGCCTATAAATTTATGACACTTTCTGTACTAATAATCTCAAACTTCAATTTATTAAAGTCACGTCATCAGTAATCTCCAACAAAATTGATTGATAAACTCTATTGATTTCATTTGGAGTGGTCCGTAGCCGAGGGCGATTAGCGCCTGCCTGATAATCCAAAGGTTCCAAGATCGAATACATTCCATTCTCAATCTGGACAACGTCTAATGTTGTTCGATGGTCATTTCTATACACCGTATAAATTTGAATAATGCAAGATCCACGAGACAAAGGGCAAAGACAATAGTATAAAATTCCAAGCTGTAATAACACATTGCGTTTCCCAGGAGATAGCTATCCACTCATTCATTTCCTGTTGAGAAATAGGGTGCCTGGGTCTTTGCCAAGGATTTAAGGAAGTGTATCTCTCTCAAGCTCAGCTGCGCACAACATAAAATTCTTCTGGTCTCAACGGAGCACCAAGCACGGGTTTTGGTCTTTTCCATCATTTCAAAATACTGTAGAAATTTCTTCCACCTCCCGTTTATAAAGCGATTATTCTTTGAGATTCCCCACCTCTGGGAACATTATTTACAATTTGGAGGGAAGTATTCAACAATAATTTATGAATGATCAGGAGTAATTCATTAAGTAACTTTGAATCAACTGTTTGTATTCCCATAAAATATATCAATACTATTATTCTCCATGTTATTCCTCTATGTCAAAATCGAAGTTTGAATAATACAGAGTATTTCCAAATGATGTGGTATTTTCTAACAGTGATGGCACAGAGGAGAGAGTATTCCCTCCTCTGTGGTGATGGGGTTCTTCTTCTTCTTATAAATTTTGCATTGAATTGCAATTGACAGTCTGCACATTCTTAGTGTTTTCAGAAATTTATCTCCACACATTGAAAATGTTCTATGTTCCTACTGCCTGTTCAATGTGGTAACAAAACTTGTCCCACACACGAGAAAGTTATTGAATACACGGAAACAGTGATGCGGTTCCACTCACCGTCCAGAGTTATTGGTGCATGTGGGATGCCTACCAAATACTTCATCGAAACAAATTGATTTGTACGAGCTCGTAAATGATACTTATTCCATGTAATTTATATAGAATCAATGGATATAATAGAAGCGTTTTTCAAAAAAAGGTATTGGGATTTATCCATTATACTTGTTGCTTGCTTGACTGCTTGACACATGATACAAACTTGATCAAAGAAGCATCTTTGCATCATGTCCTGAAAGTATAAGGGAAACAACTCAGTCAATCAAGTATTGTTTCGTAGGTAATATAGCACAGTTGATTTACTCTTTCATTTCCGATCTCACAAGTATACGGATGGGGTGAAACGAACATGTGAGAAAAATAAAATTTCACTGATCACATTTTTAAATGTATTGTGAATTGGCTCAATAATGTATTCCAAGAGTGAGTACAAAATGTAGTGATGTGGATAGGATTTCGAGTTAGTCGATATAGATTGATAAAAATGGCATGCAAGGTTCAATGATACAAAGTACAATAGAATACACATAGTGGAGATAATGGAATATGCATGTTCATATTCACATAATATTGAGACTCCACAAAGCTGAAGCCGCGTAATGTACATTCACCAGACATCCTGTAACTGGTGAAGCTCCCTGGTTTCTGGCTCATTTCCGGGATAAACCCTTCACGTACGATTCAGGGGTTGCTGACATAATGCCGCCATTCAAGCAATTACTCCTTCTATTCCGATCTAATGAATTGGAATCAGTACAGCATGATAATTGGAGGCGTGGGGCTGGCCATTTCGTCGATATATTGACTGCTCCACCACACATTAAGTTCATAAAAAATTTCCCACAGCAGTAAGGAGGAAAAAATTCTCTCTTAGCTGAGCCTTTCTAGAACAGATCGCCTTTAAATTATTATGAGCTCATTAAAGTTTCTCACAACAAAAGACATGCTTTGCAAATAGGAGTGCAACGTATGAAAGTGAACTAACGACTTATAGTAACCAAATTTAAAAATATTTTTCTATTGCCCAGAGATTGGTGAACTATAAATAGTCGAAATGTGGAGTTGTTCCCAGTTTTACAGTGGATCTGAATCTCTGATATAAAAAAAACTCATGAAATATCAACTTGTTAGTGAGCCGTGAGAGATTAAAATGATGGACAACACAAAAATCGGTAATCCTTGTTTTTAGATGCTTTAGGAGAGTTACAGTGTTGAACCGATACAACATAAATATTTCATTGGAGGCCTGCTCTGGAGAATTTAGTATTGAAGTATTACTTTATGGTATGACATCGATGTTGAAATTTTACATAACTGCTTGATTACTATGTACCACGATCTAACGTCTTGAAAAAGATTTTTTGCTTCGTTGACACTTGATTTTTGCTCGAAAGCAACACGACAAACTGCAAAAGTTTGATAGAGGATTCTATACATTTACCCTTTATATAATATTTTATATATTCATATCCTTATTTTTATATTCATTCCCTTTTTCGCTGGAGTGAAGAGGTGTAGCACAAAAACTCATCAATGAGGATATGCAGTAACTTTATCATTAATAGACATATAACGACTTGAAAATAATTTTATAATGGTTTAACCGATTTTTTTTTTTTTAAGCAGGGTTATAGGTATTTCTAGAAACGTTTTGTCAGAATACAATCTAAAGAGTTGTTCCACTGTATAACACTGCATTCGAATCGTTCAGAAGTCAACATTATTGGAAGTATGAATGAATTATGATTTACTTGAGTTTGGAGTTGTTCATGAGTTACAGAAGGTACATGAGATAACAACCATCTGTAATTCTGTAGTTTTATTGAGAATATTGATTCGGATTCAACCAAATTATCCTGGATATATTGGAAATTTCATCTCTTTAGAGTTCTGTCAAAGAGACTCTAGTTTGTGATTGAGACGTGATAGCCCAAGACCCCTAGAATTTTACAAGTTCCTTTGCTATTGAATGGAAAGCAATAACCTCCATTGTGTATGTGCATTTTTGACATGCAAAGATGGCTTATTCCACATCACAAAAAGGGTTCATTGTTTACTTGCCATCGCAATCATGGAGTAGGAGTGTGGAACAAAAGACTGTCCGTAAATAGAAGCTGTAACAACATTTTCAATTGGAGGTTGCAA
This sequence comes from Laodelphax striatellus, assembly GCA_017141395.1. Lineage (NCBI taxonomy): Eukaryota > Metazoa > Arthropoda > Insecta > Hemiptera > Delphacidae > Laodelphax > Laodelphax striatellus. The sequence continues at coordinate 29,644,023 of CM029532.1, forward strand.
TTTGATTCTAGGGAATTGCGGGGAATTTGACGGCTCAATCGATGTGGCTGAGAAACAACAGAAGCAACTCGATGAATGCCAGCCAGCCAGCTCTCGAATTCTATGTCTGCTTCTGCTAGCATAAGTTTGTTTCATGTGGTGGGGTCTCAACAGAAGTTCCACTCATGTGGCACACCGAGAAATTTCAATCGAGGAGTGTGCAGCTCGCAATGACTCACTTCGTCGAATTTCACTAACTTTGAACTCACCTTTGAATTGAAACTTGAAGTTTTGGTATTCCATATATTTGGCCACATTCTACAACATTCAGTTTTGCGATTAATTAATTTCTGCCCGTAAAATCTATACTAATATTGTTCTGCTAGTTCATTTTTCATGGATGTTAGCCCAATATGATACGCAGTGACATCAAAGAGAATACTGAATGCATGTAACCCCCTACAAACACAACAGAACAAATCATTACAGTGCTGGTCAAGCTTTTTATACATAGATACAGGAAATATTCAGGTTGAATATTTCATTGATTCGAGCGGCTCATAACATTGTCAAATATATTATTCATCTGGAGTTTCATCTGATTATTCATAGTCCTGCTTATTCAATAATCTGAATGATTCATACTTGTAAAATCAACCTACAAAATTTTCACTCTAATGATCACAATAACTTTAATACTTGTTTGCTTAAGATGAAAATCATGAAAACCAAAGTAAGTGATATGAAGACTTGAGAAATATTCATAAAATTGTTTAGTAAGAACGTATAGAGTACTCCAATAGCTTTGCAAATTGCAAATGTTGCAATTTTTTTATCGTATGGCTTTTTATCGGTGGAGAGACCCTTACGGGTAGGTTCCACCTCGCCTTATTTTTTGTATCGGTCACCCATCTGAGAGTAGTCTTGAATATTGCAATATAACGCATGCAATTAGGATTCGAATGCATCTATATGATTCTATCAATAATGTTCATCTATTATGATTTTTGCAAATATGCTTTGAAAGAAGCAATATCACAATCCTGTGTTGCAAAACTGGTAAACAGTGAAGAATGATCATGAAGCTTGTGTTTCATGGAAAAATTAAAAACCAAACTACTCGTAGATTATGTAGGTACAGCCTGAACCGTGGCGAAGCGTGGTATACTTATTTGGAGGTGTAAAGTCATGTATATGTAATGTATATTTCCTATACGAAATATACCCGGCGATGACCAAATAAGTATACCACGCTTCGCCACTAAACCTGAACTTGTTGTAGATGAGGGATACATATCGAATTTGATTGTCTCACTAGTAAAATTTTCACAAATACAAGTTTTAAGTATTGAATTTATTAGATGAGCTCAGCAATTTTCTCCACTCAACGTTCTCGAGTAGGCCATTCATAACTTCAAACCATTTAGAATCAGTATTTACATCATCCATAAGTTTAATCAACACTTTAGTTTCAATAGATTGAAAATGCATTTCCCCGCCTGTATCTATTTCAAAGTGAGAATTGTTGTTCAGCAACCACATATAAATAGAAAAAGTTTCTGTCACGTCACTTGAGCAGTTACAACACTAGTGAAGAAGTTGTAGAGGAAGTTTCTCTTAGCGGCTGAGTTTCATGTTCCAGCTGACTGTACATGCTCCATGTTCTAGCAGATAATATTATGAGAGTCAAGTCACCTTCTGCCCGGCAGGATGTAAAGGTCCCCGCTAGCTAAGAAATACTACTCGCTTGAAAGGAAGACGCTATCTACATGACTTTGCTAGTTGTCGACAAAGTTTCAAACAGAATAAAACTTCCAGCAGATACGAAGTGAGTTTAATACGTGTTTCAGCGATCATCCCACGCTGCTGATCCAATTGATCTCCGATGAGTAGAACACATTCAGGGATCCAGTTTATTTCAGAGTTCGATGGGTAAGAGCAATTCTTCTCTCAGCGATTTCGATGCTTCAACTGAAAAGGTGAAGTTTATACGACTTAAAACTTATTGAAACAAACTTTGAGGACCTCGCAAAGGCTTATGACATCTCATACATTCATTTCTATTGAAGTCGGTATTCAATTTGCTCTCTGAACTCATCTTTGATATTTTGTACAGTCACTGAATTCCGTTTACATGATGCAGTAGATGGAAGCAAATTGGAAACACAGGAATTTAATCAAATTATCTCTACTTCGTGTTTTGTGTTTTGAAGTTTATCGAGATGAAATCAGCTTCTGTGATATAACCTCCAGCTATTGTAGTAGCTACAGCTGGTACTGTATTTATGCAATATTTTCCTTGTGATATAAATATCCTCGAATTAACCTATTTTTCTTGTGATATGGCAACAGATATCCTCGAATGGACCTAACTGGTTCTGTTGCTAGTAATTAAATTTGACATTATTGTATCGGGTGAATCAAATAATTATGTTAGGAAGAAATAAAAATTTTCTCTATATCATTCCCAACAACCTGCATAACAATTCAACTAGAAAAAATTCATTTGATTTATCAATTTCAATGTAATCCAAATTTCAAGATCAGTCAACTTAATAATCTTCAAATAATGTAAGTTTTCTGATTCCAGACAATTATTTCGGTCTCCAATTCAAGTATCGTTTCTCCTCCAAATGCGATTTACTTGATCACGTCGGGTGAACAACAAGTAGCATTTCTATTTTACTCTCAATGTCTTTTTGAACTGACAGTTGGCGCCGTTCAATGAGAAACAAAAGAAAGTCTCACTTCTTACTGTCAGCTCACTCATTAATTTCTACTTAGACATCAACCGTTGTCTGAGACGACTTTTCCACCCCATTTTGAGTGGCACGGGTTCTTAGTCCTTTACAGAGTGTTCCCTCTACAAAATCAATCGATGTGAATGATTTCGTCCGAGAGTAAAATTTATTTATTTGTTTAATTTCGAAACGAACTTTCGTAAAACTCGTGAATTTCGTACTTTGACTCCCAAGTCCTTTTTGAAACTCATCAAATGTGTTATTAGAACTCATTAATATTATTATTGTTGAAACTTATTAATTTTTGTTTGTTGGAATGCTGCAATCAAAATAATTATACCAACTTTGAGTATCAAAACATGCATGTTCTAGAGTCACTTTAGAGCTCCGGATAAAAGATTTGAAAACTTCACTCTAGTCATACTTTTGAATAATGTTTTTCTTTTTATCTTGTTTTGTCATCAATTGAGAAAACAAGCATAGACAGGCATGAACGTGGCATACCATATAATGTTGAATATCGTCTATTTTTTGTAATAAATTATCAACTCAGCTTCACATTCACATTCTACAAGGCTCAGTCACTGAATAATTCTCCTCCTATGAATTTGATAATAATTGGGATCCTATGATCACATAGCTTGAACATTTGGTTAATTAAATTACAAGGGGAGTAAAGACGCTTGGAGAAAAATCACAAATATTTTTCAGGAGTCGAATACTCTCAACAATATTCTTTTATTATACTATTATCTATCGATTTATTGATGATAAATATCTACTCCTCCAATAAATTCAATATATTTTATCCTCTTTTAAGATCAGTTCTCTGCTACTTCCTTTCTATTCGGAATTGATTCCAATTTTGACCGCAATATAAATATTAAAAATCTGTGAAAATAATGTTTTAAAAACCGGAAAAATTCTACCTTATTTCGAATTTATAGCCTGTGATAAGGAAGAGAGTTTAAATATAGAGTTGTTTAATCGTGAGTGGAAATCGCAATTAATCATGAATCTGACACTTTTCGAAACAGATAATAGAGTTGGTGTGAGGCTGAAGAGCTGAATGGCTTAGTTAGAACACAACAGTGACTTCGACTGCCAAAAATCAACAATGAATTGTCCATTCAATGAGCTGAGTGCCCACTGCCCAAAGTGAGAGAGGACATTATTCATTTTGCCAAAAACATTCAGATATGAATCCAGGTAGCCCACCGAGCGGTGCCTCTTTTTCATCTATTTGCCAATGAAAGCCGTCAGTTGATTGATTTTATTCAGTGGAAAGGCTCTGGTTGAATGAACTGAAATCCCAACGCACAGAAGCATCCCAAATATTTTTCAATATTGGATGAATATACCATTACCATGATCAAAATAAAATCATGAATCTGGAGTGAATAGATTATGATTTTCATATTACAGTAGGCTTATAATTTTGTTGATAGATGATAATATATGGTATTGCTATGGTAGTATGGTGTATGGAAGGTAGGTGGTATTATGGTATAGTACATTCATAATAAACATGACGATGAAAAAGCTGAAAAATGGAATAAGTTTGACTTGCTATTATATAGTAACCTCTTAATGTACCACAAGTATCGATTGAGTTATTTACTCTATAACTTGACGTTGTATTTTTCATCTTAATAATATTTCATTCTTGATTATGATATTTAATGTTTGTATCTCGACCTAAAAATTTATAAAAAATTCATAAAATTTTTGTCGAGCTCAATTACGGAATAAAGAAAATCACAAGCTTCATCTTCTTTCATAATATTTCAAAATCATCTTAGTTGGGAAATATTGAAAATCATTATTGGAACATGCTGCAATATCATTCCCACAAACATATTATTTTCATTGAGGAACGAAAATCCCAACTCCATGTTGTCCAACAAGTTGAGACTCTATATTCAACAATAAAATATTTGGATGGCTGGTTTGGATTGAATAACAATCGTACAGACTCGTACGATATGTGAATTATTATCGGACACAGCTAGTTGTTATAGAGAAGGGAAAATCTACGAACGTACAGAAAATATTCATGCTGTGGTTGCAGAATGTACAGACGGTGGACTTTATTGTATCATCTTCATTCTCCTACTCTCTGGTAGTGTGATATCGTATGAATACGTGCGATGCTCGATAAAGTGGGAAGAGCTTGAGTTAGTGGTGCATGTTGCGACGAGGAGGAGGGGTGTTTTTAGCAATAAGCAGTTCCAGTTTTCGAATGGATTATTTTACTGCTTTAACGCATTACTTTTGCAAGAGTACACACGCGGGATATTGGCCATTGAGGCCAGAATGGAGATTGGAAGGTGGAGTCGGAAATTTTGCAGCCAGCAGAAAACAGGAGAAAGTACAAGAACTGATGAGAAAGCTGCTCAATATTGGAATAAGGCTCAGAGCGCCCGAAACAAGGGAATACCGTATGGCTCTATTCCTCTCATGGAGATTTTCATGCTAAATTACAGTATGAGATTCGCTGTTTTGGTTTAGAAGGCACAATAAAAAATTAACAAAAACTAATATTACGAAATTCTCCTCTATTTGAGCTGTTATATTTATTTCGGCTTAGCAATATTTCCCTCCATAAGACTGTAGTTAGCATAACACAATCTGGGGGTTTAATATTATGATAGGAAATCATCCTAACATGATTTCTTGAAAATGTGTCCATTGAGAAAACTTGCTGTAACTTTTGCCTTCTGCGTGTTTTGACAATCATTATGAACTTCATTGTTAATATTGATATCTGGTTTTCTATCATATAAAATCCCAGAAAAAATCCAGATTCTGGGTTTTTAACATTACATTTTAGGAATAATAATCAAGAATAAGGGATATTCTCCAACAGATGCAAGAATGAATGCCAGATTGGTGAATAATTTATTGGGGAAATAAGAGCAGGAAAAGATTTATTCAATCTTAATTTAAAAAATGTGAGCTTACTCATGATGTTGCATTCTCACATTTCAATAAATCTTGAATATCATTTTATTACTTTACTTTATTGCTTTAATATATTCTATGTTTTGTTCATTTATATACCTATTGACACTGTTCTCAATGTATCTGTATATGATTATGAATAAAGAAGTTTTCAATTCAATTCAATGACTCAAGAATGAGATTATTCTTCATTAGAAGGATGAATAACATTCGTTTATAAGCTTCTGCAAGAAAGCAGAAATGAAACTAATGTCAATAATATTATTGAATGGATAATATTTACTACAATTTTTATAATACACTTTATAACACAATAAATTACTACTATAATATTTAATACTTAAAATTTGTATCAAACTTGAAATCTGATATTCTTTCAAAAATGGAATTAGAAAAGGGAATGTAATTACTGTATTACTTTAGAAGCTGACTGGTCTAGTTTGTCTAACTGGTCTGGTTTGTCTATCTTTACAATTCTCTGATAATCTGACAAATGAGTTTGATGAGCCTCCAAAATTCTTCCCATGACTTTAATCTTGACAATTTATTCCTCGATTACATCCACATCATAAATCTTTGTGTATTCATAATATTAACTCGTTTCACATTATCAGCTATTTGAAATCGATAAATTTTCCAACAAAAAGGTGTACGTTACGTCATATGTACATTCCAATCAAAACGAAAGTCCAAATTATTGATATGAAAAAGTCCAATGCTATGAAAAAACTCACGAATGTTCTTGGTGTTCTCAACCTCTTAAATCTTACATCCATGGCAGTCATTGATATGATTGCCAATGCCAATCACCCAAATCAAGTAATAATATTTCAATTCCGATTCCAATTTTTATAGACGATGAGCTGATGTTATTCTTATCACTGTCCCTGTGATCACTGTGTCCCTGTAGCCCCTCATTCATCATGTTTGTTTTTATGAGGCAGGAGTTAATCGTAAAGTTTTTAAAACGTGGTGACCATCGGACCAAAATGCAAAATGCGAGCCGGACTTTTCATTTCGCGCGAGAGCGTTCATATATTATTTTTCATGGCTTTGGTCACCCCTCTGCGCGCATCGGGACCTCGTACTTTTTAATGCCTCACTTTAATTGGCCCGTTGTCGTCTGCTCAAGAGAGATAAATGGAAGTTCCAACCACGCTGCTACAAGCTGCTTAGCTCCTACGTAAGTATCAATATACATTATGAGAAAGTGACATTTTTAAAGCCTCAGAGCCCAGTTCAAATGACTGGTCAAGCGTATTACTGGTTTCATGAGAACTTGAAGCAATATAAACTCCTACCAACCAACTTTGAACATATTTCATGGATGAGTTTAATGTATTTTAATTTTTTTGATACATATAATTTGAAGTAGCTGATCAAGAGTCAAAATTATGGTTTCTTGTACCTATGACTGGAAAATGATAACTTCAATACAATACAATTAAATTCAAATTAAAATATATATAAAAATTCAATATTCAAGTAGTATCATTATTATTGTATTTGTAACTGATAAATTCAGCATGCTTTGAAACTTGGATAGAAGAAAAATAGTGGCATCCCAACACATAGATAACATTATATATATTTAAAATTGTTTTACAGATAACAGGAAATGCTTTGTAGGTTTGGTTCGGTTTATTTTGTTTTGTTTGGTTTTGTAGCGAAATCTTGATTGGAATTGGCTGTCAAGCAAGATCCGTGAAATTCAAGATCCGTGAAACATATAAAGAATACCATAAAACAATACAAGATCAATAAAACAAGAAACAATACAAGTGAAACAATACAAGATCCGTGAAACATGTGGCAGATGGGCCTACGTTACAATTAAGCATAATAGTTGATTTTTATATTTTTTTGTAAGAAAATATAGGCTATGGCTCACTAATTAGCATCTATCTATGGTTAGATTTATTAAAAAATCATTATAATCCACATCAATTATCGTAATTGATTGAGAGAGAAACAGGTTGAGAGAAGAAGACCATATTAAGTCATATAATAATAACATATATTCTGCTATCACAAGAGAAGATAAGATAAACTGAGAGAAATGAATATTTAAGCATGCAAGTTAACCGATATGAAACTTCGTTCATTTCATACACTTTTCGAATGTTCTTCTATTAAACTGAACATTGATCCCTTATAATAATATCAAGAACAACAAAAATGAAACTGGAAACCCTCAATGATAAATCGTAAGTATTACCTGCAACAGGTGACAATTTCCTCATGACGCACCAGCGAGGCTTCCACTGAAACAGCACAAGACACGTTGACTCTCACGTAACAAGTGTCACAATTCACTATTTGGGAATCGCGCGCGCCCTTACACACTACTTTGTAGCTCGTCATCCGAACCAGATTAATTAAAATTCCTTCGCGTACCGAAGCACATTCGAGGTGAACGCGAAAGGCACTTCATCTTCCCTCCACATTCAACCAGCCAAAAAATTCCCTTCTCGGCTTTTCATTTCATGATTGGGGTGGAAGATTCATTGCAATTCCAATTTGGTGATTATTAAACTCATTCAAGTCAATCAACAAATTGGCTCAATGAGAGTTGGAATCTTTGATTTTGATTATTTAAAAGTAGGCTACCCTATCCCTTACTACAATAGCCTATAAAGCTTTATAAATAATATTTTCAATATAATAATAATAACCGTAGTTCCTCCTGATATGATACGATCTCATCAAGAGAACTATTGTAGTCCTAAAGGCTATTTGTTTTGTGGCAGAAAAGATCCTTTTCTCATAAAACGATTGTCATTTTCTTTGAATTGGCTGTAATACCAGAACTTATAAGACAAGGATTAGTTCTTGATACTCTTGAGAATGATAACCTAATGAGCTGTTATTACAGTATATTTCTTATCTTCTCTCCAGCTATTTTTCTAGTTTCAGCGTTTTATAGTAAGTTTAATCTTCCAAATCTATAAAACTTTGACAAGGGCATTTTTGGCAGGGTAAGTTTGTTCGATAGAATAAGTATTAGCATGTACCTTGAGCACCTGAATATGTGATAAATTACATAATAAAAAGCGATATATAAAATGTCTTAACAAAATATTTATATAATCCATCTTTCTATGATTGAAGAGTGATTAATTCAATATTTCTCTTGAAGCCACGAAAAAAATAATGTTCTGTTGAACAAGAGAAAAATAGGTTGAGTTTATAAACGAAAATTTTTTAATGATTCTATAGAACACAGTGTTGAAGTAAAAGGCTCTTCCTTCTAACGAAGTGAATTTATTATATTAACGAGTTCCTAACTCAGTGGACTGTTCAATTATTCTCTCGAATTAGCTTCCAGTTATGAATAAAAGATAATAAGTCCATTAATAGTCAATCTAGAACAGACTTTTCAATGCTTCCTTTTTTCTTATTACAGCTTACAGGCCTAATGAACTGTCATACATTCTTTATGATGGACGATTATTGGAATTTCTATCGAGACTACTATGCAAATTATCGCAAGTTTATAAGAAGGAGGCCTATGGTATCATGAAACAAAAAATAATCGCACTAACCAATATTGGATAGCAATTGAAGCTTGAGTACGTTTAGTGAAAATAATATATGAATTCTAAATAGATATTAATATCTAGATTACTAATATACTCCAGTAAAAGTATGGATTTAACAATTTCTTGTTTTCATTGAAACTATCAGAATATTGGTATACGCGGTATCATAGTAATTTTTGGAAACAAAGTTTCCAAGGAGGGTTTTTTTTCATTAGTTCCTCCTTAACTGAAGTCGAAACTATTCTTGAGATAATCAGTAGGCTCATCAGTAAGTTTCATCAAGGACAGAGTTTTATTCTGTTACATGCTACTCGAAATTGTGATTCAATTAAAAAGATAATGGCAGAGTTGATGAGGTTGTCTTTGAAAGTTACTTTTTTGGAAAACTTACATTCAACCGAAATTGTAGAGGTAAAACAAGGTTGAGGTAGAGACTCTTCTCATTGGAAATTGGATTATTAAATTCTATGATATGATTCATGATGAATATGCAAAGCGGTAAACACAAGTCTCTCTGGATTCCAATTCTAATTTTCTTCCTTTAGAACGTTCTTACAACCCGTTTGAACTTGAATTGAACGTTCCTATTGAAAACCCCGCATATTTTACAGAAATAAGATGAATCTCAAAAGGTTATGTATGGAATAAAAATTACCTGATGGAATAATAAAGAACTAAATTGTAGGTATTAGAAAAGACAAGAGTATTAATTTTCACAACAGATTATTTTCCAAAAACACTTTACATCAAGTTTTGAACTGATTACTAGTTATTAAAAGTCTTGATTAAGGCATTACCTTATGATGGTGAGAGATTGATAGCATTCACTCAATCATAATCAAATACTTTTGTTTTCTAACGATTCCAATTAAAACTCAGGCTGTAAGCAATAGTTGAACGCTTGATATGAGTTTGGATTGAATTAAAAACAATTCAAAAGAGAGAGTTCTCTTTTTTCGAAGTGTGTTTCTTAATTCTACCACGGAACGAGCCGGAATAGCACTTTCGACCTGGATCAACATACGCTTTGGCCGCAAAGATAACTTTTAATTCCCTAGAATAGCTTGCGATGGGGATTCAGTCCCACGAAGCTCTGTTGGCCAATTCTACTTTAAAGTTTCACAAGCGTAGAGGATTTTCCGCCTTTAACAAAAAAGGACCTCACTGTATAAGGTTACTCTTTTCCAAGTGTTACTCTTTCCATACCATTTTCGGTCATTCTAGTTCTATCGACCGAAATTGTTATATTATATAAATGAACTAGGTAGACTATATTAAGTATAAAATACAGTATTATGAACTTGCTCATTCACGAGTGGATTCGTTTATTGAAGCTCAGTCAAGTATTGAAAATTTGCAAGAATATAGTAACTTCCATGTGATCATGAGCCTGGTCCAGTTAGGATTCACTCGACAAGCACGTATTATTTTGTAAATGGAGAGGGTATGAGAGGAGAATACTCAACGCACGATGCAGCAAATGCTCTGCTTTATACGCGCTAAGCTTCGTTAACTTTTTAGCATAACAATGGCAACGATTACCCAAAATTCAAAGTGACTCAAGGGAGACCCCGAGACTGTGCTCCAAGAAACATGTGACGACAAAGCTTGGTGGTAGTTTATAAAGAAACGGACATCTTCAAGAGGACATTAACTGCGTGAGTGCTGAAACGTCCCATTATAAAGTGGCTCAATATAATTAAGCAATGCTTAATTCTAAGCGAAAACGTGCTATCGTTAATGAGCTATATTCTACTCTACTTACAAAACAGTACAAAAGTTAATCTATTTTTGAATTAAGAGTATTGTTATCCGGTTAAAAAAATGTTCATACTTGTTGAGGTATTTGAGCAGTAGTTAGCCTACAGGCCATAGTTGATTCACAAGTCATATTTATTGTTGACTTCTAAACTTATCTTTAAAATAAATAAGAAATATTTTTCTACAAAGATACAGTATCTTATTAAAAAGGAAACATTCAGTTCTAAGCTTTAATGTTAATCATTTCGACGCTTACAATTTTAATATATTTAAGTTAGTTAGTAATTTTGAGTTAATTTACTAGCTAAGGTTTTCATTTATCAATAAAAGTCACTTATTTAAGGGCATTAACATTCATCTTGAAAGGATAAATGTTTACCCGATGGAGAGTGTGAAAATTGGATATTTGGAAATAAGTTTGAAGTAAATATTTATTTCTTTTCGATATTTTCGTTAAATTCGTTAATTCATTTCTTGAAATAGAAGCTCAAATTTAAATTTCAAATTTCATTTATCCATCATTTAAACATATTAACAATACAACAGTGTTATGATATAAATGAATAAAATACTCCCTGCGTGGGTGATTTGTCAGTGTGCTGAGAGGAGTCAAACATGAACAAACAGAGAAAAGGTACTAATAAATAATAATGATGATAATAATATTTCAAATGTATTAATAATATTATGGATAATAAAAAATGAAATGAAAAAAGTTATACAACAGTTCTGAACATTCCATTGTTGATAAAAATTTATATAAGTTCATATTCGAAGGCACTTATAAGGCTCACTTGACAATAAAATATGAATTAATTATTATGATGGGAATGTGGAAGGCTGTTATAAATAAAGGGATTGTGATATATAATAGATGAAGTACAGTTTAAAGTGAAAGATGTAATTTCAAGTGAATGATTCATTTTGCTCGGAGAGAACATATCTTTGTCTGACACATTTTGTCTGAATTAGAGAACCAATATCTACACCAGAAATATTTCAGTTGTGACATTTGGAATATTCCACATGATTGAATTCCTATATAAGATAGGAACGTAGACTCTTTTCAGTCGGTAGTTACTCTCTGCACGTGAAATATCTTTTTCTGGTTCTCACATTTTGTGGAAGTATAAGAGCGTCTAGCTATGTCATATGAATGGAAATATTCTCCAAGACCCCTTTAAGATGGAAATAACAGTATCTCAGAACTTCCGTATCTTCTCGGTATGGCCACATTCGTTCTCTAATATTCAATTCAAACTCTTCTGTCACATTTGATTTATCAGAGAGAATTTTCGAGATCGTTTTTCGATTGAAAAGATCCGTAGGCCTCTATCGTGAAAAATTCTCCCTTTCCAGAAAGCCAAGTTAAGAAGCATGAATTAATTGAAAGCTCAAGTATAATTTCCTAAACTTTACTGATTCTAAATTTTTGAGAAGCTCTTGATACTTTCCGTATTGGTTTTTACCCTTGGATTACAAACCTCCGCCCCATAGTCTAATATTAATTGACACTACCATTTGCTTGACTTCGTTATTCCTAGTCAAGTATGATTATCATGCGTAGAATTTATGTCGGTTAGTTATATTTGAGGTTGATGTGTCAATTCACCTGATAATAAATCCTAGTTGTTCAGACAGGGAAAAACTAATGACTTTGTAGAGTTCTGAATGCTTATGATATTTGGTCAACATTTATGATTTATCGTTAGATTTTTAGGTGATAAATTATATCAAATTAAATTCTCAATCGTGATATTTTGGAATAATCCACATTCGACTTTGTAGAATTGTGGGAAGTGAAACCTTTTATAGAAAGTAGACAATATAAATGGAAGAAGATAGCCAACGTGAAGGAGTAAGCCCAAAGTTAATTACTACTGGTTGTATTCTGTCCAGTTCAATTACTTGCTTACTAATGGAATCACCTTCGAAAAGGAACTTTTTGCAAATGGCCAGTCTCTCTCTTTCTTTCTCTCTCCTTCTCTCTTTTTTCCTCTCCTGAATAGAATCGATCTGTCCGTTGTTATTATTTATGGTTGATTTTCATTGGCTCAATATGTATTACAATGAGTGATGGTTGAAGAAAATCAAGCTGTTCTTGATTCTATATCCAAGACTATTCCCCTAGTCTTGAAAATAGCATTGAAAAATAGTAATTGTAGAGGATTGGAAGACAATAAGCGAACTATTCATGGGAATATCATATCAATATCAAGGCAAGGTTATCAGATATAGCCTCTCTAATAACCTTGATATGGAGGTACAACGTAATATAAGTTACTTGACTGTGAAACTTGACTGAGAGAGGTGAGTGCTGATTCAAATTTGTGAAGATATAGATAATATATTAGGTTATTTCAAGATTTGTGATAATAGTAATATTTTTAACAATATTAAGAACAATTTACTCTCAAAACATTTACTGTACTGAACAAGAAATCACACGTTGAAATCCAGTTGTTGATTAAGTTGAGGGTTCACTTTGACTGTATGTGAAAAACAATAGCTCTCGAATAGCTATTTCCTCCTGGATCTCCCGAATGAATCGTTCAAAAGAGTTTTCAAGCCATCCTCTCTTTTTATTCAGTGAGTTATTATTCGATATACTCAATTCAATGATTCAGGGAACATTTCCAATCTTTTTGAAGGGACTTGGGCTGTGACCCAAGAAAGTTTGTGTTTTATCTCGACTTTTGATCCCTCTCCATCACACATCAATAAATTTTGACCCCTTGAAGAAAACGCAATTTCAGATAGAGTATCTTCCCTTGAACACAGCAGAAGTTTCCCCTGAACTAGTAAATCTTGAATGGTATGAGCGTATTGGCTTCAGTTTGAAATTTGTAAAACATCATGTTCTGTAAACTATGGATTTTGGAAAAGCCAGTTTTGAAAGTGATAAGAAGTTATTTAAGTCAAGGCTTATAAATTTGTTTACATTAGATGAGCATGAGAAAGACGAATGTTAGAATAAGAACTCTAATCATACAATTTTTCTTTCACGATTTCTGTGTATGGTTCTATGACTTTTGGGAATGGTGAGAGTAAATAGAGAGCCTTGGAGGGTGAAAAAGTCCTTGACACTCGTACTGAGTTATATTATGAGGCTCCCCAGCACTTGGAGTGCCTTTCAGCTCGGCATGAGCACCAGAAAAGATTCAAGAGTAAGCGCCTTTGGCCATTCACCTCTGCTTTACCACAACAAGCAACGAAGGAACCCTTCCTTTGATAATATATTTGGACCTCAATGTAGTGTTTTGGTATTAAAACTCTCACAGTCATAACTGGTTGGTAATTGATTATTAACATTATGTTATTCGACCCGCTTGATCCGAAGTTGAATCTATTTAACACTCTTACCGAAACCCTCGGTCAGATAGCACTAACAGAAACCCCCGGTCTGACAGACCGCTATATCATATTGCTAATATTTTACTCCGACTTTGGTAACTAGATACTCTGTTCTCTATGGAAAATGATTTTTCTAGAAATAATTAACACAATTAAGTAAATATTATAGTTTAATTGCAGCATAAAAACTTTATAACTACCTCAGAAAATGTTTTTCAATGATCTTTCAACACTAAGTTCAGGAAACAGCTTCTTTTGCACATTTCAAGCAAACTTTTTTACTACAGTCAATCAACTGTAAGGATCATTGGTGAAAACAGAAGTTATTTTTTCCTCATTCGATGATAGAACTGATGATGCCAGTAATAATCCAAAAAGGGCATTGAGCTCTTCAATATCCATGTCTCTATAGTTGTTTTTTTTTCGTATTTACAGACAAACCTCTTCTTGTTTCTTCCAGTTTCTTATTTGTATTCACTAGGATTGCGTTCATGATAGTAGCATCAAACAGGAGCTGCCACACATCTTTCTTGGTTGGTTTGTTTCCCAGTAATCTAGCTCGTCCATGTAGCCCAGGCAATCCCCTTATAATATTTCTGGCTGGTGTCCTCACATTTCGGGGTGGTTGCTTATTGGTCCATGCATTTGGCACTACGAGTTCTGTTTTCTTTGTTCGTTCAATAAAATAGGTGTCTTCTTATTGGTTGATGTCATCAACTGCATGCTCTTCCGCTTCAACTGCACTCTGTTGCAACAAGACTTCTTCATCATCTTCTTCTTCTGTACTCTCTTCTTCTTCTTCATTCATCTCCTGACCTCCATGCTGTGGTAATATGAAGTCAGGATCTTCATCCGAATCATCTATTTCACTTTCACTACTCACTGTGTCACCATCACGAACATCATTATGAAGCAAGTCTCTAATTCTATCTCCAAAATCTGGATCACAAGGGTCTAAACGCTTTCGAAAACGGTTTTTATTCCCACTATTATTGTCCTCATTCATTGTAAAAACTTGTTTGTGGATACAGATGCACCTCAATGATACTTTGAAACCACTGACAGAATACAATATGGATGAAAAAATAATTGAAAATTATCGATTCAAACTCAAACAGAAACCCTCGGTCAGACAGACCGCGTGTCACACTACACTACTAGAAACCATCGGTCAGAGAGACCGCCACGTTTTCAACTTTAGCACAATAACTATCCACCGTCAACCTAGAACTGGAAAAAACGCATGTCAACAGAAGGAGGGTTGCCTAGTGAGAAGGTAGAAGGGATGGGGGAAGGTATAAGTCCAACTAGTGCTGCCATCTGTGAGTTGCAAAATTCCATAGCGGTCTGTGAGACCGGGGTTTCGGTAAAAGTGTTAAGTGAGCTTAAGCTTAATAAATATCTATGGAATAAGTTCTATATAAGCTAAGATAATTATCATAGGCCTAAGCAGTATTATGAGAAAAATATCCTTCTGTGACAGAACTTGTGTTACACCAAGGTATTATATGATTTCTGTTTTTGTAATATTTCCTTTTTATATTTCCGTAATGTGAAGATTCATTTGGGATTCACAAAAATCATTTTCATCAAGAGTCTAATCTACTGCATCTAATAGTCCTAACTGATAAGATGCAGTCGTCAATCAGGAAATAGGATACGTTCGTTAGTTGCAAACAAGACTACCCAAGCAAAGGAGAATTTATTGAATAATATTCCGGAAAGGGAAAGGAGCAAAGTTATGAATCAAGTTTGAATTTCCATTGTTCGATGTAATTAATCCGACCGGCTTTATAACTCTGCACTCAGGAGTTTGTGGTGAATTTCAGTACGTTCAGTTAGCTTCATCAACCTCATTAGTACAGTACAACACATAAAAAAGTCATCATTCTGGTCTCAACACATTCTAGTAGTTCAACACATTTTCTTGCTCGTTCATTCGCGTCTGCATTTGTATAGGTAACTGCGTAAGATCAAAATTGTTTTCATTATTTTCCAACAGTAGTTCATCTATTCCAATCCAATGATGAATCTGCAATTGGCTGAGTTATCTCTATTGAAGCTACATGATAATTCTGTCAAGGAATAATTATTAACAATTGCATCGGAGATATTGTGGAGCTTCTCCATAATAGGTAAGAATAAAAAAACAATTTTGTCTATTCCACATTAATTTATCTTAGATCATTCGGCTGGAGTAATTTCATCATTTCCGAAATGAAAGAAAACATTTATTCATTTTAATAAGAGCAAATAGATAAACAAGCCAATTAACTGAAATATAACATAACCAATCAAGTCTACTAAGAAAGTCGATTTAGTCATTATTCCGGATAAAATATGTTTGGATATTCATATATTTACATCTATAAGTTTCATCTAATAAGGCGGGAAACTTTAGTCCCAACAAGTATTGGCGTTTTGACTCAAGTCAGCACGTCTCCGAAGCAAAACTTATTGAATTACTATGATTCAACAGTATTCTACCATTATTAGAACAAATTCTCATGAAGAATGACTTCATAACTTCATTCATTACCATATCATTGCAGTTGAGATTGGAATTGGAATGATGAAGGCTAGCTTGAAATTTCAACAAGTTTTCATAGAATTTATTGGAAGGGAATTAATGAGTTTTAGATCCCGACCTATCATATAATAAGGAATTGATTGAATTTGTGATACAAAATACGCGCAACTTATATGAGCAGGAACTCCGCATCCAGCACAGCAATCTTTCAACTTATTCAGCAATCATGGGAATCCACTCTTTCCGGTAAAAGAATTGCAGATTGATCCGAGCGAACATCGTTCATCCCATATCAATGTTCCATACTAGACAAATCACACTCGCTTCATATCGATTCAGCTTACATGGGTCGGAGAATGGAAGACTTAATCATCCCGGCCGCCATTATATTCCTGATTTACACAAGTCCAGACAATTCCATCAGTGTACTCAAGATGTGAGCTTCCACTACAATCTCAATAACGGAGCATACGTTCCAAATGCGAGAGGATTACAATTGATTGGAAAGTTTAGTACGTTATGGCCGTTTTAGTTCGTATTGAAACCAAGCGCTTCTAATATCATGAAAGAGAGCTTGGAATCGCTTTTGACTTCAAAATGCATATTTTGGATGATTTTCCAGTTTTCCATCTGATTTGGAGATTGAGTAGCATTTAAACATCGATACTGCCTTGCAATTCGATAGGAAGCAGTGATATCCTATTCCAACAATTTTAATGATACAGTTACTGGATAACTAGGAAGCAGAATCTGATACGCTTGTACCATTCTCGAATGTAGGGTACAGAACACCTATAGATGAATGTGAAAATGTTTTTACTTGGATTTACCAAAGACAAAATACTTATAATTATGTTGTCTGAGGTATTACCATAAAATCTACACGTTTCATTATGCAGGAGTCTTTACGTTTCATCAACCAAGGTAGCATCCAAAATTAGTTTAGAGAATGAGGCATGTTTCATGAAAATTTAGAGTACCTCTAATACAGAAAAAAGGCATACACAATAGACATGGATAGCACGGTATACTATAAAATAACTATAGTTTACTGTTCATCTAAATTTTTTCGGTATAACAGATTTTTCAGTAGAGATGATATTTCACTACAATCGGTCACAATGGAACGAGTTCGCTTATAGAATAAATTCTCATCTATAAGCTTCAAGAGCAGACTTCTGAGAGCTGATTGCAAATGATCCAAGAGAGGACTGGATATTTGGAATCATACAATAGAAAAAAAATATATAGGAAGTTTGATGATTGATGCCAAACAAACACACGATGTGTACCACCCCAACAAATCTTCTTACTTTGTTAGATAAAGTGAGGAGGAAGTTTTTTCTGGCCTCCAGTCGGAATGTTCATTTTTCCATTGGATTGGAGTCTCGGAAGACTTCTTGTCAGATGTTATTCTCATGGGATGCTTGTACCCAACAACATTCAGTCAAGAATATGTCCCTGTTCTATTCTCGCTGTCTCTAACAAATCATCGAGACTTTCTTTCATCCTTTTGTGATAGCAGTTTTCACAATATTCATTGAATCACTAATGTACTGTACATCACGTTTTATAATGCTTCATACTTCTATCAAACGTATTATGGATTTTTATACGAAAGACCTGAAATGAAACTGTGTTCCTGACGCAAACAGAGTGTCCATTTCTTGAGTATTAACTTAACTTGAGGAACTGATTGAGATAACCAAAAAAATCAAACATGAACCTCAAATTATCCAGGCAAATCCAAATCGAAGAGAATAAGATAAGTGTTCTCTCAATATACTTAACACTCACAAACATTAATTCTGAGTCTTTTTCAGGGTTCATTGTCATTATTCATCGATCTTCAGAATTGGATGCTCAAGTCTATATGTTAAACTCAACGATGATGATTCATTAAAAAAAGTTATAGGGTCGGCGTGATGGGTCCACACTTACAGACATAGAGTGTGAAATATGTGACAAGATGATAAGAGTGTGACTTATGACAAGAGTGTGAAATATGTTACTCAATCGTTCATAATCATTTTGAATCATTCACATTATTTGATGATCAATATTTAACCCGTATAGTAGTTTGGGAACTATAGAATAGTCTCTTCTTGCTCAGTAGAATGAATACAACTTCTTCCAAAGGAAACCGTTCCAATACTATATATATATATATATATATATATATATATATATATATATATATATATATATATGGCGAGTTTTTACAGCTGTCGCCGTCTCGCATCCTAAAAGCCTCCATTTAGGTCTATCAAAACAGTCATCATCAGTCAGTCCTCTCGCCTGCATTGCCATGTCTATACCATACTGCCAGGACTGCTTGGGTCGTCCTCTTTCCGACTAGTTTCAGGAATCCAATCGCACAATATTTTGGCCATCTCTCAGGAGGCATTCTCCTCACATGCCCATACCAGCTCAAACTCTTTGCCACTATTACCTCAGATATGTTCACATTCACACCCATCTCCTCCGAATATCATCATTTCTCACCCGATCCATTCTTGTGTAGCCACAGCATCGCCTCCAATAATCCATCTCCATAGCTTTAAGCTTACGTTCAAACCTTTTATTTACCTCCCAAGTTTCTGCACCATATGTTCCGATTGTTTCAACGATTGTCCTGTAAATACTAGTTTTTGTTTTCTTTGTTATTTGTGCACTCCATAGCAAACTATTCAATTGCTTAATTGCTGACCGCGCTTGACCAATTCTTGCACTCATTTCCTCATTGCTCCCTCCATTTGATGATAGCAACACCCCAAGGTATTTAAATCTCCTCGTAGCCTTTATGATTCCCCCTCCAAGTCTCAAATCCTCAGCATTTCCTCCAACAACCAAATATTCCGTTTTCATGTTACTGATTGATAGGCCCCACTTCGTGTATTCCTCATTAAGTTTCCGAAGCATATAATCAATGTCTTGCTCATCTTCAGCTATTATGGCCTGTTCGTCAGCAAAGTGAAGCGTGTACAACCTCTGATCTCCAACAAGGACTCCCATGTTGCAACATTTCCTTCTCCATACTTTCAATGCTTCATTTAAATATATTTTAAAAAGTGTAGGAGCTATGCAACACCCTTGTTTCAACCCTTTACTTATGGATATATCACTGGTGATTTTACCATGCACTTTGATATTTGCTGTCATCTATATTAATAAAAGAGAGTTGGTGTCTGTACGCTCGCTTATAACTGGAGAACGGCTGAACCGATTTAGATGATTTTGGATTCGTTTGAATTGTTAAAGCACTGGTTAACATAATATGTATTAAAATATAAGAAAATCCCTTTATAATTAATAAATAATTATTACATTAATGACCTAACCTATCAAACATTTACAGACCAAGTTTTGAATTTGCCGGCTACCGAAGAACGGAAAGATAGTCGTGATTCAAGATCAGAAAATTAGCAATGTCATCTCAAGTCCCAATAGCCCAGTGGATAGCGATTCGGCCTATCCACGAATTGGATATCCAACGACCAAGAGGTTGGGTGTTCAATTCCCGCTCCGAACCATTTCTTTTTGTACTAGGTTTTCTGCTCTAATTATTTTTTACGCTAGAATCATCAATATTAAGAACAAGCTGTCCCGGCGAACTTCGTATCGCACTCCCCCCCCAAATGTCCCCCCTTCATGCCACCCCTTAAAAAATGTCTTTATTCTTTATTCTTAAAAAATAATTTTATTTTATTTTATTTTATTTTATTTTCATTTTATTTCATTTTATTGTATTTTCATTTCATTTTTATTTTATTTTATTTTATTTTATTTTATTTTTATTTTATTTTTATTTTATTTTATTTTATTTTTATTTTTTATTTTATTTTATTTTATTTTATTTTTATTTTATTTTTATTTTATTTTTATTTTATTTTATTTTATTTTTATTTTATTTTTATTTTATTTTATTTTTATTTTATTTTATTTTATTTTTATTTTATTTTTATTTTATTTTATTTTTATTTTATTTTATTTTATTTTTATTTTATTTTATTTTATTTTTATTTTATTTTTATTTTATTTTATTTTATTTTTATTTTATTTTATTTTTATTTTATTTTTATTTTATTTTTATTTTATTTTATTTTATTTTATTTTATTTTTATTTTATTTTATTTTATTTTATTTTATTTTTATTTTTATTTTTTATTTTATTTTAATTCTATTTCTATTTTATTTCTATTTTATTTTTATTTTATTTTTATTTTATTTTTATTTTATTTTTATTTTATTTTTATTTTATTTTTATTTTATTTTTATTTTATTTTTATTTTATTTTTATTTTATTTTTATTTTATTTTTATTTTATTTTATTCTATTTTATTCTATTTTATTTTTATTTTTATTTTATTTTTATTTTATTTTATTCTATTTTTATTTTATTTTTATTTTATTTTTATTTTATTTTATTTTATTTTTATTTTATTTTTATTTTATTTTTATTTTATTTTTATTTTATTTTTTATTTTATTTTTATTTTATTTTTATTTTATTTTTATTTTATTTTTATTTTATTTTATTTTATTTCCGTTCTCCAATTTTATTATTTGAAATGATAGAACATGTATTATAGGAACGATAACTCATTCTCAATTGATTTATTTATTATGATGGAAAATCGCTTTATTGATGGAAAATTAAAAGAAATCTGCAATATACTAATTTTTATAAAGCGAGTGGATAATAATCAATATTAATCAATGCTGAAAGTTGCCAAAAAAATTTCACCCGTCTCGGAATCGAACCCGAGAATTCTGAGTGGAAGGCAGAGTCGCTGTCCAACACACCACCGTGGTCGTCTTTGGGAAGACCTATATTGTAGCATCTTCAACTACACATTGATTTCATAGGAGCATTATTGTTTGGACTGGATCAAAATGGATGTCGTGTTTGATAGGTTAGGTCATTAATTTACTAATTATTTATTAATTATAAAGAGATTTTCTTATATTTTAATACATATTATGTTAACCAGTGCTTTAAAAATTCAAACGAATCCAAAATCATCTAAATCGGTTCAGCCGTTCTCGAGTTATAAGCGAGCGTACAGACACCAACTCTCTTTTATTAATATAGATGAGTTATCGTTCGTATAATACAGTCATGTTCTATCATTTCAAATATTAAAATTGAAGAACGGAAATAAAATAAAATAAAAATAAAATAAAAATAAAATAAAAATAAAATAAAATAAAATAAAAAATAAAATAAAAATAAAATAAAATAAAATAAAATAAAATAAAAATAAAATAAAATAAAATAAAAATAAAATAAAAATAAAATAAAAAATAAAATAAAATAAAATAAAAATAAAATAAAATAAAAATAAAATAAAATAAAATAAAATAAAATAAAATAAAATAAAAATAAAATAAAATAAAATAAAAATAAAATAAAATAAAATAAAAATAAAATAAAAATAAAATAAAAATAAAATAAAAATAAAATAAAATAAAATAAAATAAAAAAATAAAATAAAATAAAAATAAAATAAAATAAAAATAAGATAAAATAAAATAAAAATAAAATAAAATTATTTTTTAAGAATAAAGAATAAAGACATTTTTTAAGGGGTGGCATGAAGGGGGGACATTTGGGGGGGGGAAGAGTGCGATACGAAGTTCGCCGGGACAGCTTGTATTTTTATAAAGCTGCTTTACCGCATTGACATATTTCTCACTTATTCCCTGGTTTCTCATAGCCATCCACAACTTTGCAAGAGGGACACTGTCATAAGCCTTGACCAAATCAACAAAAACAATATGTGTAGCCTGATTATGAGCTAGCCTCTTATCGGTTATTTGTTTTAAAGAGAAAATGCTGTCCACACAAGATCTTCCCGCTCTAAAGCCATTCTGTTCCTCCACGTCCTCGACCTCCCTCTCAATTCTATTCTTCAGGACCTTTCCGTACACTCTTGAGATGGAATTTGTCACACTCAGTCCCCGGTAGTTATTACAGTCTCGCCGGTCACCTTTTTTGTAAATATTACTGATATGTGACTTTGTCCATTCAGGTGGTAGGTCATGACCTCGCATGAACAAGGTAAAAATGTACACAAGTAATCGCTGCAGTGTCTCTGTCCCATGTTTCAGCAATTCATTTGGTATTCCATGAGGACCAGCCGCTTTTCCATTTTTCAAACTAGCTATCACTGCCTTCACTTCATCCACAGATACCTCATCATCTTCGTCATACTGAATATCAGCTGATGATGTATCATCTCCTATGAACTGAGGCCTGGTCTCACGGAGGAGCTCGGAGTAGTGTTTTTTCCATGATTCATCATCTATAATGTTCAAACCACTCTTTTCCTGCTTGTTTGTTCTCAATCCCTTCACTGCTTTCCAAGCTTCTCTCGATCTTGTTGATCCCATATATCTGTCAATATCCAAACACTTCTTCTCCCATTGTTCATTCTTCGCTTTACTAACTTAATCAAATACTCTTCAATCACACTGAAAAACATGATTTTTGCATTTTATCAAACTGAATTTTTTAAAAGAAATTTTTTAAATCTTGTAAATCTTTAAATTTTTTTGCCAAATTTCTAAATTGCAATATGATAGAGTATAACTTATTATCAATTTAATAATTAGTCTTATCACTAATAAGAGATATGCTGCTCAAATGTTAATGTATTGAGGGGTTAATAATTGATTAATTATTAATTATTGATTGATATTGATATTAATGAGAGGGGTGTTGAATAAATAATAATTGATAGAACTCCAGCTGAAACTATAGCCTATATTTCGCTCATCTATATCCAATTATCCATTGATGCTATTCATCCTGTCTTGAGTGAAACTATCTTGACTAATTTTAGCTTGATCTTAATATAAATAATAAAAAGTAAATTATTAAAGTTATTAAATTAAAATTATATTAAATTTATAAGATTTGTTAACTTATTAGAGTTATAAGTGGAGAAAACGTGACTATTTTATCTTATTATACATTAAGACAAAAGTCATTTATAATGGATAATAACCATTGTTGTTGTAGGATTTTAATTTTCCAAGAATTATGAATGAGTCGATGTCAGTGCTGTAGTTGATTATCTGATGTTCATTTCGAGTGTTTATAATTCATTCTATTCACTATATTTATTTTATTTTTTGGCATTCATATTTGGTATCGATTAATGATTGTTTTGTGCGAATATTCACTTAATATCAAATTATATGGAGAATACTTATATAGGTAGCCTAATTTACTTTGAAATTAATCCATAAGAATGCGTTTTTTTGAAGAGCCCAGGTTCAAGTGACGTATTCTAGATTTAATAATTTCATTTGCTTAATTGAACTGATTAATGAGTTGTATAAGCCATGTTAATATTAATCTAAACAATTAATGAAACCTTATTCTTTTGAAATATTAGTTAAAGACTATATAAATAGAATCTCTTTATTCCTTTTTCTAAATGGTAGGTTCCATCACACGGGTTTGAGGAATATATTGTTTTTTTATGTTTTTTCTTCTTGGTGTGTGCGTGAGTGTGTGTGAGAGTTTTCCAATGAGGGTTTTTGAATTTAGCTTTTTTACCAGATTTTCCACCAATTCTCTAAAATACGAGTACATATATTTCACTCATGATGAATAATGAAGAAGATAACTGTGTGCTATTGAATAGTATTGATGAAGTTAATCTCTCTCATATTCCACAAAGTAATAATTTGACAATTCTTCATCAAAACATACAAGGCATAAGCAGTAATTTTGATAAATTTGTAACCTATTTGAGCTGTTGGAATGTAAGGCCTGCAATAGTTGTGTTATCTGAAGTGTGGTTGGATACGGATGATCAGGTATCGCATTATTTTATTGAAGGATATGAATTTTATTCACATATTTCTACTTTTACTAGAGCCACTGGTATTGTAGTTTATTATTCCAGTGAACTGGTTGATTTCAATTGTAATTTGACCGACTGTGAATTGAGCGGTGCGGATGTACTGTATCTACAGTGCGCCTTATCAAATTACAATTTCAATCTGATTTGTCTTTATCGATGGCATGGCTTTGACTGTGATAGATTTCTTTCAAGTCTTGACTCAGTTGTAGCTCGTTCAACAACCTGCGATACTGTCTTGATAGGAGACGTCAATATCAATATTCTTATCAATGATGATAATAAAGTTGACAGCTACTTAGAAATTCTCAGTTGTTATGGCTTTGAGCCTGTAATCAACATACCTACCAGAGTAACTGAAACAACGGCAACTCTAATTGACCATGTCTTTATTAGATCGCGGAACTTCACACATTTTGTTAGGGGTGCAGTAATTGAAACCTTAATAGGTGATCATAGAGCTGTGTCCCTGACTCTCCGATCAAATACCGTAAGATATAATGATAATTTAATTAGTAATAAATTTAAAATAGATTTTCATAGTCTTAATAACATGCTGATGTCTCATGATTGGAGTGACGTATTATTTAATAATAATGTTGATTATAAGTTCAACAATTTTCTTGAGACATTTGCAAATTATATTGAATGTTCCAAAAATAAAATTGAAATTACATCAACTGGATCAGTAAAAGTAAAAAAGCTTAAACCATGGATGACAAATGGTTTATGCACAGCAACTCACCCCCGTGATAAGCTATTCCAAAAAGTCACAAGGAATCCCGAAAATGAAATTGTAAAAAATGAATGCAAAACTTGTTCTAAACAAATGAAGACCTGGATCAAAATCGAAAAGAAAAGTACTACGCCACAATAAATTTATTAGCTCCACGTCAAAATGGGTAGTTCTGAATAAGCTGTGTGGGAGACCAAAAAGGAAGTCTCGATGAACTAAAAATTGAGCACAGGAGTGAGATTGTCAGTGACCATCATACTCTGTCAAACCTTTTTAATAATTTTTTTGTAAATATTTCTAAAGATATTTCAGCCTCAACAGGTAATTTAGTTGTCAGTGATGTAGAGAGTTATAATGAATATTTTACAAAAACCACTTGTCAAAGATCTATATTTATTGAGCCTGTCACTTTCAATGAAATGTTGATGTACATAAAGAAATTAAAATCTGGTAAAGCTCCAGGGGACGATGACATATCTTCTGGACTATTAAAGTCAGTTGCTATGTCTGTAGTCCCAATTCTGGTAGATATATTCAATTGCAGTCTTTCTACAGGTATATTTCCGTCCAGGATGAAATTGGCCAAGGTAGT
The DNA here is from genome assembly GCA_017141395.1 of Laodelphax striatellus. NCBI lineage: Eukaryota > Metazoa > Arthropoda > Insecta > Hemiptera > Delphacidae > Laodelphax > Laodelphax striatellus. The sequence continues at coordinate 29,670,098 of CM029532.1, forward strand.
ACCCATATTCAAATCTGGTTCTAGATCAAAATTAACTAACTATCGACCTATATCCTTACTTTCAATTTTTCTAAGCTGTTAGAAAAGGTAATGAGAAAAAGGATTCTTGATTTTCTCAACTCATGTAACTTTTTTTATAAAAACCAATTTGGTTTTCGTGAGTTGATGAATACAGAGATGGCTCTCCATACTTTCATGACAGCTATATATTCTGGCATTAACTCCAGACCAGCGAACTGTGTTGCAGGATTATTCCTGGATATAAAAAAGGCATTCGACACAGTGAGCCACACAATTCTGCTGGACAAACTATATAATGCTGGTATCAGAGGTGTTGCACATATGTGGTTTTCATCCTATTTGAAAGAAAGGGTGCAATATGTTGTCATAGGAGGTGTGAAGAGTGAGGTCCAGGTAGTAGATTGTGGTGTACCACAAGGATCGGTCCTTGGGCCAATCCTATTTCTTGTATTCATAAATGACCTTTTCTCATGTAACTACAATGGTGTGCCAGTGTCATTCGCAGATGACACTGCTTTTGCATATTGTGGGTTGGATGGTTTGGACTTGGAGAGTGTGATGCAGACTGATGTTGATAGGTTGTTGTTGTGGTTCAAACACAATAATCTGTCTCTCAACCTGTCAAAGACCAAGTATATTCTGTTCACACTGTCGTCAAGCTGGAATTTACCATCTGGTTTGAAGTTCCACGTTGATTGTTTGCGGAATAATTGTAACTGTCAAGTTGTCACGCAAATTGACTCCATCAAATATTTAGGTGTTACAGTAGATGAGAAGCTTACCTGGTCTCTACACATACGTTATGTTAAAAATTATCTTTTACATATCCTAAGAAAATTCTATTTTCTAAATAAGATTCTTCCAACCACCATTCTTAGACAGTTATACTTTGCTCTTGTTGACTCTAAACTGAATTATGGAATAGGTTGTTGGGGCTCTACTTACATTACCCACTTGAGACCACTTATAACCTTACAAAAATCTATTGTCAGAGCTGTTAAAAAATCAGGAAGATATGAACATGCCTTTCCCCTTTTTCAAGATATAAAATGTTTGCCTCTAAGATACATATATGTTTTCAAAGTTTTATACCTATTCTTTGTAATGTCAGGAAACAGTGGTCAGGCACTTTTCAGGGAGAGAACAAATTATCAAACTAGGAGAGTCACTTCTGATCTGCTAAGGCTTCCCAGGTCATATACCACTTGTTTCCAGAAATCGTTTGTATTTCTAGGTCCGAAATTTTTCAATAATTTACCTTTTGAGGCAAAGAGAATTGATAATAGGAAAATGTTCAAATATTACATTCTTAAATGGCTTAGAAATATCTTGCCTGATTGTTTGGAACACATGTTTTTTATTCTTTCTTAGTTTTCAACATAATAATTATTATAGTTGTTGAAAATCATATTAAAAAGTAGTTAAGCCCAAACTGGAAATGTATGAGAGGTGAGTGAATGTGTGAGTGTGTGTTTTCATTTTTTCTTGCCCAAAAAAATTTTTTTTTCTTCTTTCTGATTTTATTCAATTTATAGTATAAGCACTCCTGCTTGCACGCGTTAAGCATTATATGCTTACAGCAAGCTAGAAATATTCTGTTTCAAAAAAGCTTTGGTTTTTTTTTTCATAATACATCATACACGTAGAAAGCCTTATTACATAAATTATATTTTATACAATTTCTTCAGTGCACTTTGTATTTTATTTCCATTTTTGATGTTTGATGTATTTGAAATTTTGAAATTTTGTATTTGTTTGATTTTTGAATCAGAATAAAACAATTTGAATTTGAATTTGAATTTGTATAATGTAACTTGAAAGCGATATTCTGAATAAATACCCTAAGCACCACAAGTACCTTTTCTCTGATCTATCCCCTTTCCGCCCTTCCCCTCCAGCGGGAGAGCGGAAGAGACTATTTCTGTTGAACTTCAGTTATTGAAATATTGGATTGAATGTGGTAGGATGAATAACATCGTTTTATGGGTTACTATCAAATGTGATAACATAGAGTGCCTGTTCACATTTTACGCACAAAAATGATATGCAGTAAAACTGATCGATGCTAGATTATCATTCCCCTCTGCGTAGTTTCCAGAGGGTATAACTCAATTTCCAATCCCGAATTTAGTATTTGCAGCCAACCCCCTTCACCAAGTCATCCGTTCAGTCATGCTCTTTCTCTTTTCTAGTTCCGCTCTCGCTTCTATCTGCGCTTCTGCTCCGATAAAGAGAGAGAGAGAGGAATGTGCTTGCTTCAGCCTCCGAGATAACGTGAATTATAATACAAATTTCCTTTCTCTGGCAAGCAGCGGAAACTCGCCGCGACTGGGGACAGGAGAAAGTGCCGTTTGTCGGGTGGGTGAAAGGCATCTGATCAAGACTTAGGAGCCCTCTTTATTATGACAAGTTGGAGGAGCCCCCTGTGACACCCGTTCCACCGCCCCCCTCCCCAACTATCTCACATTCCGAAACCGGTGGGCGTATTCACCCGTCCATACGGATTACTTGAACTACTGAATAATGATTACATTCAAATCGTCTATCTCACTCTTATTTTATTGCTTAACCTTTCCACTCTCCCTCGGAAATTGTTCTTCAGGTCACATCTACTGAAAAAAACCCAGGGATAGCTCAAGTATTCTAATATAAATCATTTCAAAGAAAATTATTCATAAATCAGATCTAAGGATCCATTGAATTACTGAATTGAATGGTTCTAGAGAACTGGAGAAGGCTTAGTGAAAATTTTCACAGAAATTATTCAGTTCTGAATGAAAGAGTACTATTTTGAGACTTTGAAATAAGCCATTTAAAGCACACAACTCTTGGAACCTACAATGTTGCTTGCTCAAGGATTCTTATTCAAACTTCGTGACTGTAATGAAAAGACTTTGGGGAATACTCGTTTCCACCAGCTAATGATGTAAATTTTCGTTCAAACATTGATTCCAGTCATATTAATTATTGTAACTCTGCGTGATAAAGATGATATTTTGGCTAGCTTTGATTGGTTGATCATAAAGAGAGATTAGTGTAACAAAACTACAATAGAATTATTGATGAATCATCATGGCTTTTGGCAAGGATCTCCAGAGAGTTGAGAGTTTATAAATTTAAAAGTCAACTCTTTATGAATTAGGTGAATACGTACACGCGATCAATTTCATTATGATCAGTAAATTGAGTTTCTCTTATCTATATATCTTCTGGAGCACATTCTCAAGAACACGTAATTCTTTAAAAAAACAATCACGATTACTAATCACGTTTACTGATAGAAAAAACATATTTTCATATCCGATTAAAAACGTGTTTGTAGTGTTAAATACCGGCCTACTGTTTTCTCACCTGAATCATACAAATCAATTGTTCAAATCATTTTGCATGCAATTCAGCTTTTCATTTCCACTTGCATTCTATCCTAGATACATTACACTTTTACGTGATTCTTTAGTCTATTATTCTATCCAAATTAGTTCCTTAAATAAAATTTGAAATAAGGCCCGTATCCTTGATTTTGGATTTTGGTTTTGGTGAATCAATGAATTTTAATCATTAATGTAGAAAAAGTTATGAAACTGATTTTCAAAATATATAATGAATAGGCCTATATATGAAAATATTTTAAAGGTAACTATAACTTCCAAACTATTTTTTTTTTAACCGCGTAACTTTATTTTTATGAGTTGCTTTGCTACGACATAGATGGCTGGTTCGAATATTCGGGAAAAACCTTATCGTCAGAAATCCCACCTTTTTTCCATCACGAAACTTGACTGTGCCTTCCATGATAGTATTCTTGTAAACCATGATGACGAATCCGCGAGTTGAGCGCGTTGCCTATACACTTGTCAACGGGCGGAAGAGCACTGAACGACTGACCAAATACTACAACAGAGGGAGCGCTGAACCTCACTAGCGTTCCGTAGTGACGGCGGGAAAAGCAGGAACTCCATTGACTGTGCACTGTACAGGCGTTCAACTTTGGCAATGAATTTTTCAAGCCCCAATATCATTTCTGGGCTCATTCATAATTGAAACGAATTGTACGTAATTGTTACGTTCGGACTGAAAACTGTATAATACATTTTCATATATTGTATTGTCAAACTGAGAAGTTGAATTGAGAAAAGTTTTCGCTTTAATATAAAGAAGATTCTACTTCCTGAAAATCTCCGAAGAGAATTGTCTATCGACTTTTGGTTTCATTTCTACTTCTACTTCAGTAAATTAGTATTTTCAAGTCTCTTGTTATTTTCTCCCATGGATTGTGATGGATGCATTTATAAAATATTTGTATGTGAAATTCCGTAACTATTCTATTGTCACAGGGACGAAGATTTCAAATTTGATGAATTTTTCAGTAACTGATATTCTAATTTCATTCATAATTTGACGTTCGTGGGATCAAATTTAGAAGATCAAATCGATAATATTTTAATACTTCCCCACAATAACGAGCATAAAGTCTAGTTCCTTGGAGCTTGATAGTAGGCTAATTATCTAACAAATTCTCGAGAAATCTCCCTCAACTGCTACTCGTGATATATGAGTACTACCAATGGCTATACTATGGCTACTCATGTTAATTTAGATCATTATTGCATTGAATTTTCATTATGAGACAATCAGACATTCTTTTCTCATCTATGGAAATTCCAAGAGTATTAAAAAACGAAGGGAGTGTTAAGATCATACTTAATAGATGATACAGACTGAAAGCCTTGTAGGGATTCGCTTAGAATTCAATAACTCGTAGTGTAAAATTTATACAGTATTTATGATCTTCAATTTAAATCTAAAGGAACATGTTATTTTCTTCCAGTAGATATTTAATTAAATTCTCAAATATACTTATTTCCAGAAGGAGAAAAAATTCAAGATTTTCAAATTATTTTGATTCATTCAACCAATCCCCCACACAATCGAAAAGGATGGCATAAGACTTTTGTGACTTTCACTACCACACTCCCGAAGATAAGAGAATAAAATTCAGCGTCGCGCTGAAGTTATCTAGAGTGTTGTAGTCACTTAATCTGGGCTCAACACTTACACTGCCTTCGGGGTACGATAAAACCTTTTTTCATAGCTGGCCCGGTGAGCGGTGAGTTGATGGTGTGTTGGTGAGCTGAAATCGCAGGCCTCTGGGCAATCGAGCAGAAACATGTAACGCCTGTGCACAATCCACACACGCTCGTTGCTAGACTAAAATACTTCTTCATCTGAAAAAGCTCAGTGTAGGTGTGCATGTGTGCTGCTTTCGCCATTTCCCTCACAACTGCTGGAGAGGATTAGTTGAATTCTCAAAGGCACTTTCAAATGTAGAACATGATAGCACTAATCGGCTTTTATATCATCAGTTTCCTATTCAGTATTAACCATTCAAATTGATCATAATATCATTTTTTCTCTTAAAATTATCATGGAATATCGTTATACTCCTTCATCTGGAGCAACACCAAATCTCCTTCTAAAAATTATCGAACACGTTGTTTTGCCGCTTTACGTACATTACTGTGAGGTTTTAATTATTTTATATCTGAGTACTTTTTATGTTTTAAATTGTTTTTTAAACACTTTAAATTGTTTTTTTGAGTACGTTGTTTTTTAAATTGTAAGAATACAGTTTTTCAAGCAGATCTTTAAAAATAACGGAATGGAGAACTTGAAAAAAATTACTTTCGATTTGAGAGAATAAGATTTTCAGTTACGCTACATTTTTGTAAAGAGATCTTTTATTATAACTTCAACTGATTGTGACCGAAAGCTTCGAAAAAATTAAGTTTTTCTAGTAATTCTCCATCTTAATAGTATTTGATCAACTTAGAAAAACCAAGCACTCATTTTTAACTCACCGGTTGGAAAGTATTCGAAGTATATTCTTGCTGAATCGATATAGCCGGAAAGTTCTCCAGAGAACTGAAAATGAAGACCACCTGGAAGTCAAGTAGCGTTGAATGATGGATGAGCTGTCTGCTGAAAGACCACCTGAGATGTCGCTGAACAAATATAAGTTTCCTCGGTCATGAATACCTTTTTCTGGTCTTCAGCTCTCACAAGGCTCCCATTTCTTGCAGAGAAGAGAAACATTGGAAGTCAATGAACATTCACATCACGAAACTACCTTAAATCGACGTCAGCTAGGTTATAATCCATGATGAATGGTCTTCGAGAGAATATTATGAAGGATCTCGAGCTTCTTATTTTTGTAACACGAAAATAATAAAAACGTGAATAAATATTGCAGAAAAATTCAATCATTTGATCCTCGATTGCTAGTAATAGTAGTTTATTATAGTTTTATGATGATGGATCAGAAATCAGAAAATTTTTGGAAAAGATAGAAGATAAAGAAAATCGTAGATCATACTCTGATCCAAGTTGTGCGGCTATCAGTGAGTGCTCAATGCTAGTGTATCAGTGTCGTGACTTGTAATAATGAATACTCAATATATTCTTTTAATCTGTTTTTTCATTGTCTAATTTGATCATCAAAAATCAATTACTGATTCTGCAGGTATAGCAGGAGCCAATTAACTTGTCATAAGTCAGCTGATCCAGTAATAATTAAACAGTGATTTCGACACAATAATCAAAAGGCTTGAAAGTCTTAAAGACCTTTAAAGTCTTTAAAATACCTTTTTAAAGAAGACCTTTCAAAGAATAACTTTTTAAAAGACCTTTTCAATAATCTGTGAGATTCAGCATTTGTAGGTTAAGTATTGTGATATTGCTCTTTGAAACAGCTGACTTCTGACAAGTTGATTTGGATTCTGCTATATTAGGCAACCTCTTCGAATGTCAATTTCAGGTGACGGAAGATTTGAGCTCCAAGAGCAGCCAGAGCGCTCTGTCGGAGAATAGCGTTACCAAGAGAGGGTTGGCACATTAGTTCCGCCGAATCTCAACAGAGAGCAGGAGTGCCACCAATGCTGAGAGGTGTAGACACCTTCATTATTATATCGATGAAAAGGAGCAACTTTCCACCTGAGGACTTTCCAAGGACTTTCAACCTGAGCTTGAAAATATATTTCAAATCATGAAAACGATTCTAGTCATTGAAGAATATGTGAACCATTTTCCAAGTCTACTTGAATAATTTATAAAAGTTTTGAAAGACAATTTTGATTTTTTCTAAAATTATGTTAATAAATTATGTATGGTATTCTAAAGCACAATCATAACAAACTCAATGCATAAGAGAGTGAACTTTATCAATTTATTCTAATCACTTTTATTTATTTGTCATTTCACAGTAGAATTATCTGTTACACTGATTGTGCGCCAAAGTATAATATACTAAACTTAATACTACAGACTAAACTTCGGAATGTGAACTTCATAGTACATAATATATGTATAACTATTCTTTTTATAACATCCTCTCAGGCTCATAGCTGTAGCTGAAGACTCATATAAGGAACTAATTCCTATTGATGAGGTCCTTTTCAAATTATAACTCAAGTGTTGAATACCTGTTACTTTGTTCCTCCATCGTATTTCTTTCTTTTTTGTCTCTTGTTACTTATTATTGTGTGATGACAGTAACCAGATGATTTTTAAATATGGATACTATCAGCTAATTCTGAAGGAGGAAGAGTTTTTAAGCTTCAATAATACTCTACATCACGCTCCTACTCTTTGCATGACAATTTTTGATGCCAGGCGGGAAAAATTGAAACCGCAATGCATAAAGGCAGCCTCACGTGTCCTCCGAAACACGGGAGTGGCGTGGTCGGCGATCTTTGGTAAAAATCTATTCATCAGACTGAGGACTGAATCCGGGACTAATATTTTATCATAGCCTCCTCTAATACAGGAGGCTATGGTTTTATCAAACAAGCGATGAACGTCCACGGTTGGTATTTATTACCTGTTTGTTTGTTTGGCAATGGCTCAATGGCCTTATGTGGGCTTAGGCCTACCAGCTGGTTGCCAGTTTCACATCCACTTAACTGAATCAGCAGAGGTGAATGATCATTAACCAGAAAAGATGTAACGTGTGGTTAGCACATTGACATCTCAACCATAAGCTAGTCTTCGCAACCCAGTGATGGGAACAATGCACTGCTGGGTAACATTGTGTTAAGCAGCTATAAAGTGTAATGCAACAATTTAGTATACCTCCAAATATGGGGAGTGACTGGCTAGCCTTACTAACGATTAGACAGGCTCCCAATGGAGGAACATTTATTACCTGTATTCGATTATAATAATGGATAATGTTGAGCGTAGAACTAATGAAATCATAAGAAGCAAGTATACATGTTCAGACACTAAAATACTTGAAATAATATGAAAAAATTAATGCAGCTAGTATACTAGAATACTAGAATATCATGTATTCTATGGTAAATACTATATACTATAGTATGTATACTATATTCTAGTGTCCGTGGTAGGGAGTTCATGAAAATTTCTGCACTTGTATCTCCAAGAATTAAGTTTTTTTTTATAGAAAAACGAGACATAATAGTGGTTTCCCCGTATCTAAAAAAACTCGAAGCTTAGAAGGCCTACTTATTAGATCATAAATGGGGTCTACCAGAGTAGCCAACCTCACACTGTAAATCCCAGTGAGTTCGTAGCCGAGGCGGCTAAGGCGTCAGACTGATTAAGTTATCAGCAGTCAGATAAAATCCATTGGGCCAGGGTTCGAGCCTGGTTGACGGAAAGGATTTTTGACAAATACGGCCACTCCCGTCTTTCGGAGGAGACGTTAAGCCGTCGGTCCCGACTGCCTAAAAAGTAGTCGTCATATCTCATCATCACCCCACTCATTACCCACGCACAAGCCTAGAGCTCATGTGGGCATCATCCTCAGAAAAAAAATAAAAATAGTTACAGTGCCGTTATCATAGTTTATAGCCCCCCATGAATACCGGTATATATTTTTGTGATAGCCATCAAATGCATCAACGGACACTTGGAAGAACATTCGTAATCTTGTAGGGGGAGCTTGAGAAGAAGTGAAGTTCTGGGATTGTGAGGGCTGGGGGCAGGGTAGAGCTGCACGGTAGGCAAGGACAGGTCATTTGTTAGGCGAAGGCCTTTCCGCCTGATGGTTTGTCGTGGCAGCTTTGATGTGGTCGAGATAAGGCTCATCGTGTGTTGGCAACCGTTCGTTCCTCTCACAACATCTTGAGAGCCTCCGTAATCGGAAGTCTTACCTAAACCATCTTTGTACTGTCCTGAAAAGCTGATCCGGCATCGCCACCCTCCGGGAAACAAGCTGCCGGTTTTTCACATTCACGAATCGGTGATGTAGTGAGCCTCGTTATTGTGTTCTGATAATTTATTTCTCACTTGTGAATCACGTTGCATTCGATTTTGGCTACACAATTGGTTCATGAATCTGAGAATTGAATTTATTTTTTGTCTAAGAACAGAAGTAGCGGTCTGCAACGTTCGTTGAAAATCACAATGTTAAAAGTTCGGATTAAATCCATCTTTGACATTCCTATTCATTATCCATCTCATTATCCTTCCCATTATCCTTCCCATTACACACGAGCAGTAAGAGCTTGAATATGTGGACGGCATTAGTACAATTTTATTAACTGGATGAGTAACTGTTTTGATTGACTGGGGCCTGTTGCATGAGAAAATACAAGCTAGTAATACTAGTTGTCACTATGGTAACTTGCCATCTGACAACTAGTATTACTAGCTGGTATTTTCTCATGCAATAGGCCCCTGGAGGTTGAGTTACAAACATGCGAGGCTGATGTTTATTCAAAACAATTCATTCAATTCCATTTATTGAATTCCCAAAAATAAAAAAATAAAAAACTTACAATGAACAAAATACAGAAATTTGTATAAACAATAAACAGAAAAATATAACATGCAGCGCAAAGATATGGAATACAGAAATCCCCAAAAAATCTAGTCTCAGGACCAATTACACTAAAGTTAGCCTCTATAAGGCGTTTATAGAGCCCTACACTAGAGCAATCAAATTGAACTGTCATAGGATGACGTCATTTCATGGGGTTCAATTTGGATCAACTGTAAGAGTTTTTATACGGTTATTTGATTTCGTTGGTTTTTGTGCAACTGGCCGTAAGCGATTTTGAGGCATTTGTTTCATTCGATAAAATTGATAATACTTTATCAACATTAGAACACGTCAAAATAATGGATAATTATGAGAAATCTGCAGGGAAAAACTCTATCTACATTCAATATCTATCATAGAGACAATAAAAAATAGAGAACAGTGGCCGTATAACTCTAGTTGTCGATGCTTTTTTTGTGTTCTCATATTTCAAATCAAAGATCCTTTATGCCAGCTCCATACATGCGACATTTGGCAAATACCGAATGTTTACTTTATGGTCATATGATATTCCACTCTATACAAATAGGGTAACGCACACTGTCTGGTGTGCATTGCCCTATTTGTTTGTATAGAGTGGAATATAAGGTGAACATTTGGTATTTGCCAAATGCCGCATGTATGGAGCCGGCATTAGTTGTTCATGTAATTGAGCATTGCCTAATCAGAATTATTATTGAATTGAATATGCACCAATCACATGATTTTATATGCAGGTGAAGCGAATTAAGTGCACAAATATGATGAAAAGTCAATAAATAACCTACTTGATAATAGAGGTTAGACAAGAAAATTGTAATGCAAAAACTCAAACAAAATATGATTTGCTTTTAATAGGAGTTTTTAAATACCACTTAATCATATTATTATTCTTGGCCAAATCAAAATTCCTTTTCAAGTATAGATAGATTGTGGTAAGCTCTATCACAGACTTGGGAGCTCATTCATTATTTTTATTTTGTAGAAATTCTTAGAAAAAATTGAAAATTTTTCAAACTGAATACAATGATTCGTATGAAGCTACAAAAATCTCTGCGGAGTACGGTCTCGAGGCTTTTGTCAAAGTGCAAGAGAGGAATAACTGATATGAAGTTGGCTAGTATGGAATTGAAAAAAAGGTGAGTGAGTCTTATCACTATTCTCAATCTCTAACTTCCAAGAGCTGAGCTGATGAAATGTATGGTTATGTTGCAATATGCGGTAGACTCTTATTACTTCACATACGGTAAGAGTTTATGAGAGCTCTGGAAACTATGTAAGTAGGGATAGAGAAATGATGTCTGGAAAGGATAAAAGCTCTCCAAATTGAAAACTATAATAATTAATTAATAGTCAACCAGAAACTCAAAAAACATTATCAAATCAACAGACATAATGAATTACCAGTAGAAATATGCTGTAAATGAACTTCTGTCAAAAGTTATGAGGATAATTAGGCATTTCATTGAGTAGCTTGAGATTCGTGACTTAATAAAATGGCAGATGAAACCTTGTTGAGCAGAGTTTTTCTTTTCAGCAAGCATCAATGTTAAAAATTGAACAAAGATTTTATCGGTGTAGGAGAATCCTCGTAGAAAAATTGATTGGAGTTTTGATAAACCAAGCATTGAACTTTGTCAAATTTGTCACTTTTTTCCGGGTCTAGGACAACTCGCCGCGGCCAACTCGCCGCCGCCAACTCGCCGCGGCCAACTCGCCGCCGGACCAACTCGCCGCCGGGCCAACTCGCCGCGGACCCAACTCGCCGCAAGACCAACTCGCCGCGACCAGTTCTTATAACGACTGATTCTCCCGGCATTTGTCGCCACTTTTCAGGGATGTTTAGATGCAGCTAGCAATTCGACATGATATATAAATTAATTTTTAATTCACTAATCAAACTAATGTATTGAAAAACACAACTAAAACATGTTAAAAGGTACAAAAACTAAATTCATTTATATACATTTCGTTATTGGAAAACAGCATTCCATTGTAAAAAGTTGTAAAAATTGGTGATTTGTCACTCTTATAGTGACTACCGAACCGAGATTTAAGTTATATGTGTCAAATTACAGAGGATAATGCGTAGGTTTGCCGAATTTCCTTAGAATGCACGTTTTTCTAAAGGCTTCGCCTTACAACACTTCAAAGTTTGAGTCAATTCTACACAAAAGTATTATGAAAGAATAAAATTTAGCTATTATCAATTATAATATTTATTATTATATATATTATAATTATAATTAAAATTATAATTTATATTAGAGAAAATACAAGTTAGTAATCCTAGTTGTCACTATGGTAATTTGCCATCTGACAACTAGTATTACTAGCTGGTATTTTCTCATGCAATAGGCCCCTGGAGGTTGAGTTACAAACATGCGAGGCTGATGTTTATTTAAAACAATTCATTCAATTCCATTTATTGAATTCCCAAAAATAAAAAAATTAAAAACTTACAATGAACAAAATACAGAAATTTGTATGAACAATAAACAGAAAAATATAACATACAGCGCAAAGATATGGAAGACAGAAATCCCAAAAAAAATCTAGTCTCAGGACCAATTTATTGCACTAAAGTAAGGCTCTATAAGGCGTTTATAGAGCCCTACACTAGAACAATCAAATTAAACTGTCATAGGATGACGCCATTTCATGAAGTTCAATTTGGATCAACTGGAAGAGTTTTTATACGGTTATTTGATTTCGTTGGTTTTTGTGCAACTGGCCGTAAGCGATTTTGAGGCATTTGTTTCGTTCGATAAATTTGATAATACTTTATTAACATTAGAACACGTCAAAATAATGGAAATGAGAAATCTGCAGGGAAAAACTCTATCTACATTCAATATCTATCATAGAGACAATAAAAAATAGAGAACAGTGGCCGTATAACGCTAGTTGTCGATGCTTTTTTTGTGTTCTCATATTTCAAATCAAAGATCTTATGTTAGTTTCATACATGCGACATTTGGCAAATACCGAATGTTTACTTTATGGTCATATGATATTCCACTCTATACAAATAGGGTAACGCACACTGTCTGGTGTGCATTGCCCTATTTGTTTGTATAGAGTGGAATATAAGGTGAACATTTGGTATTTGCCAAATGCCGCATGTATGGAGCCGGCATTAGTTGTTCATGTAATTGAGCATTGCCTAATCAGAATTATTATTGAATTGAATATGCACCAATCACATGATTTTATATGCAGGTGAATCGAATTAAGTGCACAAATATGATGAAAAGTCAATAAATAACCTACTTGATAATAGAGGTTAGACAAGAAAATTGTAATGCAAAAACTCAAACAAAATATGATTTGCTTTTAATAGGATTTTTAAATACCACTCAATCATATTATTATTCTCGGCCAAATCAAAATTCCTTTTCAAGTATAGATTGTATGTGTTAAGCTCTATCACAGACTTGGGAGCTCATTCATTATTTTTATTTTGTAGAAATTCTTAGAAAAAATTGAAAATTTTTCAAACTGAATACAATGATTCGTATGAAGCTACAAAAATCTCTGCGGAGTACGGTCTCGAGGCTTTTGTCAAAGTGCAAGAGAGGAATAACTGATATGAAGTCGGCTAGTATGGAATTGAAAAAAAGGTGAGTGAGTTTCATCACTATTGTCAATCTCTAACTTGTATGGTTATGTTGCAATATGCGGTAGACTCTTATTTACTTCATATACGGTAAGAGTTTATGAGAGCTCTGTAAACTATGTGAGTAGGGATAGAGCAATGATGTCTGGAAAGGACAAAAGCTCTCCAAATTGAAAACTATAATTAATTAAGAGTCAACCAAAAACCTCACAAAACATTATCAAATCAACAGACATAATGAATTACTAGTAGAAATATGCTGTGAATGAATTTCTGTCGAAAGTTATAAGGATAATTAGGCATTTCATTGAGTAGCTTGAGATTCATGACTTGATAAAATGGCAGATGAAACCTTGGTGAGCAGAGTTTTTCTTTTCAGCAATCATCAATGTTAAAAATTGAACAAAGATTTTATCGGTGTAGGAGAATCCTCGTAGAAAATTGATTGGAGTTTGATAAACCAAGCATTGAACTTTGTCAAATTTGTCACTGTTTTCCGGGTCTAGGACAACTCGCCGCGGCCAACTCGCCGCCGCCAACTCGCCGCGGCCAACTCGCCGCCGGACCAACTCGCCGCCGGGCCAACTCGCCGCCGACCCAACTCGCCGCAAGACCAACTCGCCGCGACCAGTTCTTATAACGACTGATTCTCCCGGCATTTGTCGCCACTTTTCAGGGATGTTTAGATGCAGCTAGCAATTCGACATGATATATAAATTAATTTTTAATTCACTAATCAAACTAATGTATTGAAAAACACAACTAAAACATGTTAAAAGGTACAAAAACTAAATTCATTTATATACATTTCGTTATTGGAAAACAGCATTCCATTGTAAAAAGTTGTAAAAATTGGTGATTTGTCACTCTTATAGTGACTACCGAACCGAGATTTAAGTTATATGTGTCAAATTACAGAGGATAATGCGTAGGTTTGCCGAATTTCCGTAGAATGCACGTTTTTCTAAAGGCTTGGCTTTACAACACTTCAAAGTTTGAGTCAATTCTACACAAAATTATTATGAAAGAATAACATTTAGCTTTTATCAATTATAATATTTATTATTATATATATTATAATTATAATTAAAATTATAATTTATATATCATCTCGAATCGTTAGCTGCATCTGAATATCCCTGAAAAGTGGTAATAAATTAAATGCCAAGGGAGTCAGTCCTTGTGTGGAGCTGGTCGCGGCGAGTTGGTCCGGCGGCGAGTTGGCCGCGGCGAGTTGTGTCGGCGGCGAGTTGGCCCGGCGGCGAGTTGGCCGCGGCGAGATGGCCGTGGCGAGATGGCCGCGGCGAGTTGGCCGCGGCGAGTTGTCCCATTCCGCTTTTTTCCATATCAATGTTGATATGGAAACTTTTTAAACTCAACTTAAACTCACCTGAAAAAACCTCAATTAGAACTAAAACTCATAGATGTATAGAAAATTTTAATAGGATGCAAACAATATCTAGATGAGTGATAAGGGTAGAATCGACCTTAAGATTTAAGTCCAGTACAACAGATAATAATATTATATGATAATTCAGATAATTGAGATGAGTGAGAATGATCATAAACCATACCGAAGTCCTATGAATCAAAATACACTGTAAGTTTCAAAGCCAAATAATCAATAACCAGTGAATTTTCTCTCAAAAGAAATATAATGATTTTGTTCCAGTCTAGCTGAACCTCACCGTGACGTCTCATGGCCTTTACAGAGAGCGAGAGTGTTCTTTTCCGGGAGAGAATACGTGTCCCACCTGATTTTCAAGGATCAAGTGTCCAGCTATTCGCCGGCCCTTCCCTCACTTCCGCGGACATCAAAGCTCAGTGAAAATTTCTATTGCAGTCGAGATGCAAGGCAAGAGGTTGTACCACCGAAGATTATCTACCCAGAACAGTATAGTGCGAAACCAGAACAGATAGAGTCCGATAGTGACGCTGAGAGTACTGCCAAAACTCCTGGTCCAGTGTACGGAGACGCTTGCGTACCATGTTCGTACAAAAAACTCCATGGGAAAAAGGACTACGGCAAACCGTCTATTAGAATATAATCATGAGTCAACAGATAGAAATATGAATTATGTTTGATAATAAGTATGAAAAAGCTCTGAAGTCAAAATTATGGGCTTACTATTGGAAAATTGTAAATGAGAAGGTCAATTTACGGGTAAGTAATATGCACTCTGTCCCAATATTGAAAAATAATAAGTAATATCAAAACATGATAATCTAATATTAAAACTCAAAGATGACATTGATAGAAATCTTTTGATAAAATTCATATCTTTTAAAATTATTTTCTTATAAATACTATGTTCTTGAATAAACAATTTTTAAAATTCACTAGATATAGGCTACCAATAAATCAAACCTCTTAAGTTACTGTCAATTATGAGGTTCGCAGTCTAAGTTACTGACTTACCAGGGAGTATTATTAGGAGTAGGAGTATTCAGTATTACAAGCAGAACCACTGTCATTCCTGACATACATTTTGACTTGTAAAATGCCCTCATCATTGAAGTATACTGTCTCTTGTTGAATATCCCATATAAATTGTGATATCCATTATTCAATGTTGCTTTTATTTTGAATAGAAAAAATTAATGCTTCTTCCACTGTTTTCTACAATATTTCTCTATAAATTGTGACATTTTTTAAAAAATTCGTTTAGTCACCATGATGTCAGTTTGGAAAAATTTTGTCCAGTGATCTGTATCTGCACCATAACTGATCTTTTCAATTATTGAGATCTATAACAACATTTTTGTTGTAAGTTTCTCTTGCAATCCATTCTTCATCTTAGGATTATTGCAGCTGATTAAGCAAATCATTAGGATCTCATTTTCTCAATTTCAAAACACAAATTTCCCCAACTCCACACACACAATTGCAAAAAATAGAGCAAGCAACATGTACAAAGATGAGATTATACAATATACAAACGTAAATAAAAACAAGAATTAGAATAAAGAAAACGATGTTGTCAAATTTCACTTTATTGTGAAATAATAATAAAGTGAAATTTGACAACATCGTTTTCTTTATTCTATTTATAAAGAGGTTTTACAATATAAACATAAACTCTACAAATTTTATTAAAAACAAGATGTTAAGAGCTTATTGGGAGAAGTGGTGCAAATGATGAGGGTGGATGGATGAGGGTGTTCCTAAGGGTTCCTTTCAACTAGTAAGAGTTCCCCTTCATTTTTTCAATTACCAGAACTATAGGCTAAGTACTTTTATAACCGGAACCTAGCACTGCAAGCACAGATTGATAATGGAACTAGAAGCCAGATACATTGTTTGATATAAGTCGTACAATAGTTGATGGAGTAAAGGCGAGGGTGGGTCTTGCAGGTAGATACACCTGTGGGTGAAGGTGCGCACACGTACAGGAAGCAAGTTGCAAAGTTTTGCACTGTTTTATTAATGTTGCACGGAAGTCAAAGATGTCGAATGCGCACGATTCTGAGGCTAGCACGAGTGGTTTAGGAGAATCGATTCCTGCCAAGTTATAGAAGTTGTTGTATTCCCGCAGGAATCTCGTGCTCTGCTGATGGAAATTCCAAAACTGTTAAAACGTCTGCAAGTTTGTCTTCTTGTTACTGTTGCTGCTGATGCTGCTCGTTCTAGCATCCCTTACAAAATTTGATCTCTCACAGCTTCAAACAGTTACAGTATAATTATTTGACAGCAGACGTGACAAGCCCAAACAAGCCGGCGGCGATAAACGAGTTGTTATTCTGACTATATCTGTAGTAAGCACAACTTCTCGACTTAAATAATGACTTGACAAGCGAGGATCAATTAGGATACTCAAATTGAATTTCGCGCATAACTATCATTGAGCAAACGAACTCTAAAACTGTGCAGAATAATAATAATATTATTTTTCATTGACATAACTGATAATAAGCGAGGCTACCATTGCAAGAATTGCAGTTGCAGCAAACGTTTTAAGCTGTTTGCCCACGGAGCAACTGCTATCTAATTTCAGTCAGCAACCCAGCGTTGCCAGATGACATTTTATGTTTCGGGTAATCGGGTAATCTAACCTATAGGTTAGTGGGCAAACGGCCTAAATCAATTTGATTATTTTTCAATCTCACTCCTCAAGAATATGCTGTGATGAAATGATACTCAATATTCATAAATTTTGTGAAATATTAAAATTGAAGGATGTAAATTATTATGAGTTTCTAGAGATAAAAAGAGTCTAAATGAACGAATGATATCAATTGAAGAAAAAAAGCTGAATGCAGCAGATAGGGAAAAATAATTGTGATTCTATGAGTGAAGCTCGAACAGGAATATCAACAGCAGCCTATATATTTTGATGATGAACTTTGTATTCCCGTCATAAAGAGAAGCAAAAAATAGTGAAAAGAGCGAGGAATGATTGAAAAAACATGGATGAGAGAGTAGAGGGAGGCGCAAAAATGAACTCATCGCAGATTTTAATAACGTAGCTACTGTAATTCTACTTGACATCATTGATGGATGAAAGTTATTGAAGCAATCGGCTAACGAAGTTTTTGTTTTAAAAAATATAGAAAGTCTTTTCAATTTATGTTTTGCACTTGAAGTTCATAGCTCATCCTCTTTCCATAATAAATCAAAGTAGTGAAGTTGCAAAATAATAGAATGAGACAGGAGAAGTATTTCATTCGTATCTAATCGAGAAACTCTCTTTTATTTCATGACTTTCTATAGACATTGAGATGAGCAGAGAATGGATGGACCCTAATCCGTGTAGCCATATCTCTCAAGTGCAGTTTCTATTGATGTAACAACCAATAGAGCTGGTTGGCGGCGTATTTTGTGATTCGTCAGTTTGGTTTCCATTCACACAGACTTGCATGGCTCACAATAATCCTGTGATGCGGGTAGTTTGCTTTCCCCGAGGCATTGACATGCAATAGCCCACTCACTCGCTACACACTTCCATGCTTTATGACATTGTGATTTTCCGACCAATTGATTTTCTGTGGCGTGCTTTGGTATGTAACAGGCTCGAACAGGACATTGGAAACATACATTTTTACAATTGACTATTCATAGCTTATACTAGTATAATAATTGCGTGATTAGTCAAAATCAGGTTGAATTTAGACATTCAATACATGAATAAATTTTGATCATACACATTGTGATTAGATTATTGAGCAACGTCAAGAATATTCTCAGAATAACTTCTCATTTTGAAATGTAATTCAGCTTGGACTTGAACTTCTAATTGGACTTATTTATTTAAGAGATAAGTTAATGAGAAGAATCTGGACTCATATAGAAATATTTTAAAAGTCTGAAGTATTTATTCCGATTGTGATTTTTCTCTTTCTTACTGAAATTTCATTACTAAGAACTTAGTTGCAGATCTATCATAACTTTGAAATCAATGTTTGTTTTTTTTTACATTATTTGAATATTCCCAATTATCTGTGAAACTAATTTAAAGCTCCAGAGCTCGTAATGTTGTGCCATTGAATATATTGAATATACCTTATATACCTTATATACCTTATATACCTTATATACCTTATATACCTTATATACCTTATATACCTTACATACCTTATATACCTTATATACCTTATATACCTTATATACTATATAATTTTATATACCTTATATAATATATATACCTTATATACCTTATATACCTTATATACCTTATATACCTTATATACCTTATATACCTTATATACCTTATATACCTTATATACCTTATATACCTTATATACCTTATATACCTTATATACCTTATATACCTTATATACCTTATATACCTTATATAATTTATATACCTTATATACCTTATATACCTTATATAATTTTTATATACCTTATATACCTTATATACCTTATGTACCTTATATACCTTATATACCAAAAGGATATATATTCAATGGTTGGGCTTGGTGTTGAAAGAGCGTCAATACCATAGTTACAATAAAATTATCAAAACAGATAGCAGTGATAGAAATCAATAATTATTTTTGAAATTGAGTTAAATCAACTATTGAAACAAATGAAGGAACACATTGATTGATATTGAGTGTTTCAATGTCGCTGAAGGTGAATATGAAGAATATGTTAGAAAAATCTCCAATTAAATTGACAAAGCATACTCTTTTGTCAGTATGTTATTATTTTTGTTATCATTTTCTTTTAATTATTTTCACAATCATGTGTCATCCGAGCACATGCTCATATTCTCAGTTCGATTGGAACCTTATTTTGTATCATTCTTCCATTAATTTAATATATTATGTGTTTGCTGTATTTTTCATTTAAGTGGAATATTGGTTAAAGTCTAAACAACCTATCTTGGAGGGATATCGAAACTGCGTAGTAGTTGAATAAGTGCGCATCCAGATACCAAACTACGAAGCTACATATTAATTGCTTGGTCGTATTCGTCGCATTGTTGGATGACAATAGGATAGGTAGCAGCATTACGCGCGAATGCTCTCCCCAGATAAATCTTTAAAATCGACGAACGGGTTCAGCATCAGCATACTGCAGTGAACGAACTCGGGGCGAGTCGGACTGGCAGCAGGGGCATTACTGCATCCACAGCCAGCGTAGGTCACTCAGTCGGAACAGCAAATCAAATGAAATGGCCGGTCCCACCGGACCTGTCCAATGTCCATGCGATCTGGACGTTACGCTAACTAGCTGTACGGTTCTCGACTAGCACATGTGCATATCCACTCTGCCTCGTTTACTTCCATGTCCGATACAACTTTTACAATAATTGAGACTCATCTTGTCCCTACCTTCAGAATGCAGAGTGGAACAGCACATTGAAATTGCTCAATTACCCCATTGTTAACGTTGCCGGGCGACCTGCTTCAGCACTGAACAGCTTTTTCATTTGTAGGCTCTCTTTCTGTCATCGATGTTTTCATCGTTTAATCCGGTTTATATTGATCGGATTCAACTAGAAAACAGGCTGAAAGATATATACTTGATTTGAGGATTTAGGAATAAGACCATGGTTCATGATTTATGAAAGATTATCCTAATAAAGTAATGTAGTATGTTGAACAACTATTGTCTGGATGGGCTGATCCATTAGTACCATACTCAAAAACCAAAATTGGCAACAATCAACTTCTTAATAGATTTTTTGAAACGAGCGTAAACTGCTTGTCTCAAAAATTCAAATTCAAAATTCAAAAGTTTGTTCACCACTTTCTCAGTAGAAATGAAACCACAGCAGATATCATATTATTACTTTCAATATCAACTAATCTCCTCCGTGAAATTGAAATTTTGTTTAAAAAACTAATAAAACGTGTTTTAAAGCCTATTATCACTCAACTATTTGTTTAATCAGTGCAACTTTTTTATTATTATTCAGTTTCAGGTTGTTGAAAGTTGAGTTTTTCGCATGAATAAAAAAGTGTTATTCTTTTTATTCTCTCTTTTCCCTATATGGTTGAAGATGTAGAAAGTCAGAGAATCTTCTCGGCATCTGAACATTTGGAGTCAGTGAAGCATTCTAACGACCTTTCACTAACAAGCATAACTGCATCAGATTTTTATATAAGACGGAAATGACTACGTAGTTGAGGCAACTTTTTGTTTGCGAGTAGACCTATTTGAAAAAGCAGTGGAAGGCTGGGCAGGAAGTCTTGGCGGTTTTTATCGAGTTGTTATTATATGGGACCGATGAGGGTCGAATGGGGGGCAACGACAAAAACATAGTATTGTTTGGGGGGGGGGGGGGAGGAAAAGGTATGCGAGTTGGCAGCAGTTGTGTTTGGACAGCGACCGTCTTGCCGTTTAGTCACTTCTTCTTTTTCTTCTTGCTACCGCCACCAAGAACCACGGCTTGGACTTTTTACGCGGCCCCGCTCCTTCTCGAAGGGAGAAGTTTTCTCGCCCAGCCGGTTAATAAAAAGTTTCCATTTCGACCTCGAATCTGCTGAAACGGCTCTTGACGGTCTCACTTGCTTCTTCCTTTCCTTCCAACGACTTCCTCCTGCCGGCCACTGGCCCCGGCCACCGGACAAATTACCCAACTTGGCGGCACTTCTTCTGCCCACTTTGTTATTTGTGCTTTCCTCAGTTACCTTCATCGTTTTTCTCACTCTGCCCTTCCTCCCCCCACCAGGCACCATCCTACAGCCGCTCACCTTAATTGAACCCTTTCATTGTTGCCAAACTTTTTCAACCGACACCTGAATTGAAATGATTATAATTATGAATCGTCCATCAAGTGAAAAGAACAGCGGTAAAAAGAGTTAATTGAATGAATCTTCATTCTACACCATTACTTGAACTGTTGAAAATTAATCCAGCTTTAAAACTGGTGACTCCATTTTATTTCTGATTGTGAGAGAATTTTGTTTAATTTCCACTTCCAAGTAGGCTCTTACAATATTTACTCATTGAGAAATGTAATATCTTGTTACTTTTAATATGGACGGTTCACCCCTAAAAGTTCATGTTTTTTGTGTGAGAAATACAGGTGGTTTTCCTGTATTTTGGGACCCATAAGTTCTATGAAACATGCCCCTGGCTAAAAAGAGAATACTTCATAAACTTATCTGTACGTTTCTTTACATTCTATTTCAAGTTTCTTTCATTTTTCATACAAAAAAAGTTGAATGAATGGCAACATAATCAAGTTTATATGTAAGATCCTTATTTCAATATTCTGATAATGAAAGTATCTTTTTATGAGACTATGAATTTTGCTATTCGAGTTATGAAAAGTCGAATTGATTGAGTAAATCAAATGAAAACACTCATTAATATTTATTATTTCTAGTTTCCTATAGGAAATATACCCGGCGATGACGAAATAAGTATACCACGCTTCACCACGGATTATTTCCCTGTTCGACTATATCGTGGTCTAGATGTAGTATGTACTACATTTACTACATTAGTATAGTATTGTACTACATAGACACTAAAAATCAATTTATCTACTATTTACATAATATTAAGCCCTAGGTACTTGTCTAGGTATAATAATCACATATAAGACGACATTAATTTGGTATAATATTGTGGCTACTTCTCGACCACAACTGAACAAACAGCTAACCGAAAGATAATAATTATTGTGATCACGATTCAATGAACAACCCTATTTAAACACGCATCATTACACTTTCGCTGTAATATAGGATAAGGAGGCCAAATGAATGATAGAGCTCATCATTAATTTGCTCTTATCCAACAAGAGATGAGATTTCCGAGTTCGGGTCACGGAAAGTTGTGGGTGGGGGGGGTTAGTCAAAGGACGGCAAGGCATGCGTTGTGATAGCTGGCCATGCCGGCCTTGGCTTCAGTTGGCGGAATAATTTAATTTGAAGACTTAACGAGCGGAAACACCCAGCGGTAGTCTTTTTCCACAGCAAAGGATATTATAATGACTGCGACTATTAACTACTGCATTATTTGATCTGTTGAATATGCATCAGTTGAACGCTCTGGTTAGAGAAGAGTAAGTGATGATAGATAGGCTCAAGTCATTTATTTTTTAATAATGACTACTTATTTAGTAAAGTAGTACTATATTAGCTTCATTATTGATATGCTCAGAAAGATACAATACAATCTTATTTAAATTTTTACACTATTACGGTTTATCTCGTGCAGCGCAAAGCGCCGCTCACTAGAATTTTCTAGAAATTCTAGTCAGTGATTAAATGACTTTTTATAGTCAGTGCACTACTTTTAGCTTCTAAGCTCTATCTATGGGGGATTTCACAAACTAACTTAGTACATTTCAATGCCAACAGGAACATTATTATACCACAGGCCACATAAACCAAAGGTCCCAGGTACCTATTTTTGGTTCTCATCATTTCCCTCCCATTCAAAATGATTATTTTTGGGAAACAAATGGAGCCTGTAGGAATTCGATTTTTTTCTTTCTTTTGGCGCTAACCGCATCAAAATCGGTCAACTCAAATTTCATCACGAACTTTCCAAAATCTACTCTAAAAGGGCACCAAAATCTTTTAATATGGACTAACAAATAGCTTATTGATTGACAATATTTCTTGTCTTATCCGTGATATGTACTGGAATACAATATTCTAGTTCCAAGAGGGCATCATATAATGGAGTGGTACTCCCAATAACGTACCTTCCAAAAAGTGAGAGCAATATTTAATTCACCATCAACCACCATCATACCACATATCTCTCCCCTGTATTATTCATCTTGGAAAGATGCATGAGTTGATGTACAACGCCAATGAAATTTGTTCAGAGCCTATTGATATTGTAAGAGAGTGTTTCGGAATGTACAGTTACAAACTCCCGGACTTCACGCAACTTTTCATTCGTCACTGGAGCAGATTCGAGATCGAAATTGGTTGCGTGATTGGTAAAACGAGAAAGCATTCATTACACACACCCTCGTTCGAGCCTAGCTTTATTTCTTTCTCTCTTTCTTTCTTGCACTTTGGACGTCTATAAATTACCTACAGCACGCTAAAGCCAAGTACGAACCGCGCTCTCAAGCCGCAAAACCAAGTCTGAGTTACCTGCAGCACCCACCATTCCAGCAGTCAACCGCATACTAAACCTCTCTCTCCCTGCACCACTCAGTCTGATTTCCAACCCAGGGGGCTATTGACCTCAAGGTTACAATGATTTCAAATAAAAGTGTATAATCCATTCCATGAATAGTCACCAAGAAGGATTTCCTAACTGAGAATCTTGAAATTCAGTAACAGATGGTATCCTAGTATCCATACTGCAGTATAATTAATATAAATCGCAAATTTGATTCAATCATAAGAAATAGAATACTCTATCTTAACAATTCATACAGACACATTCAACAAATATATTTGATTGTTTCAAACACTTGAATTTTCGATCCCATATTTCTGGAATTATTTCCTAAGATTTTGCTACAGGCTATTGAACTGTATAAATCATTAACCTCTTATTATACGCGACTTATGCGTAAGTATAAGTCATGAACTCTTTTCAACGTGCATGATTACAACAGTTTTTGCATATATATTCATCTGATACAATCAATAAAATTCATAAAAGTTCCAACATTAATGCAGTTATTGCATTATCCCCAGAAAATACGCCTAAATAAATTATCTAATGAATATCATCAAGCTTTTATTGGTCTGTGAGAGAATCGCAATTTTCCTTGCAATATGATTAATTCTGTGTACAGAATTGTTATTCTCCATGTTGCAAGAGGAACATCTCATTTTATGGATCATAAAATGGGGAACGGAGCTCTTTTAATGGATGAAGCCTGCCTGATAATGTGATGAAAGACTTTCATGATTTGTAGTCGATGACTCAGCATGCGTGCAAGTCACATACATCCAAGTAGAAAATTCTTTAAAATATCATCTGAATAAGGTTTACCTTTCCAGTAACTGCTTCACAGATTGCAATGATTTACCAGCTAAATCATTTATCTTATTTGGTTTAAGTTACTATTCCATCACTAATTCAGATTGATCTATTGCAAAAACAATTATAGAGGAGTATTGTATATGATAAAGTTGATAATGTAAATAGAAGGGATTTTTACTGACCATTTTTTATGAAATTAATATTAGTATCTATATTACTTTGAATACAGAATACAGTAGAATATTGTCGTGGTCTGTCTGTATCATAATTACATCACGATTAATGTCTGTATTATACGATTTTTATTCATTAAGAGAGCTATGGAGTTTTTTTGATAACACTATCGATATTAAGTGAGTTGATAATAGTGTTAAGGTCAGGTGTTAATGATAATAGTATCATTTGGTCAGGTATGGGGATGGGTATGTCGATTTTGCATTTTTGAATCGACTCCACCGACTCTGTGGGGGATTGTGGGACGTACAACAGTCACAGTCGTAGCAGAGGTGAAGCAGAGCAGACAGTTGACGGTAGCGGTGCATTCAAGTGGTCACAGACCTAGTAAACATGTTTGGCCCTGTGGAAACACCAAAGCCCCTCTCACGCGCTTGTAACGTTTACCAATGTCACCTTTGCACATTCAGCTGCTCAGTTTACTCCGCCCTTTGATATGATTTGAATAATCTCACTACATTCATAAATGTGGTTCTATCTGCGTTAACAAGGTATAATAATTGACAGTTCCTTATAAATTTGATCGTTCAATTCGAATCTATGAGACAATAAGGAATGATTGGAAAAAAATTGGTACTCATTGTTAATCATTTTCAGTACTTTGACTAGTACTCAAGACTCTGAATCGAAGTACTGATCAGAGATCATGAATTAATTTTTTAAATGTTATTTCAGTTATAATTGATAGTGAGGATTTTTGAAACTTGTAAAAATATAATTTATTTCAATCTAAATTTAATATCGGAAAATATGATTCTCATTATTATGTCAATACATGTAAATATGATTCTTATTATATTACTCATAATAAAAGACACTATCACTACTACCAGAAATTTATTTATATTAATGTCAAAATATTCATCATTCATGATTAGTGAGTTAAGTACTGTATTTCATTAATTTATCATAAATCTTATTTAATGTAATATCTATCAGGTCGTAACATTATTATAATCGGTAGTAATGTTCTAATCCTTGTTGAATAGAGACATTATCATTCCAGAAGTTTGGAGTGAGGAGTAAGTCAAATTTGCCAAGAACACACAAGTATGCACTTCGGCTCAAGAATTGTTCCGTTCAAGTTGGGTTGGGAACCCCTGGGGGATAATCCTTATTGAATCAAATGCTTTGCGAGTATCCACAGAATAATATTGTGACGACAATTTCGTGCATATTCGGAGCGAGGCTGAGAGAATTGGATGGATGCCGTTCATGAAATAACGTTGTTAGAATACTCGCTAAAGCAGCTGTAAAACAATTAACTCAAATAATAGGATTTACTTTCCCAGACAGATCCTACCTGACCCAATTCAGGGATTCCAAGTTGGGATGTTATCCATCGTCTCTGCAAGTTTCCAATATTGGCTTGAGCGGTCGGAGAAAATCTTCGTCAAAAGTAATTTTTTATACTAGTATGCACCATCTTCGTTTAAACTAAGTTCAACAAAACGATGGTTTAAACCCGTTTTTACCACTATTATATTTATCTTTCTATCCTTATCATAATTGGAATGCCTCGATTCATAGACTTCTTCATGCATAGACGAGATATAATGAGAAATAAATAAATTGGGGAAACGGTTGGCTTCGTGGTCGTGCCGGTGTCTAATCGCAAGATTAGATAAGAGATTTAGATTTAGATTTAGATTTATTACTTTATTCATCTAGATAGCAAATATGACGGCTTCAGTTCTAGATCAAAGCCGACACCTAGAGACTGGCACCTGTTACTCCCATTGGAGGTTGGGACCACCCACCAAGTGGGTGACCACTTTCAGTTGAGACCATTTTCAGCTGAATGTCATCCACTCATGAGAATCAAAATCGCTGCTCAGTGGTTCGGAACCCACCTAAATCTGTACGTCTACTCATCTCCCATCATCATCCCTCCCTCCCATCATCCACGCACAAGCTAAGAGCCTATTTATGTGGGCATCACCACAGAAAAAAAATTCTCTTTGCTTTCGAACTGCTCATTTCATCTCTTAAAATCCTGTTTGTAACCATACCATACTGGTATTATCAAAGTATGAGCGATTGAAAGAATATTACGTCTTCGGAAGTACCTTAATCGGGACTTCAACTCCTGATACTCTCATATTTGTTTCAAATTTATGGTTTTAATCATATCAGATAACAGGTAAAGATTGAACTAATTGTTATTTTCGCTCTGAATATGAATAATTAAGGATTAATAATTAATATTCAGAGCGAAAATAACAATATTAGTTCAAGATTCTCCTCGGATATTGAGGAATTACAAAGAAACTATTCCTCTTTCAGTTTATACAAACAGTTCAAATTCAGGTTATATCATATCATCTTATCAAATTAAGTTACCAATTTCCTTTTCAAAAACAATCTTCAAGAACAATATTATTTTATGGTGTTAAAATAAGTTCATATTGAATTAAGTTGCATATTGAAGTTGCATTCAATTATCAATACTGAATGATTCTGCTTCACTGCTTTTAAACCATTATATAATTTCAGGTAAGTTACCAATGCATGTCAAGTCTTCACTTAGGTACAGCTTACTTCCTACAGACGTACTCTATTTATCAAAGAAGGATTCGGGATGCAACCCACAAGACATCTGAATTTCTCCATTGCATAGAAAGCCTACAAGTCGTCCGCATGCAATCATAATACCCCAGTCTCTGTCTGTACTCTTAATGGATTATTCATTCTTTTGATTTTTAGTTTTGGGTTTGAATTTCTCTTTGAAATCTGCCATGTTATTAGGGTTATCAGAGTAGGGGTATCATTCCTCTTATCAACATCATCAGCTTATAATGTGTTTGTTAATGAATTGAGCTCTTACAGAGAGTTATTTATTTGCAGCACTCTGGATGTTTTCGGATGAATTGGACTGAATGACAGTATGTCACATCACGCAAAACATCGCCTATTAGGTCTATACATTAGGTCTACTACAGAAAGATGAAATAATGCACTGTTTTGTTTGTGAGTGCGTGTGCGTGAGAGATGCTTCGTGCGGAATTGCTGTTTAATATTGTAATCATACTAGTGGCGGCCACCTGATTAGCAGCTAATGGTGAATAATGGAGAACTATGTCGATGGCGGCGCGGAGCGAGGTTATTTGTTAATTTGAGTTGAATTGGCGGCGAGTAGAATAATGGCAACTGACAGCAATGTTGCCAACCACGAGTGCTGCCTGTTTTTGCTTGCTGCCTGCTAATAATCAAAATGTACACCCACTGTGGCCGTCATTCATTTATCTGCGTGCTTCATAAATATTCAGGTGTGATGGATTCCTATGTCTCGACTCCTCTTCAATCAAACTGGATGTAAGCTTCAAATGAAGTTGAATTGCCCTGGTCTTCTACATTCACACCAATTTAATACGTTGTCCTAGTCAGAATGTATGTGAAGGTTCACTAGAACTCTTCACGGTTGATAAATTAATGATCTGAGCTTCTTCCCAAATAGTTGAGCATTTCATTGGTTTTTATTTATTTATATAAATTCAAATTTCATTATCTTGATTTATTTGCGGTGATAGAAATCAGTGGTACAGGTTTTAGCTGACTCTCAAATCCCAAAAAGATTTTAAATGGCCTATCCAATTCTGTAATATTTCTAAAAGTAGTTACCAACAGCTATCAATTGAATATATAATTCTAACTTCAAATCTTGTGAAAGAGTGATTCTTCAATTATTTTTATTTTTTTCTAAAGCTATCGGCAACTTGTAAATAAAATACATGCGTATAAGTAACAGATATATCCGTCGATTGTGTTTTTTTTTGTACTTTTTCTGTTCGATTCTGTTTTTCAAAAACTGCTCAGGAATGCTGAGACTAAACAGTGAGCAAAAGTACAAGTCAACTAAACGAGTGAAGCAGTACAAGTGAAACTTTTATCACGATACTTTGATCTTGGTTTGATTGTATAAAAAGCCATTCGAAAAGGGTAGTACCCTAGGCAGGCGCTTTCAAGTAGTGGACTATGCGCACACACCCTCTTCCCCGACATCACGGGAGTTCGGTTGCGCACACGTTCATTAATTGTAAGCCGCGGAATCCCCCACGCTTCTGGAATTTGCTGCTGAAGCTTTTTTCGTTCGTAGGAAACGCAGAATGAGCTCGAACAAAACCACTCATCTGCTAACTTCCTTTGCTTTCGACAGAAACAAGTGGCATGACTACTAGCAAGTGCTAGTCCCCCCCTCCCCTCATCGCAAAAGAGCTCTTCCCCAATCCAATGCAGGGTGTTTCCTTCAAAAATACAAGTAATGAAAAGGGTTGAAAACCACTCGAGAGGCGTCCTGTCGTGCCGACATCTTTTTATTTCAATCTCCTTTATTCCCCTTCTATGTCAATATCATTCCTCACTGGTTCGATATTCAACATTACTTTCAGATGGAGGTCATTTTTTAATTAGTTCTTTTTGTATTTATAATCTTCTTGACACTTCGGAAAATTCTGCTAGAGTAGATGAAATTCATACATTCATTCATTATATCATGAGAACAGTAGTTCGAATCCAAGTATTTCAGATTTTATCGATCAAGTTCTGGTAATGCGTACTTAATTGTAGTTGATTCTTGAAAATCTCATTATGAAGGACATTTTTCTAAAAGTACATAAATACCAATTTATTTATCTATCCTAAATGATAGAAGTTTTGTTCTTTCATTTCTCAAAGAATCAGAAGGGTCTTTCAAATACGAAACACAAACTAGGTTCATAAACCTATGCACATTTCTGGGACACATAATTTATTTTTACAAAATGTTTAGAATTAATATTGATTCATTATATTGATATATTTTGTGTAGAGTCTTCAAGAGATACTTCCTCAATGAATAAGTCTCCTAAAATAAGAATACAGTAGACCAAGAATTCATCTTGGTCATAAATCTAACGCTTCAAGAGTTCTCATCTGATACCTAAATGTTTACGGGTTCAATTCCCGTTTGGATCTGGCAGATTTTTATCATTATTGAGGTGAATAATCAGATGAATTTTTCATTTCGCTGAAGCTCTCATACATAATATCCCTTGACATTAGAATGATTATTCAAGATCCTATTATAGCAATTTCTTGAGAAAATCATAATGGAATGGAAGTAATAAATGCTGGGAAGATATCAGGAGATGTTGAACTGGCAAGCAACAACCCTTCATTCAGATAAGTCTTTCCTCTCCTTCACTCAAACAAAATGGAAAGTCTTTCAAATTAAAAGTTTCTATTGTTAGGCGTACACCCTCCAAGAAATCAATAAAACACTAATTGACTTGTGCCTGTGGAAGAAAAGCTGTTAGCAAACTTTCCTCTTCTGTATCAGATATTTCTGAAACGAATTTTTGTGTTAGCTACATTGAGAACTTCAAATTAGCAATATTGTTTTGAGATGAAATTGATATCTGAAGATAAAACTCTGTAGATAACGAGGAGTAGCATCTACTCCTAGCATGAAAAATCTCTTTTGATCCTTAATCTTCCTATATTTCTCAAATTCTTCATTCCCAGTTTTTCAATAATCATCTACTTAGACATTTCCCTTCTCTTAATCTTATTCCTAAGCATGCATCATCGTATTGAAAATTCAAGTCGGAATCCATTTTAGACGATAAATGGTAATTTTCAGTTGACCATTAGTGTATCATGAAATATTTTCATTATTATTTCAATTCGTTTATTGTTTTTCATTGAATTTTCACTCTTGTGAACATTATTACCATGTAACTTGATGTGAATCATTCAACTTATTATTAATTAAAAATTATTATGAATTCTGAGCATGATTGAATTGTTCGTCTAACCCAATAAAAGCTTACATCAAAAGTAGAGATGCAAATTAGGTACAAATATATCTTATAATTGTAATTATCAATTAATAATAGTTAATATAAAAATTTTGATCTTTAACTATCTATCTTCACTGGTCAATACTCTAATACTATTGTTCTAGTTACAATGATACATGGAATCATTAAAAAGTTGAACAGGATCATCATCAATATTATATTATATTATATCATAAGTGGTATTACAGTTATCTCAAAGTGCATTTGTCATTGTTTGAAGGAATTGTAAAGAGAACCTTTGATTTTCTCTCAAGTCATAGAAATTCAGAGAAAGCTTGCAACCAGCCCGCGAATTGAAAAATTTGTAGTGGAAAATTAGTAATCAAGTTTATTGCTCGAAATTAATAACGAGACTTAATTGTTCCGTATGTTGTTGGATTGAAAAAGAGGGTGATATTCAACAGTGATTTGCTGAAACTGATTGTGTATTGCTAGAACACCATTGGTGTAATTTCATCCGTTCTTATTAATGGGCGGAATTCGAATTCCTCTGGAATTGGAAGAGATTTCTCTCGAGATTGGAAAGGAATACTGATAAGAAAGTAGGAATCGAGACTGGAAATGCGATTTTTTCCTTGACATTCTTTCATGGCCCGATTGCTCTGTGCTTTGATGTGAATGAGTTGCTCCAACTGCTCCTGTTGTGCTGAGCAGGAAAATGCATTCTATTTTACAAACTAATTCCTTGTCAGCTCGGGAACATTGGAAAAGAAGAGAATTCTAATTTTACAAATTAATTCCTTGTCAGTTTAGGAACATTCTTGGAAGGCCTGCAGAATACTGATAACGTCTTAAAATCTCGACTTCAATCTATGGGGAAATATATTTTCTTCTCAATATTGTTTATTTAGGAAGTTAACGATGTAATCCCAGGATATCATAGTTTGGGGAGTGGCTTAATATCTACATAGCCTCTATTTAAGAAGTTAATATTATTGGAAAAATGAATGCTTTGATTTTCCTCATAGATAAATAAAAAATACAGTTAATCTGAATCAAAAATCTTCCCATTGTTTTATTAAGTTTATGGAAAAATATGGTTTTATGAATGATTGAAACACCTAGCCTTGGTTCGCCATGAAAGTTTTCCGATATTGTATGGAGAAGAAATTTATCCTTTGAATCCATTGAAAAACAATCACTTCCATGAGGTAGGCAATTAATGTAAGAATTTACCCCAAAATGGATAAATAGGCTTTTAGAGGCTATCACGTCTGAAGAGCTCAAAATGAATGTTGGAATAAGCATTCTCTTGCATTGTAGCAGCCGCCATCTTAGCTCTTCGCCCCATCTCAGCAAAAGCTTTTCTCTTTGCGTAATAAATATAGTGTATACAGTGATGAAAAATATTACATTATACTAGTGTAAAAATAAATATATTATGTATAATGTATAAGAAATCATATTTTACTCGTGAATGATCTGGATCATGGATGTTCAGCAATTCCTAATATTACTCTGCCACTATCATTTTATTCCATTACAAGGGATAAAGCAAATACGAGCTGTAGGTCAGAGCATTATTCGGTTCTCGTAATTGAGGAATCTTCACTTGGAAATAGAAATAGCCACTCGAGGGATCACCTTATAAGGAAGCAGATCTGTGAGTTCATGTGAGAATAGCAGTTGAAATAATAATGTAATAACAACACTACTTGAGCAGCTCCACTCTACCGTTAGACGTCTATGAACGCCACCTCGATGGAAAAACTCACATAGTTGCACATAGTTGAGAAGCTTTCAATTCAAGTTAGAAAAATTCCTTATCATTTGTACAATGAAGCTTATTCGTGGCGAGCTTCTGTATTAAAGTACCCACATAAAGTGAGAAAAATTATTTTGCAATCCTTGTCTGCAATTTACTGGGATTCATGACATGACTCATGAAATGAACACAATTCTGAGCAAGAGATGGAGTTTGGAATTGATATTGAAGAAGATAAAAGAATAAATGAGAGAGTTGAACATAATCCAATTCCATCGGGGTTCGCACTTGTTTCACATTCGAGTCTGCTCTCTTCATCCTTTCAAATACTTATTTATTTCACTTTCAAATATTTACATAATCTTCATATCAATAGTACTGTGATTATTAAAATGATTACTTTCCTCAAATTTACCTGACTGGTGGGAGCTCATCTTCACATACTGTTTGTTGTTTCATTTGGAGATTAATTCTTGAAGTGAATCCTGTCAGTTTACATTGTACATAATTATATTCATTTTACATTGTTCATGTATATTCTTCAAATGCAGCACAAATGTATGTATAAAAATATACTAACCGTTTATCAATCAAATTGTCTTGTAAAATTGAAAGAATATTAAATTTATATCTGTATATAAAATATTTCAATTATATAACAGGCGGAATTTATTTATTTATTCATGTTCAATTGTAATGAAAGAGAAATAAGAAAATTGAGTTAAATTGTAATAAATGAATGAATCAGAGAGGTAGGATAAACAGTACGAGAGCCAGTGTAAGCCAGATCTCCCGAACCAAACCAAAATGTTTTATCGGATTGAGTGATTTGCATAGAAGCAGCAGCTTCGATTGAAATAGGTCAGCGAACAAGCAATGAAATTTTGTGTGGCTTGCAGCATACCTTCTAGGATCACTTCACATTCAAAAGATGCGGCGGCGACTTGTGCGGTGGTACTTGTGCAGGCATTTCATCCTCTTTGCTGTGGTGTTCAAGTTCAAGGGAATGCGAAAATTGAAACAATGAAATTCTCTTTTGGCAGGTGGGAGCAAAAGAGAGTCGAAGGAATGATTGGAGCGGTGAAAGGATGGAGAGGAGCAGCAAGCGGGGTTTTGCAGAAGGCTGGACGGAAGGCTTCCGAAGCCAAGATTTATGTGGGCTTCTTTATGACGGTGGAGAGTGGAGGCCAGCCCCGAATCAATCTCTCGTGAGTGGAGAACCCAACAACCCTCTCACTCTCGCTGCCACCATCGCGCATTCACCCTCCTTCCTCAGAGCTAGGCAACACAGCCCGTTATCATCCCACAAATACGTACATCTCGCGCTCAGCCCGTTATCGTGGCTGCAAATACTCTAGCCGGCTAAATCGCCTTTTTGCATTCCCTACCTGCACAGTCAGACCTGTTCTTGATTTTTATCGCGCAATGTATATGTCTTTGGCTGGGCTACGAACAGCAATAACCTCTCCCCCATGCCAACTGAATTTGCACGAATCTCCAGCGCCAAACACATGTGGAGCTTGCAGTGAGTGATCGTGTTCCCTTGCTATCCATCATAAAATGCTTCACTACAACTTTGAATTGCCCAGCTCAAGTCTCTGTAGATTCTGAACAGTAAATGAGTACAGAATTCAATTAGATGCCACTGCTGAAAAACAGTTGGACAGAATAAACCTGATAAACTCAATATTGATCTCATAATAATTCAATTGAAAAATATAACCTATATTAAAATTTGTAGATTTTATGTTTATATTGTGAAACACATCATCGGCATCATGTTATTGGTAAAAACATGAAACCATGGTCCTGTATTCAAATGTAAAGTAATAAAGTGAAATTGACAAAATTGTTTCTTTATTCTAATTATGGAGAGGTTTCACATATTATTAATATGATTCTAGCGTAAAAATTATTTATTAATTATAAAGGATTTTCTTATATTTTAATACATATTATGTTAACATATAGATAAAGTAATTTTAAGTATAATTAAAAGTAAGTTTTAGAAAGTATAATTAAAGTGAGTTTTAATATATAATTAGAATAAAGAAACGATTTTGTCAATTCCACTTTATTATTTTACACCAACATGATGCCGATGATGTGTTGGTAAAAACATGAAACCATGGTCCTGTATTCAAGTGTAAAATAATAAAGTGAAATTGACAAAATCGTTTCTTTATTCTAATTATATATTAAAACTTACAAATTCTCACTCGTACACGGTTGTCATCCAAGCTGGGAGTTTATTCATATTTCTTGTAATATAATACACGTTTCTTATATTTCTTTGATAAAAAATTCGAATTGGATTATTGAGGTACATGATCCAAGAGCTTCTTGAACTGAGAAGTTCAATAGGAGGAGGTTGAAGGAAAATAATATATCTCACGATGGATAGCGAAAGGTTGAACTGCTTATGAATGAATGAAAGTACATCAGTTTTGTCAGTGATATGAAATTCAAATGACAATAAACTGTCTCATTCGAAATTCTCGTGAATCGCATCATCACAAGACAAATACCAAGAATAGCTGGAAGAATGACTAGGTTGCCATCTAATATGGATTTATGGAGCACCACCATCTAGTAAATAGATGCGAGTATTGTGAGACGTCCCAAGCGTAATTTCTAGACATTTGGATTGTGCTGAGATATCAGTATTGGCGTGAATGGGTGTTTGTGGGGAGGGGAGGGGGTTACTGAGATCGTAGGGTGTCAAGCAGCGTGAAACGGGCGGATAGGCGGCGGCGGCAGGGGCGGCATAGGCAAATGTGCAAGACACTTGCCGTAGTTGTTTGTGTCGTAGCTGAACGTCATGCCCGTTGAGTTGAGGTGCTCCTCCTGCTCCTGCCGACGGATGGGACGGAGGTGGTCTCAAGTGGATGCGATCCGAAGAGCGCCGAGTCTGGGGGCATATCGTTTGTCACTGGCACACAGCTGCACTTAGGCGCGCGCGCACGCACGCACACGTCAAGAAAACCACTTCTCCACAATCACCTGAGCACTACACCTTCGTTTCCTCCAAGACAGAGCTGTGAACTCTGCCTATTTCCCCAGTTTCCCCCCCGGGCTGTATTTTTCCTCCATTGTTTATTCATGTAAGAAATTCACGGAATGGCTGACTGCTTACCCGTGGCTGAAGCCATCACACAACTCCATCTTTCAAGCTTCTGGCTCGCTTACATTTTTTATCACACTCGCACAAGCGCACAATTCAGATTCATCCACAATCCTCTATAATTGCTACTCATTTATCCTCCTCTACTCGAGCTAATTTATCACAAGAATACTGCAAAAGAGAACTCGCTGGGGATGAAAAATGTAGAGACTTGACTTTCCTTTTTCAACGGATTTTTTGACAATCGGAATGAACATTCAGAAAAGTATTTTCTTTAAAACAATATAAAGTATTTCACATAAAAAGTAATCCAAAAAAGCATAATTCTTTGATGTATTCAGTTCTTGTATACAGTCAAGAATCACTAGGATAATTAATCTTTATACATCACATAATTTTATAGAACTATTCTTTTTGCCTAGGAATATCTCTAAAACAAATAAAAATCGTGTAATTAATCTATGAGTATGATTGAATCAATGATAAACACAGAATGGGAAAAACTAACTAGCATATAAGACTCATTTATTACTTTTTGTGCATTTTAACAATGAAGTAGCATTTTTGAACATTCAAGAAGCTAAGATTGTCAAATGAATTTCTCAAGGATTAGTAACGGTGCAGTCAAACACTCTTGAAACCATGCTAGTTAACATTAGAAGTTGGTATACTATTGACCACTCCTATATAAATGGATTAATGGCTCTTGATCAAGAATACTCATTACTCATGTTCAAACCCCTCGACAAATTTGCAACATCATTCAATTTCGAGTTAATTTCGAAATCAATTCACTTGAAGTTAAGTGTAGTAAATAAGTCATCCGTTATGATCAAATGTTAGATCCGAGCAATCATTATTGTGGGACAAATTGAGGGAAGTTATCGTTGCAGTTCCACATCTGCGCAGGGAGCAAGGGGGTGAGTATGTTTAGTGGAGCTTTCTCGTTTGGAGACACAGAAAGCCTCCTCACCATGAATTTGCGAACACTAACGAAGTTGTAGGAGCAGTGCAGGGTAGGACAGCAAGTTGGAGTTGGGTCTACCTGTAGGCTGCGGACCGGGGCAGTGGCCAATGACGCTAGTGTTGGATTTCTACCCCCACCCTTCACCTCCCATCACTGCCGCTTTGCCGGGAAGTAGTCACTTCAGACATAAATCTGCCCCACCCATCACACTTCTATTCCAACTCGAATAGCCCCTCAAGCTGTTTCACTCCAACAGTCCCATTATCAACGTATATCGATTCTCTATCTTCTGAGAAAATGTACTCTACATCCCATAACTCGGACATGTAGGATAAACATTAACGATGTAGGTATTATGTTTGAAAAAGTTAAATGGAGATTTTTTCAAAAAGTAGGGAAATTCATGAATTATCGAATTAATGAATAATCTCTTAAGAATGTTAATTTCGAGGAATCCAATGTTCTGTATTATCGATTTTCTCCATTAATACGTCATAACACCTGACCACAGCAAATCCGGGTTTCCATTATTAGAAATAGTGGTGGAGTTTAGTTTACTGGGTTAGTACAAACTATCTTGTTAGCTCCACGAGTGAAAACGTACATGACTGAGGAGAGTACTTGTTAGAACCGTTATAAAGTTACTCTATTAGTTTACTATTAGGAGAAGATTAGTCACGTTTAGTAACAGTAATTATATTTGCATGAAGCAACACCAATTAGTCATTGCATCGGTGTGTGCTGCTTCATAAGCAACTTACTGTGACTAAACGTGACTAATCTCGTCTCTTGACTTACTAGGCTGCTACTACTACTTTCTAGTATGCTAGCTGCTTGATAAAAAAATTCGGCTTTGAAGGAATTCAATCTCAAGTTGTTCATTAACTGTTCAGATGTGATCTCAGTCATTTTGTTGATTAAGAATGAGTTTGTTCATTTCTTAATTGAAAATTGCTTAATTGAAACATTTTTGCTGTCAGCGAACGGTTCTTTCTATCTTTTAGACATCCATTTTGTAGCTAATTTATAGGTGTTCTATGACTTGTAATTAGGTATGTACCTGTATTTCTATTGACAAGAAGAATAGTATTTGATTAATATGGAGTGATTTCAAATCAATATGACTTCAAATATCATTGTTGGTGGCCAGAGTAAGACAAATAGTATTGATATTATCCTATTATAACCTCCTACTTTTTGAGGAACTATTCTAGTTTTTCATCTAGAACTACTCTATTATCTCCTTAGAACTAGCTTTGGCTAAAAATCTCACTGTACTAACTCCTGTTGAGAAAACATTAATGTTCTATTTCAGATTTCTAACACTGAAATTGGTAAATAAATGAAACAGGTTTCCATGATTTTTCCCTTCATTGAATAGGTGTTTTGAAAGCAGCGGTTTGCTGCTGGTATCCAAAACCTCAGCTCTTGTCGATTTTTGGTTCAATAACTTGGGATTCGTTTTCGATTATCGAGATGGTTCGGCCCTGCGAAGCAAGCTTACATTTTTAGCAGGTAAACTGTCTGGAATCGATTATAGATGGAGGCAACGCGACGAAAACAAGTGGGTTAAGCCTTCTTTATTGCTTCTGCCTGCAAAAGGACAAATAGTTGTTTTCAGATTGGCAAGCATGCTGATGCACAATGCTGAAATTCATAAGAGGATTGAGAAGTTTGTCAAAGCAAGGAGAGAGAGTGGCCGTGGAAAGCCAAGCGGAATTCGCCGAGAATTTATTACTTGAGTGGCTACACGTTCCTCGTCTGATACCTCAATAAGAAAGGCCGTAAAAGCACCCGGCTTTAATCTCCTCCTTAGTAGACGATACCAATCGGTTCAATACCCTTTCCAACCTGCAGACAGCAGACATTGCATTGGGTTGTTGATAGACCTGTCATAACATTGTGATCGTGATATTACTGTTCTAGAAATATCCCATTTCACTGTTATCTCCACTACAAAGGCTCCCATTTCAACTACCGGAAACTACCGGAGTTCATCACCTTATCACAAAGATGAATTTTTGCGTGTCATACAGCACAACACACTCATTGACCACTAGTATTTAGTATTAGCATAGTATTTAGTTAAATAGCATTAGTATCATTCGCAATTAACTGATTGGTCATGGGTTGATGAAATCCTTCATCTGACAAATCGACTACAAATAAACAGAGAATTTCCATGTAAATAACTTTCTCACATATTGTGTATTTTTGAAATCGAAATAATCATTGTTCTCATCGTCTAAGCACAACTTGTACTTAAGAACTTTATAGGTATTCCTTGCGTTAATGAAAAGATGTTCGTTACAACATATTTTATTACTAGTAATGTATTATGATGGTTGATACATATACTCTTATACAGGAGAATTACAATTTTCTTTGATATAATTTTTGGTTGATATTGATACATACTCTCATACAAGAGAATTATAATTTTCAATGGACGTATTCGTCTTCACATGCTGCCTTCCTCCACTCAATTTCTTCTTTTCTTATTTCTCATGTTCTTGAGTTTTGATTGAGACTTGGCTAATAAAGAGAAGTTAACCAATATTCTTGTTTTTATTTATTTCATCAAAACTATTTAGAATGTGCCACTCGAGAGAGTGGGCAAGAAACTTTATTCCCAATGTGAGAAAATTTCACGAATTTGGAGGAGAGAGTAACTGAATAATATTGGTGAACGTAAAAAATAAAATGCCATGACGCTGGCGCCTTAGAAATGTTATTACGGGTTGGAAAGAGAATAGCTCTCGAGTAATACTCAACTGAACTGTTGTAATCAAGTTATTCACGCCCGCCCTGCCCCTTGTAATTGTGCAGGAAAGAAAAGCTCCAGCTCAGACTATTCTGCGGTGTGCTCAGCCGTTTAAAAATACTGAGCTGGAGGCTTCTCTCATTTCCTTCGAAATGTCTGTCCTCAGCAATATTAATTATGACGTTATGGCCACTAACTCATACTTTGAAATTTATTTCATTCTAAATCTTTTTCAACAAGGATGACGGAGAAAAGTAATTGTGAAAGAACTTCAGAGACTTCCGTGAAATTCATGGAGAATATTTCACGTAATTGGATAGGAGATTTCGATTTCAAAGAAGAGCAATCATGAATAAACAATGGACTCACAACTGTGAATTCGACTTTTAAAACAGCTATTCCACAAGCAATAGTTTTTCTAGAATAAACCAGATTCCATTCATATCGGCTGAAGACCAGTTGAACAATGTGATTGTATTATATTCTTTAATTCGAAGATAAAGAGATGATTCTTCAATGAAGATGATTACTAAGTAATCAACAATTAACATGTAGGAAATTTATTATTTTGTGCAATTACAAACCACGTAAGCCATGCTTTGCAATAACATATTGAGAATTTGACAATGCTCCAGATTTGCAGTATGGTATTATAAAAATAAATACAATACTAATCTTGAACGTATTCTGATGTACTGAATTTGAATCAATGAATTGAATAGATATGGACATGGTACAAGACCAAAATTGAGAAAAATATATCTGTGATTCATAATGTAGGCTAATCAAGTTCATGAGACTGGCTTGGCAAAAATACTATGTAAATCGGATGATAGGGAGAAACAAGCTAATTTTTTCACCCCTTATCATCCAAAAGAGATTTTTTCAAGTTGAAATCAGGGTTGGCCTCTTTTGATTATTCATCAAGTCCATTGTCACAATCTGATGTCTTGCACTTATTAGCAGCCACTTCTTGAAGTTGCTTAATCCAACGCCTTGTGGGGACTGTATGAGTTGAAGACTGGATGGATTATGCAGAGTAATGCGCTTAGTCAAGAGAAACTGCTACTCGTCTTTGACCCTTCACCCTTCACTTATTCCCCCTCTTATAGGAAATTTGCATCCTCTCAACAACACCAACCTGACAGTTCCCGCGCAAACCCCTAGTATTCCGCCCCTTCCCCTCCATCACTCCTTCACTCCCTTTCGCTAACGGAAAACTGTTAAAAGCCCACATGACGGAAATGAAGTCCGCTAAATGGAGTAGAATTTAGGGGACAGGATTCTATAGAATTCTCTTCGAATCGACGGTTTAGGATAGTTAGTGGCTCTTTCCTTCCAGATTCCATAGTAACAAAATTTCACTCGCATGTAAGGTAATGGTATTGGTATGCTAAATGCTAAATTTAAGCCTTATAAGTAAAGAATACTAAGACAATGATTAGTGAGTGATAATACATGGTAGACACATGTTATCATAATTATTGGTTCTTGAGAAAACTGATGGATACTCTGTTTTAATTCCAGTAAAACATGTTCGTAATTCTGGGCATTATATATTATATATATTATATATTATGTATCTTATTCTTTATTTGTTTCTGTTATATCCTGTCTTGACGTTGTAATGCATAATATGATGTTCTCATGTGCTACTACAATAAAGTTTTTATTTATTTATTTATTAAGATTTTTTTAATAATATTATCCATTGACTGAGATTTCCCAATTATCAATTTAGCAAGGGAAATTGTCTTTCGTAGATTTTATAGATCTTATTGAATTTGAAAG
The DNA here is from genome assembly GCA_017141395.1 of Laodelphax striatellus. Taxonomy (NCBI): domain Eukaryota; kingdom Metazoa; phylum Arthropoda; class Insecta; order Hemiptera; family Delphacidae; genus Laodelphax; species Laodelphax striatellus. The sequence goes on from CM029532.1 coordinate 29,711,351, forward strand.
GTGAGGGAAATATTTAGAGTTGCAAGTAATAATTTAAGATAGTAGTTCGATATCAGACGAATGAGAAATTTATAATGATGCAAGAATATTAGTTGAAGTTAACGAGAACGCCGAATTTTCCATTCAATCTATCAAATACTTAAATGTGAATGAAGCTGTTTCGTGTTACCAATCCAACATGGAAAGTTGCCATCCGTAGGTTCAATAGATGGTAGGAAAAATTTGAAGTTCCAAGTACTGAAACATAATTGTTCAATATAGAACGGATGAGAAGTTCATGATGATGCAAGAAGATTAGTTGAAGTTGACAAGAACGACGAATTTCCAATAAAATTAATTAAATATTTGAATCGGAATGAAGATGTTTTGTGTTGAACGGAGTCGGATTTATTGAGCTGGAGCTGAGCACAAAGAAGCCAGACATAAATTTCAGCTATCAAATGACTTGAAGAAGAGATGAGCGCAGAGGTAGCATCGTCATCGTCGTCTTCTTTATAAAATACAGTATTCAAGATACGACAAGAAATTTCAACGAGTGGAGAAAGAAAAATGACTTTCGACCTGGCCGGAGACCGTTTTGTGTTTAAAGTTGGCATAATAGGGTGGCGCGGGGCGGGCATGAATAGCGCGGCGGAAGACATTTCGGAAGAGGCAGCGGAAACGGCGGATGGGATGGGGCGGACAGTCGTCGCCGTCGCTAGAGACGGAAGATGTCCTGAAGGCGGCTGAGTTTGCAGCCAGATTAAGCCCATTGTCTGTCTCCGTCCCCCTATGTACGGCTAATCGCATATTTTGTCCTGAGGAAACATTTATTCGCAATGTCTCCTAAGTCATCGTTTCTCCAACTTCTCTTTCATTTTATTCAGGTAAAGTAGGCGACTCAAGGAATGCGGTCCAGCTTTGTTTATCGGCGCTAGATTACTGTACATAACAACACTTTGCATCTACAAATTGAATCGACCGATCTACAAGACAAATATATGCCAGTTTCTTTTTCAATAAATATTTCCCTTTCTCTGACTACATCTTCCTATATTCATCTGACGGATAGACAGACGATGGAAGAGGCACATAACGCAGAAGATGACACAGGACGGAACAACAAGGGAAGGAGAGAAATTCTTTTCATATTATTCAGTGGAGAAAAGCCTACTCCATAAAGAGAGCGTACCACGCAACTTGCATAACAAAATACGCTGTATGACGGGCGAGAACTACTCCTTCATTCCCATTCTCTGCTCGAGTATCTGAGTGCATACATTCTTTTTTCGCCTCATGTCAGATCTTACCGCAATAGGCTATCCTTCTAGTAGGGAATTCCGCCTCTTTCTTGCTAGAAGTATAGTGTTATGAGACGGAGAATATGTGAGAAGTATTTTGTGAGCAGCGATATGAGTTGCATTCACCTTACTAGAAGTTAAGTTGGAAAGCTGGAATTGGTGGGTGGGCATGGCATGGATAACGGTTGGAAGACATTTCGGGGAGGCAGCGGATGGCGGATGCCAGACGGGCGTCGCCGTCAAGCCGAGACGGAAGACGGAAGCCAGATTGAAGGCATTGCCTGTCATAAGCCCCCATGTGTCTGTCCTGTCTGTCCCCTATGACACGGCTAATCGCATATTTTCCTGAGGAAACATTTATTCGCAATACTCTAAGTCATCGTTTCTCCAACTTCTCATTTTATTCAGGTAAAGTAGGCGGTCCACTTGGAATGCGGTCGCTTTGTTATGGCGCTGCTAGATTACTGTACATAACAACACTTTGCATCTACAAATTGAATCGACCGATCTACAAGACAAATATATGCCAGTTTTTTCAATAAATATTTCCTTTCTCTGACTTCTACCGGATCTGACGGATAGACAGATGATGAAGAGGCACATAACGCAGAAGATGACACAGGACGGAACAATAAGGGAAGGAGAGAAATTTTTTCATATTATTCAGTGGAGAAAGCCTACTCCATAAAGAGAGCGTACCACGCAACTTGCATAACAAAATACGCTGTATGACGGGCGAGAACTACTCCTTCATTCCCATTCTCTGCTCGAGTATCTGAGTGCATACATTCTTTTTTCGCCTCATGTCAGATCTTACCGCAATAGGCTATCCTTCTAGTAGGGAATTTCGCCTCTTTCTTGCTAGAAGTATAGTGTTATGAGACGGAGAATATGTGAGAAGTATTTTGTGAGCAGCGATATGAGTTGCATTCACCTTACTAGAAACTAGACTAAGAGACTACATTGTAGAGTTCACCTTTCCTTGAGCAGAATATTTTTAATATTTGATTTCACAGAGTGAACAGTGTTTCCACTATTTTTCCACTCCTCTGTAAAAAAAAGGAAAGTATAGGTTTATAGGAATTCGAATAATAAATGCTCAATTGAACATTATATTGCTACGAGTACTTCAGCTACACAGATATTTTCACAGCTGTTATTTTCAATAAATATTTCTTCCGCGCCCAACATCAATTTAAGGATTTTCTCAATCAATACAAATTATGAAAATAGAATAATTTCTCGTTTGGTTATTTTCGGGATTAAAAGCTCACACATCGAGAGAGCAAATATCGAAAAACCTTAATAAGGTACGCAACGTAAAGCACGCCACGCGGAATGTTTTTTCATGGGGATTATGAACAATGGAGCTAAATTGAAAGGGATACCCTTATTACCATGGCGGCCATTCCACCTCAATGAGAGGCTAAGTTTTGCTTTGTTATTTCCTATTAGATGGCTTCAAAGCGATCGCTCTTCGCCTCCTTCCAGCGAGTGTGTTATTCAATTAAGCTTAGGTATAAAACCCAATAATTTGTTATCAGAGCAGCCTTACTACATCGTCAGGATATTACGTTTTTCCATGGACAGCCATATCTCTACTAGATTTAGTTATAGGCTTGTCTTAGAACGTATTTGATCTTAGATTCACTTCAGTGTAACGAATAGTAGTCTCAATTTAATTGAAGAAATTGGAATAAATTATATTCAATTTGATTGGTTGTGAAATCTGGTTGTAGTCTCATTTGAAGGAAAATATACACGGTCTCTTGCAAATTACTCTTTATAAATCGAGTAGCCTAAACAAATTCTTAATATCAGAGACGGGAATCAGTATTGATCACGTCATGATTTGCAGAATAAAAGCTTTTAAAGAGCTTTAAAAGTTCATGTTATAAGCATTGAGCTTTGAAGTGAAGAAACTCCATTATTGTGGAAAATAATTCATGAAAGACTGCTGCTCTATTCAATTACATGCAAACAAAAGAGGCAATTAAAAGTGATCAATTCCACATTAAAAGGTAATTTCCTGATCGTAGTAAGACCATTTAATTACTTTAATTAAGGTGGAGGCTGGTTGCAGTGCATCCTGGGCTTGCGGCTAAAGTCTGCTACAACAATGCAACAGTCTCCGTCTGCTTTGCGAATATTTTTAATCGATTTTAGATTATTTTGTGTGAATTTTGAAGACAGTAAAAAGGAGTGCAAGTAATCTCCAGTGGTCACCTATCACTAAAGCTGCTATATCTCAGTCAATATTGGTCCAATCTCAACAAATAAGGTTTCACTCGATTTTTAATTACATTTACTAAAAAACGTTATTCTTGTAAAAGTTTCGTAATATCAACGGTTTCCGAGTTATTCCGGTTATTACCATTATTGAGATAAAAAATAATAAGTGAAAAAAACAAAATGGGAGCTGTGTGAGTAACTAAGGACTTCCGGACAATTTAAATATGATATTTAGATATGAGTTTCTAATTAGAACAATGCCGTAGAACATTGGTGAGTTTTGGCAAACACCCTGTAGATATTAGAGGTATTTTATGGACTCATGAATAGATTATTATTGTGTTAAATATCTCTAATATCTACAGGGTGTTTCAGAACTCCCTAGCAATATTATACGGCATTGTTCCTGGGTAGAAACCATGGACTCATTATGGACTCATGAATAGATTATTATTGTGTTAAATATTAATTCAAGAATTGGTCGGAGCCATCGACTCACATATTGAAACAAAACACAATTCAGGTTCAAAGCAACCTACGCAACATTGTGTGTCACGACATGATTAATCTCAAAATTTGAGCATTCAATTCACGTTAAAGAAGATGTCATGCTGATTTCACAAAAGCGAAAGAAACAAGTTCTAAACTCGGCCAAAAATGAGAGCTACATTCACGTTTCATGGATTGGAGATCACGAAACAGAGCTTGATTGTTCTTGTTTTGGAACAGCGCACGGCGATAAAACAAACGCGAAAAGTTTAAGCTGCGGAGGAAATAAGAAATGACAGGTAATTTGCAGTTTAGATTGTTCTAAAACAGAGCACAGCTGAAGGCTTGAGGCCTATTCGGAATGGCAACTAGCGCTTGGCGGTGATAGCCCACTGCCGCCTATGCTTCTTCCCTCAGCTAGATGCAATTAAATTATTCAGTAGGTTCTGTTCAGCATCATAAACCTGCCCTTATATCACAACTTGCTCCAACTTATATGGGTAACAGAGTGTTCTCATAGCCTCCTAAAAATTGAAAAAGGCAGTCGTGCGAGAAGTGGAACTACAAGTTGCACTGTCTTACTCAGTTCATCATTCTTACATGTGAGGCTGGAATGAGCTGGTTGGATGCTGATAGTCATGTTTTGTGGTCTCACCAAGTACTGTGGGAGTGAATTAGAAAGGGAGATAGAGTGCATTGCTGATTAGATTTGGTAATGTTACAGTGTAAGCAGAAATGGGATATGACAAATCTCTTTAAAAGATAAAGTTCGTCTCTATTTTTTTAAACTGTATAAATAAAAACCCATATTTTTCAATAAACCTTTTACATACAAAAGCTGACAGAATATTCCATGAAGAGCCTTATTGACACATAATAGATTTAATAACAATGCAATAATGAAAGTCTACTTTAACTTACTATGGCAGTGAATAATGCACGTCTTATATTTTAGAAGCAACGATAAGCTTTACTGGGATTTTCCACAGAAATGTTTTATTCATCTCATACAACCACTGATCTACTGTAATTCAGAACCAAACTAACAACTTCAATTTCAAATTCTGTATTAGATTATTGCTGTTAGGAGAGAATATTGTATTGCACTTTCATCAGAGAATATTGAATATTGTATGCGATCATCAGTAATATATTAATGATGCCACATTAATCCCTCATTTTAGTGATCCCTCATATCTTGGATAAATCTCAGTCATCTTATTTCTCGATTGGCATCATTGATTACGGTAATAACAATTAAACGATGATTTAATGATTTCACAAAATAATGATGATTTTCTATTCTTGCTCCAACGAACCAACAACTGAGAATATAAGACATCCATTTTGATTTATCGAAGATACCCACTTAACTATGGGTCAAAGTGAAGCCGTAACTCTTGTTAACTGAGTTGTGGGATGTATCAAACCTGCAAGTTTTGATCAGGGCCGATTCGCTTGGATTGCTATGAATTGGAAATGGTTTGGGGCAAGAAACAGACAGAGTCTTTAGGCAAGGTCTAGTCTGCTTATTTCAATCAGCAAAGTTTCAAATGAACACAATAGATTACACAACCTCCCGGCAGACAACCCAAGTGTTAATAGTCTAGTCTAGTTTCTGCAAACTTGTGACATAGGCAATACAATTTCCACATTTGTCTCCCAGCAAATTACTGGTTCTGTTGAGTGCAAAGAGATGTTGGAGATAACATTATTTCAACATGTCAACTTTGTCTTATCCCTGGATAAAAAACAGGACTGTTTGATTCCTGTGGGCTTTTCAACAAGAAACTCATGGCTGGTGCAGTAAACTTTTCTTTTACTGGGAGACAAATTCAATGTGTCACTTGCATTTGAATCTGAATCGATCTCATTCAGGCTGAACTTGCACGAGGCGTGTTGAGCGACAAGTGATCTTGTGATTACTTGTGATCTTCACAACATATTAGAGCTCATAATTCACAGAATTTTATCTCAGTTGATGAGATCATAGGCATGATAATAATAATAATTTAATAGTAGCACATTATATTATAGATCCAACAGCATCTTAAGAATGAGTCATGATTTTTAGAGTTGATTAATTATTTTAAGCTCCACAATAAAATTGTTCTGGTAGTTTTAAGAGCATAAAATAAATGAATTTCAACTGAATATTTCGAAAGCATTGATTAAATCTGACTGGAGAAGTCGTGAAGGAGTCAAGAGAGATTTTTATAATTGAGAGTAAGCTTTTTTTTACCATTGACAAAAATATTGCTGGTTCAATCTGAATAAATAAATGGAGTACAGCACAGCTCAGTTATTGCAGTGTTATACTCTTGAAGTTTTCTAAATTCAGCAAACAAACTGAGCGTATCCTATTATATTAAGCGAGCAATTTCTGTATTTTTATATTTATGTAATATCGGGGTACCGAGCTCTGCTCGGGGGTAGGCCTACAAAGGCACAGGAATGGAAATTTTAAAGGAAAAAAGGAATGAAATTATTAAACAATTTTTCAAGTACAGCCATCAGTCTTATGCACTGAATCATCATTGCACTATAAAAAAATTAATCTCGGCTTTCGAAATATTATGAATAATCGAGTTTGAATGAATATCATTTGAAAAATCGCACTTGTGGTAAAATTTTGCTTCATAGAAATAATAAAATGGGTTGATAACTATTTTTAGCTCAGCTGTTTTGATAAACTCTCGACGATTTTTCTCAAATAAATAAAAACAGATCACATGGCTAACTTCATGCCTCAAATTTAAAAATAACAATACAGTACAATATGGAATATTTTCAAAATTTCTAATTCCTTTTAATTTTCTATAGATAAATAAAAATCAGAAATAAAAAGGGGAATAGGAGCAGCTTATGTTTTCGAATTCGGTGTAATAAAATTCAATGTTCATGGTATCTAAATTTCAAAACGGTTCTGATATTAATGACTCATTTACTGGTCACGATACAGCACTACAGACATTCAACTTAGTAACTTGAAATATATTATGAAGAATAATTTCAGGGTTAAGACGAATTCAACACTAAAATGTAGTATAATGTAATGTATCTATTCCCATTAATTTAGAATCTTGAATTATTTTTTTAAAGAAATTTCCAACATCTTATACAGTAACTTATACAGCAGGATTCAATTAACATGTCATAACTCAGCTGATCCAGTAATAATTAAACAGTGATTTCGACACAATAATCAAAAGGCTTGAAAGTCTTAAAGACCTTTAAAGTCTTTAAAAGACCTTTTTGAAGAAGACCTTTTATAGAATATCTTTTTAAAAGATCTTTTCAATAATCTGCGAGATTCAGCATTTGTAGGTTAAGTATTGTGATCATATGCTCGTCGATCAGCTGACTTATGACAAGTTAATTGCATCCTGCTATATCAAGAATTTTTGTTTGTATCCTAATTAATTGTATTGATTGAAAATGAACTGCCTTGTCGGAGATTGCGTTCGTATTTTACGTATGGTCAGATGATTGAAACGAATTATCTCAACAGCTGATAATTATAATCTTCTCACTCGCACTCACTCTCTCTCAACATCAAGAACCGACGGAAAATTGTTTCTTCTGTCAGCTGATTCTCTGTCACTGTCTCAGCAGCTGAAATAATAATCTTGTATCACTCACACACTCACTCGCTCTCACTCTTTCTCATCATTTACAGCCGACGGAAATTTCTTTCTTCTGTCAGCTGATTCTTAAAGGATCAATTTCTCCTTTTTTAGGTCCTTTAGCGAGTTATCCCAGGGATGAGACCTGGCGCAAACTAATTTTTGTATCACAAACCTCCTATATTCCAAACTTCGTCAAAATCGTTAGAGCCGTTTTCGAGATCCGTTGGACATACAAACATAATCACATATAAACATACAGAAATTGCTCGCTTAATATAATAGGATTTATGTATGTATGTCCAACGGATCTCAAAAACGGCTCTAACGATTTTGACGAAATTTGGAATATAGGAGGTTTGTGATACAAAAATTAGTTTGCGCTAGGTCTCATCCCTGGAATAACTCGCTAAAGGACCTTAAAAAGGAAAAACCGATCCTTTAGGAATCAGCTGACAGCAGAAACAAATTTCCGTCGGCTGTAAATGATGAGAAAGAGTGAGAGCAGTGAGTGTATAGCAGAATCCAATTCAACTTGTCAGAAATCAGCTGTTTCAAAGAGCAATATCACAATACTTAACCTACAAATGCTGAATCTCACAGATTATTGAAAAGGTCTTTAAGAAAGTTATTCTTTGAAAGGTCTTCTTTAAAAAGGTCTTTTAAAGACTTTAAAGGTCTTTAAGACTTTTAAGCCTTTTGATTATTGTGTCGAAATCACTGTTTAATTATTACTGGATCAGCTGACTTATGACAAGTTAATTGCATCCTGCTATATATAGGAGTGAGACAAGATTATTTCAGCTGCTGAAACAGTGCATTTCAATCATATGATCACTCGTGAAATACACAACTACACTAACGTTTTTGGTAAAAACAGCCGTTCCATTACTATAGTCCGTGCAAACCTTAGTTTGCAGTAAGCGTTTAAATGGCAATGCTATTTGTTATGGGGATATGGAAGCGCTGTTGCCATGTTTTGCTTATTATTTTATTCATTACTCCTCACTCACAGCTGTTCGCTCTCTTTTCTGCTCTCTCTCTTGTTTTGTTTACATTTCTTATTCTATCAAAACCACATGAATGAGAAAAAATTAGCACACTAATTACCTATTTATATGTTTTTACTATCATACTATGAATAATTTTTAAAAGGTCATTAGGTCATGAGTTAGATTCTACATGAGTAGATCCGGCAACACTGCGCCCCATAAACGTAATACTGCAAACTAAGGTTTGCACGGACTATAGAATTGAGAAAAATATCGAAACACATGAGCTGCTCCTATTCCCCTTTTTATTTCCGACTTTTATTTATCTATAGAAAATTGAAAGGAATTGGAAATTTTGAAAATATTCCATATTGTACTGTATTGTTATTTTTAAATTTGAGGCATGGAGTTAGCCATGTGATTTGTTTTTATTTATTTGAGAAAAATCGTCAAGAGCTCATCAAAACAGCTGAGCTAAAAATTGTTGTAGCAGAAATATTTTAAATTGTCAAAAAACAGCTGATTGATGTACGCTCGTTTACTAACGTTAAATCAGCTGTTTTCTGACAAGTTAAAATGATCCTACTATATCAACCCATATTATTATTAAATAATAAAAATCGCACTTATAAAATTTTGCTTTATAGAAATTTTCTATAAAGCAAAATTTTATAAGTGCGATTTTTCAAATGATATGCATTCAAACTCGATTATTCATAATATTTCGAAAGCTGAGATTGATTTTTTTATAGTGCAATGATGATTCAGTGCATAAGACTAATGGCTGTACTTAAAAAATTGTTCAATTTCATTCCTTTTTTCCTTTAAAATTTCCATTCCTGTGCCTGTGTAGGCCTACCCCCGAGCAGAGCTCGGTACCCCGATTAGTCCAGTCGATATAATGAAAAAAAGTGGGTTTGCTGGAAAATATTCCGAAGTCTATGAAATTTTAACATGGTGTCTGGGGGTACTCTGGGATGTATATCCTGAGTTTTCCCCTCAGTACCCTAATGCTAACTTCAGAGGCCAAAACTTCAACATTCCGGTATTTTCTATGTTTTTCGTGTATATCTTGTAAATTAAGCATATTTGTGTACCATTGTGCATTACAAAGTTGTAGAACATAAAATTTGCTAAATTTTGGTTGGTGAAACAATTTTGTAGACTCAATATTAACTGGAATACAGCCCACCAAAGTTTGAATTTTTCACCCGTTTTTAGATAGTAAGTGAAGTCGATTTAATACGTCTGATTAATAATTGAAATATCTTAAAACGGCTCCACATATCGATGTGCGGTTTTCGCCATTAATTTTCTCTTGAAATTCTGTATCGAAATCATCTATAGCATGACCACCGTCCCAATAAATAAAATGAAGTTAGAATCAATATGACGAATTAAAAATGGCGGACCAGACTTTTGAAGTCACAGTAAAGGAGTATTTTCAATTTTAGTACGAACTCCAATGTCACCTACCGTCAAATTACCTTTGTTTAATAAATATTAAGCCGTTTCCATCATTTTCACCAACCCTGTATGCTCAATATCCGAATCTTATTCTCAAAAGATGAAGAATTACTAACCAAGAATTAAAAAGGGGGGAAGGTTCGTTGATAGATATTCCAAGATATTGTTATTGATGAATTATTAAAATAACTACATAACAAATATGATAGTAATAAAAATAGTTACAGGGCCGAAAACTTCAGTTTTTCATAATTTGTTTACATTTTTAATAAAAAATTCAAACTTTGCTGGGCTGTATTCCAGTTAATATTGAGTCTACAAAATTGTTTCACCAACCAAAATTTAGCAAATTTTATGCTCTACAACTTTGTAATGCACAATGGTACACAAAATATGCTTAATTTACAAGATATACACGAAAAACATAGAAAATACCGAAAATTTTGAAGTTTTGGCCTCTCCGAAGTTAGCACAGGGTACTGAGGAGGAAAACTCAGGATATACATCCCAGAGTACCCCCAGACACCATGTAAAAATTTCATAGACTTCGGAATATTTTCCAGGTAAAAAGTGTATATCTACTGGATTAGATATTGTTTTTTTTAATCTAGCACTCCGCGATTTAAAATAAATAGATTATAGTACAGTTGAATGAATATAGGAACCAATTCATGACCTATGACGCAGTTACGAGTAGTGAAAATTGCTACCAGTTTTCCCGGTTGGCCACCAGTTGACTGTAATAGAAACCTTGTATACTGCAGATCGAGTTAAGAACATATTATAAATCAACGCGATTAACATTATTTGATCTAAATATTATAAACAATCGAATGGAAAATTGTATCAACATAACTAACTTCATCATTCAATATTGAAATATCAAACTTCTAGTTCAATATGGCGGTTTAGCGTAACTTTCCATAAAACATAATGTAGCAGTGATAACAGAATTTGTAGTGCCACATTAGATACACTACAATCGAACTGCGTTTTTTTACGATATTCTTGTAATGAAGCTTCGCAATTATAATACTAGCTGGTGCTTTTAACTCAAAGCTGAATTGCGGCGTTCATAAAGTAGTGCCAAAAGTATTCCACAGAGATGAAGCAGGAAATTCTAAAAATGGAGTGAGGTTGAAGAGAATCGAATTACAAGCCAGTGGTCGAGGTGGTTCATCCATCAACTCTTCCAGTGGGAGATCCCAGGTTCATTGCTTCAACTTTCTATTGGAACACAAGCCACTTATTAGATTTCTGACAGTACTCCCATTGTGATCTATTTCCACCAGATTCATTCCTAGGATTATTTGTCATCACTTGACAGGTGAAAAAAGGAAAGCTCTTTATCCTTTGACAATAATAATACTATAATTTGATTTCTACAGGACTCGTGAAGATGAAATAGGAAAGATACTTGTGGAGAATGTCGTGATTTTATTTCAAAAAATGTATTTTCAGAATCCTTCCATGATTAAAGTTGAAGCAGACTTTGGAACCATTCCCTCACAGAGCTCGGTTAAGCATGACATCGAGAACAGTGTATATTGATTCTATTAGGGTGCGTTCATGTCGGAGCTGTGATAAGCGATACCAGCTGTGATACTAGAGAATATAGACGTGCTTTCTAATCAGCCTGTTTATGTCGGAGCTGCGATTGCACTTGGGCAATGGACCATCGATAAAAGCGTTGCTAGTATCACAGCTGGTATCGTTTATCACAGCTCCGACATGAACCCACCCTTATGGATAATTTTTCAAATTTGAAACTCAAGGAAGTATTCGAACTATTAATTGTTAGATATCAGGAATATGTTATTTGTTTAATATGTGGGTGCATTCTGTGTTAAAATGTTAATTCATTCATACAAAAATCTATTATTTTCAATTTATCACCACAAACTTAATCTTATGTCTCCAATAGGTTATGAATAAATAATAACGATGACTTAGGACAATTAATTCCCTCCGCAATATTCTGACAATATTCTATTTGACAATATTTTATACAGTATTATATTTGGAACATGACCCCGTACATGGTTCTGGTTCCGTTTCTCAAGTCTTTCGAACCTATCATTTGCATAAGGAAATGTAGTATAACTGTTTCAAAATATAATGAGATAACATGTACTATGGACATCAGTATGAAGTAATTCATAATTTGGTAAATGAAGCTGAACAAAAATTGATCTATGAAGCATTAATACCAATAAAAAAACTTGGTCTTTCAATTTTTTGGACAGTATTGAAGTATACGTATACTATACGTATCGTGTCATATACGCTATACGTAACATATACTGACTGTATATGATCGTGAGAGCAAGTTCTGATTTTTGATGTTATTGAAGTTCGAATGCTTATGAATGATCTAAATTTAGTAGCTGAGAGTATTCTGTTATGGAACTCCAGTTCTCAATAAATGACCAATCAAAGAGGAATGGAAAGTAACTGAATTGAGGTGAATCTCCAAATACCAGTAGGCTACATTGAAACATTCGTCTCAATTATTTGTATATTCAGATTCTTCGACAAGAGAAAACATTTTGAATCAACTACTCAGACAAATAGTGGAAGTTAAGTAGAGATAAAACTTACGTAAACGCTGTGGCAAAGGAAACATTCAGCAGAGCCTATATGCTCAATTATTTTCTACTTTGTACTAGGAGCTCGGGGAAGACAGACATAATTTTCGTACAAAATTTCAAAGAGGTGTTGTTTTGAGGCGTTAGACAGTCATGCGATGGAACCATCTATCTTATCTTCGGCTCTTCAGTAGCCTATAGCACCGGTTCTTATTATTACCATACTACTTTTCCAGCTTTTGATATCTGAATAATGTATGAAGGGAACAGTTTTGGCCTTTTCAACTTCGCAGTAGACTTAATGACCTGAAAGAAATGTGCTCGCCAATGCTGACGTTTTCCTTTTCACTTCCATACGCGATAGATCGAAACAGCCAAAGCCACTCAGTGGCGAGCAACTTTGTTTCGGATTCACCTATTGCTATAGTTCACCTACATAGTCCACCATTCGACTTCATCGCAATTCGGATGAATCTCTCGTGGAGATATTGCTCTGGCAACATTCGCTGTTCAATTTCAAGGCAGTAGTTACTTTCCTGCATTCGCTGGCTTCTGACGATAACGGAAGGAGTGTAAAGTTCAAGGAAGTGTGTTCTCTTTAAAGTTTGAGAAACGCAATTGCTCAAAAGCATTACTCTGGAAGCTTGATAAGCTTGAAACTTTGAAGTGTGCTTACTTCCACGCAATGAGGTCTTTCTGAAAGTGACAAGGATTTACGATGATTGCAGGGTTTTTTTTTCTTCAAAGATAGATTGCTATCTAGTCTTGAGACTAATGAGCAACTTTTTTTAACCTAAATTACTAAGCACTTTTTACAAGAGTAGTCCTCCTTAGGCTCTCTTATTCAAATTAATTCAATTAAATCCAAGTACACTACTGATGACGGTACTACATAGCTAGGTTTCATTCATTCCCACCACTGCTCTGCTTTTTAACTGGACACAAGACACTTGAATCAAGCACTACACTAGTTCAAATGGCTTCTTCCTTTTGAGCCTCCTCGCCAATCCTTCATGGTCTAGCAGCTGGATTGCTTCGACGTTGTGGTGTTGGTGGAGTCGGGCCTCGTGTTTCTCTGCATGCCTCTGGATTTCGGTGGATACCAGGTCAACTTGCAGGTCTCTATGCAGATCGCTGTTCCTCACGTACCAAGGAGCATCAACAATGTTTCTCAGCACCTTGTTTTGGAAACGTTGTATGACTTTGATGTTACTCTCTTTGGTACACCCCCAGAGTTGTATACCATAAGTCCATACAGGCTTAAGTATCTGTTTGTACAGCAGTACTTTGTTAGGGATTGAAAGGGTGGAGTTTCTTCCAATCAGCCAGTAAAGCTTCTTGTATCTTATTCCAAGCTCCTCTCTCTTCTTCTTGACATGAGCCTTCCAGCGAAGCTTTGCATCCAAGGTCATCCCCAAGTACTTGGCATCATTAGCATATGGTACAACCTGATTATTGATGGTAATTGGTATTGGTCCAGCCCTCTTATTGGTAAAATTGATGTGAACAGATTTTGCTTCATTCAATTTGATCTTCCACTTTACCGTCCAATCTTGAATTTTTCTTAGAGATCTTTGAAGTTTTGCTGTTGCAATATTGATGTTGCTATCTACAGCTAATATTGCTGTGTCATCCGCAAATGTTGCTATTGTATTATTTTCTAGACAAGGGAGATCACTTGTAAATAGAAGGTAGAGAATCGGGCCCAAAACACTTCCCTGAGGAACTCCTGCCTTTATTTCATTGAGTCCAGAATATCCATCTTCATGTTTAACTCTGAAGTAGCGTCCTGTAAATATGAATGCAAAATGTCTGTAAACTGCTTGGGGAGTAACCTTTTCAGCTTATAAATTAGCCCTCATGCCAGACTTTATCAAAAGCTTGACTCACATCCAGAAAAGCTGCAGAACAAACTTTTTTCTTCTAAAGATTTTTCTATTACATTTTACTATCCTGTGCACCTGATCAATTGTTGAATGTTTTTTCTAAAACCGAATTGATGATCTGGAATCAATTTTTTCTTTCAATTATAGGTGTCAACCTCTTTAATAATATTCTTTCAAATAGTTTAGACATTACTGGAAGCAATGATATTGGCCGGTATGATGAGATGTCATGTAGTTGTTTTCCAGGCTTTGGGATCATAATTACCTCTGCTACTTTCCACATGCTTGGTACATATCTGAGTCTAAAACAGCATTTATAATATTAGTCAACTTCACTATTGCTTTTCTTGGTAGATTCTTCAATACTATCCCGGTTATCAGGTCAAATCCTGGTGCTTTCTTTGTGTTGAGTTCTTTTATTTCTTTTTTAACTTCCTCTAGTGATACATGTGTGAACTCTTGATTCTCCTGAGTAACATCTTCTTCATTTTCCAGCTGGTCGTGATTGTGTGGTTGGAAAGTGATTACCAGATGATCAGCAAATGTTTGAGCCTTTTCTGCATTGTCTCTAGCCCAAGAACCATCCTGTTTTCTGATTGGTGATGCATGCTGAATGGGTTTCTTCAATTTCCTGGCTGCCTTCCAGAGTGAATAGTCGGTGCTCTCATCTCCTGTTAAATTCATCAGATAATGATTTATTGATTCATTCTTAATTAATTGGCTTTCTTCTCTGAGCTGTTGAGTTAGATGATTTAGTTGCCTTTTATCTTCTGAAGATCTTGATTGTTGCCATTTCTTCCTAGCTCTTCTCTTCTCAACAATCATTTCCCGTACTTCTGCTGGGTAGTTATTTCCTCTAGTTCTTCTTCTTAATTGTGGGGTACTTGACCAGGCTGCTTGTTGCAAGTCAATGACAAATTTTTCCAGTTCTTCATCAACCTGCTCCTTGCTTCTCAATGGTACATCAAGGATTACTTTTTCTTCTAGCAACTGTTGAAAGCATGTCCAGTCAGTATGAGTATTAACAAGCTCTGGACGGTCACTTTGTTTCTGTATGATAGTTTCACTCAGCTGTAGAAGAATTGGAGAGTGATCAGAATCAAGATCGAAACATTCCTCAATACTCAAATAGTTGAAACCCACATTTTTAATCAAGAAAAAATCTATAAGATCTGGAATTTTTCGTGTATCTGAAGGCCAGTAAGTTGGTTTTCCGGTAGAAATAGCCTCACATCCATAATCCCTAATCGCTTTATAGAGCTCTCTTCCTTTGGGTGTTGTCAAACGTGAACCCCAACAACTGTTTTGCATTAAAATCACCTCCAAGAATGAATTTAGTACCTAATGTTTCAAATAGAGCTATATATTCTTCTTTTCGGATAGAATGCCTAGGTGGGCAGTAGATAGCAGCCACAATTAACTTATAACTCCTTGTTTGAACAGCTACACTCGATAATTGTACTCTCTCAGTTTCATATTTCATTTCTTCATGGTGTTTAATACAATCCTTGATAATAACAGCACTTCCACCTCGCGCCCTATTACTGGGATGTATAGCATGGTAAGTCTTATATCCTCTAATTCTCATATAAGACTGTTTAGTGAAATGAGTTTCAGAAACTAAACAAATATCTATATTTTGTATATTTAAAACTGCTTCTAGTTCTTGTTGTCGAGTGAGGAGTCCATTACAATTCCATTCAATTATTCTAAGAGCGTTATTTGTCATTACAGCTTAAAAGGTTTATTTTTTTCCAGCTTCTCAAAACGATTTTGAAGATTGGAAATAATCTTTTCTTGATTATCTAGCTTTTGAAGAATGAGTTTCAACACCTGATTGATATCTCCTTCTACATTCTCAAGTTGGAGGCTATTTAAATGAGAACTATGATTGCCAACAACAGTTTGTGCATATGTTTTTTTACTTGAAGTAGGCATGCTAATTTCAATCTGCTTTGTATTTTTATTTTTCAAGGAGATTACCTGCTTGGTATTTTTTTTATCTTGTTTTGTAATTGGAATCTGACTAACTGGGATCTTACGAGAGTTTGACTTATTTTTTTGAGTTGCATTTCGGATTTTCTGCAGTTCAATAGCCACAGTGCACCCTCGGTAACTCGCTGGGTGAGCCTCTCCACAATGAACACATTTCGGTGTAGCATCGTTGGGTTTTTTGCAAACATTTGTTGAATGCTTTCCCGCACATTTCACACATCTTGGTTCCATATTGCAGTACTTTTGAGTGTGTCCGTACGCCTGGCATCAGCTTACATTGTGCTATCAGCTTTGCCTTCTTTATTGTTTCAATTTCCACTTTACATCCGAGGACAGTCTTCAGTTCAAATATTTTTTTAACATCTTCCTCGCAGCTGAAAGATATTAAGAACATGTCCAAT
This sequence comes from Laodelphax striatellus, assembly GCA_017141395.1. NCBI lineage: Eukaryota > Metazoa > Arthropoda > Insecta > Hemiptera > Delphacidae > Laodelphax > Laodelphax striatellus. The sequence continues at coordinate 29,728,307 of CM029532.1, forward strand.
GGTTCTTTTGTCTTCCACTTGAGTTTATTCACCACCTCCAGGACCTTGTAGCCTTGATTCTTCAAATCATCAGTTATGGACTCTGGACTGCATGAATGATGTAGCTTCTTTATCATTACTCTAATAGGTCGAGACTGTTTATTCTCGTAAGAATGCCATTTGTAGCCAGCATCAACCAATTTCCTTGTGACGTTCCTGTACGTATCCACATCTAGAACGTTGATTTTGAATGTTTCATTACTAACTAGCTTGATTCTAAGTTTATCAGCTGGCGACACACTATTCAAATCTTTCGATAGGGAGTTGAAATTGTTTACACCATCCACGATGATAGGCGGAGGGGGCACTACTTTATTCTTCTTCTCCATGGCATCCTGATTTGCATTGGTTGTCGGCTTGCTCTTTGTTAGTAGAGGGGGTGAAAGTGACGTATCCATCTTTCTTTTCTTTGTATTTCTGGACTTCACACGTATCCACTCAGTCTCCTTGGCTAACTCTTCTTCATCTGTTGAGAAATGTTTATTTTTATTTTCATTCTCCTTATGAAGGTTACCTCCATCTGGAATACGAGGCTGCTTTTTATTCTCCTCCTTGTTCTCAAGAAGAGAGATTCTCTGGTTAAGCTGCTCCAGTTGCTTTTCAAGTTCTTGATTCTTGAGTTGAGTTATCCTACATTTATCTTCAGCTTCCTTCCAACTATTATACAATATTTGCTCGGTTGCTGTTTTCAAATGATTTGGATCGATAACCTTTTCAGGCGTTGATTCCCTCGTAGGATGACCGATGTTTACACTGCCGGTTTCCATTTCTTCTTCATTCACTTTTTCTTCTTCTTCTTCTTCTTCTTCGAACTCCGGAATCAAAAATTTCGATGGTTTGACGAATGTCATTACTATTGTTTAGAAACTATTTTCTAACGAATGAAAAATGTTTATTTGGCACTATGCACACCGCGCGATTGTGCCGCGGCCATTGACCGGCTGAACAACACAGCGTCGCCGCCGGACGCTCGCACGCACACACCCGCACGATCACTCTCGTTCGCGATATTCCGCTGACGCGAATCTATTCAAGTGAATTTTCACTGACTCAACTATTTTCACTACTACTACACTACCACTACTCTATCACTAAAATGCTCTAGACATGCTACCTCTTCGACGTCTAAACGCTGACTCCGATGATTGCAGGGTGATTTTTTCGGAATAACACCGTGAAGAGCTTAGGCTCATAAGCAGTAAAATTTATAAAATGTATTTTGCTTTGGTGATAAGTCAGCCATTTTATAAGTTCAATATTCACGTGATCTTCAACTTAGATTGTATTACGATTGTCTGGAGTATAAATCATTCTATCGATTTCAAAGCTATGATAATCAGAAATTTAATATAACTGGCATGTAGTATTTATAATATTTTTATCTCATGCATTATCTTATGAATGATACTTGGACACAAATACTTGAAAATCTACAAAGAAAGTGTTGAGGAACATCTATGATAAAGGAATCATGATTGATGAATAGGATTTGCCATATTAAGCTTTTAAAACAGTGGATTATTACTCAAATATTGACATTTTGAGTCACCTGACATGCAAGCACGCATCGCCATAATATATTATGAAAGGAGCACAGGATGACTTTCTCTCTCCACTTATTGGCATTTTATTGCCCAAATCAAAAAAGTGGATTAGTACAGTTTACAAGGTAAATCGAAGATAGAAAGGGCCATCGTTCAAATGGTCAATGATCGTTGTGGAATGATCAATCATCAGTTATTTACAGCTTTACAGGATTATTGAGGCATACAGCTTTCCTCACTTGTAATATGTGGAACGTAACGTAAGACCCTCAAATTCTACAGTGTTGCAAAACAAACGCCACAAAGCAGTATTTCTTTTTAACGAGATACCCTTTCAACTCTGGATGAACAGAGTAATAAAAGCGCTTTTATTTCGGACGTAAATCCTTACTTCGCTAATTTGAAAAAGTCTATATAACCTTCCCTTTCAGAATTGCGTGGTAATAATGCCCAATATCTTAAACGCATGAGTGTATGCAGTTTCATTGTCCTGTTCAACAGAGAATAACAATCTTGTGATAGAATTCCCACTAAGATTTTAAGAAGGAAATTTTACTATACTCAAACCTGTTCATAAATACTCAATATATTACAATTTAATACGATATAATACTTTTTCACTTAATACATTAATATATTTTGTAAGAATTTCATAATTCTATTAATAAAAGCAGTGTTGACAATGACATCAATATTGGAAATCTTGGGTATTATTTGGATTAAAAAAAGAGAAGAATTATTGATTAAAAAAATGTATAGTTTAATGGTCCGTGTTGGAATTCATGATATTATAGAATAGTCTTTGACAAAAAAATTAATTGGTGGATGGATGTGTCAATAAATAATAGATTTTTTGTAGATACAAAAATGTTGTTTTTTCTCTCTACTTTCTGAAAGTGATGCCTAAGCTCTAGGCTCGTGCTGATGGTAATATTTAGGCTTGTGGTAATAGGGAAAATGATAGTAAGTTATACATTTGTAAACTATTTTTCAATGAATTATTAAAACATATATATTTTTTAAATTCAGGAACTTGAGGTTTCAAGTCGAATTTTTAAATCGACTAGGGAGTACTCGTATTATAATATGAACAGGATAATACAACTCCAAAAGGTTCATTTAAAGTCACTCTGTAGATCGATATTTTGTCCAGGAAAAAATATTTCTTACCGAACAATTCTTCAAGTCAACAAACTTTCGTGCTCCTGGTCTGATTAATTTTTAAGGCGAGACAAAGTTGTTCAACCAGGTTTTTAAGTATTCTATATTTTGTGTTCTGAGCTGTTTCCTTACAGAAATACCTTCTCGATGTGATCGATGTATCTTTGCGTGTAACTCGAACAACATCCCTACAGCCGTAAACTTGGTTGTCTTTACCGAACAATACCCCGTAACTCATTCTACTTAGCATGCACTGCGGTGCTTTAAATCTATGCTCTTTCATCGCTTCAACTTGGAAAAATCACTAACTTTTGTCGGAATTGAGCATTTCACACAACTTCAGCTATTTCTAAGCATTTTATTCGAAGCAACTTTATTACTCAACGTTCTATTTAGAAGGTCTTTAAACTCACAATCATACCCGTTCATGAATCATTTATTACTCTGAATTTATTACATAAATATATGTATTTATCTTGTACTCTGTTTCTATCATTCATCTCTCTCGTACTTGAGGTTAGAAGACGGGCGAACTGCATGATGGGCTCATTCTCACTGAGAATTAAAAAGCTTGTAAAGTGGAAAAGTGTAGAAAGGTACGCCTCCAATAATAATCTTCAATCTTATTTGCAACTTTAGTACGTGTAATAGAGTTCTTAACTACCTTGAAAAGCAATTATAATAAATATACTGCTCTATATATAGTTTCTAGCTTTTACCATCTCATGGAAGCTCTTCCTCCCATTATTCCTATAAGCCATCCATGGACATTTTCGTTAGATACCCTTTGAGCCCTCATGGGTTACAGTTCTGAACCCTCTTCAGCATTTCTGCAGCCCTTCTAAACAGCTCAACAATTTGGGACTGAACCCACCATTAATTAGAAATATTTATACCTTTGGAGGAGGAGGCAAAATGGAGATGTGGGAGCTGGCAGGAGAGAAGCTAGAGCGGTGGGAAACTTGTAGATACTTGGGTCGTTTATATCAGAGGATGGGGCTCATTGAGAGGAGCTGGATCACAGAATCCAAGTGGGGTGAATTCTGGAAAAGGATGTCGAGGCGTGCTGTGTGACCGAATGATGTGCAAAAAGGAAGATAGAAGGCAGTAGTGAGACCTGCACTGATCTATGGCAGTGAGACCTGGGCACATAGAAACTCAGGAGAAGAAGATGGATGTGGCAGAGATGAGAATGCTGAGATGGATGCTTGGGAAGAAAGGACAGGATCAGAAATGAAAGGATAAGAGAGTTGCTGGGGTGGTGGTTCAAAGAATCAGGAAAGAAGGTTGCAGTGGTATGGTCATGTTGTGAGGAGAAAGAGGACCATGCTGGAAACTGAGTAGAATGCAGGTGGAGGGGTGTAGACCAGTGGGGAGACCAAGGAGGAGATGGAGAGACTGTGTTGCAGGGGACATGAGGGAAAAGGAGCTGACAGATGAAGAAGCCGGGGAGAGAATGGTGTGGAGGAGGAAGATACGGAATAGCGACCCGAAATAGGGAATAGGGAAAAGCTAAAGGAAAAGAAGAAGAAGAATTATAGGGAAATATTTCAAATTATACTATTGCATTGCCAACCTTATTTATCGTGCAAGTTCTCTTTTAATTTTGAAAGTTTTTTTTTTAATTGAAGGTAGAAATTAAAGCTTTTTAAGTCATTTACTTCTTAAACTTATAAACTTTAGATCATCAATAAATTCGAGTCGAAGTGATCCTCATTACCTAGAATGATGAATGAAGTTTTCTATGAATTGTACACTAAATTACCTTAAGCTGAAATCGGTAAGATAATCTTGATATACATTACTTTTTAACATTTATTATATTTATCCTCATTTTGCTCTAACATTCTCATTATATTGTAATATGGATTCTAAGGAATAAGTTGAAAAGGTAGTCCTTGAATCTCTAAAAATAGATGCAAACTCTAATAAACTCTAAAGTAATACAGTAGATGGAGAATGAGCTTGAAACAATCTTACAAATGGAAAAGCTCACATCACCATAGCTGATTTTCCGACTAGATTCGACTTTTGATCGACGTAAGGGGTGCTTGGGTTCATTGACTTTGCTCAGTTATTGAAGCGCCCTTCTTACGAGCCGCTCGATTAATCAAGGTAATAAGCGTAGCCTTGTAATTTGCGAGTTTCACATTCGCACATTTTCAAGGACTAATGGTAATGCGTTGGAACGGAGAGTGTTATTCGACCTATTTCAATTACAGCCGAATTTGGTACTATCATAGTAATTGGTAAGGCGCTTCAAAGGAGCATGTCAGTCGTGTTTCAGTTGCGAAAGGAAAACTGAAGCGCAGGTGAAAGCCTGGAAGTGTGGCTACTGCACGCACCCGCACTCACCCATCCAGCGTAGATGTATCGTGCCGATAGCGGGAGCTCTGAGGCGCTGTCGCTCTATTGGCTTCGTATTCGCAGAATGATGGAAAGGGTATCGCTGCTGGCAATAGCTAACAATTGCCGCCAGATAACAACTGTCAAATCTTGTCGAGTCAGCCCGATTGACCTTACAAATTGATACACGAATCGTTACTGCGCTATAAACCATCACTGGCAAAAGTGAAATTGATTCATATAATTTGAGCAACCCCAGTAAGGGTCAAAAAGCAGGGTCAATTCAATGTGAAAATTCACCTGGAACCCAGTCACGGTAATGAAATCCACCTCTGCTTTTTCGAAAAACTCAACTGTCAAATCCGCTGAATTGAATGGTGACACTTTCAGCTGCTGACGCTTTCATCAGGTATTTTGATCAAGGTCCTGCTGCCTGCTGACAGCTATGTCATAGTTATAATATAATCATAACTGTCAGGGAATATGATAATGATGTTAATCATCATCTCATCAATCGTCTATAAATCTTCTCAACTCTTCCCCCATTTTTTTCTTTGAAAAGTAATACTATCGGATGAGTTCAAGTTATGCGAATACTGAACAATGGCTCATACGGAATATTGTTGATAAAAGTTTCGTTAGTAAAAGTTGGCAACATGGCCCATGTTTCTACAAGTCTTGTCTACTGTAGAATTAGAACAAGTTGCATGATTTTTTTATTGAAAGATTTCTAAATACATGGAAGTCGTCATCATTATGAACTATTTCATCAAATATTTTCATAGAAGTCCAGTGGTTCTTCAGTTACAAAAAATATGGTCTCTTCTATATTATGGCAGTGGTAAAACTTCAGTAACATAAAGTATGGTTATGACAATAATAATGAATTATGACAATTCTTCTTTATTATGACAATAATTAAAGTGAATTAAAAAACTAAGCCTTTGCTTCCAATAATGCGAATGAACTTTTATAAACTCAACATGATTAAACAATCGAATAGAAACTTTATAATTGATTATCATTCGTCAGTAGGTGCTCTTAAGACAGAGTTTATCTTCTCTTATCAGTGGCATGTTTATTACTATAATTTTATGTAGCTAGAGTTCCCTACTACAGTACATGCTTAACATGAATAAATAAATAAATAAATTTGAATCATGTTTAATTTTTGTAAGTCATGAATCTGTGCAGTAAACTAACATAATTTATTCTTCTCTGCTACAGTATACTTGAAATACCAACCCAGAGTATAATGTAGTATGCAATATACAACAACTGGCTTTACACAGTAATTGTCTCAGTTTAGAAGTGGGACAGCTGGAAATAGGTAATGCTTCAAGTGATAAAGAAAAGTTGTTCATAGTTTTGGACGGAAGCCGAAGAAGTTTTGTACAGTATTCCAGTGGCTGGTGGCCTGGCCTCGTATTGAAAGTTGGAATTTTAAACACGTAATTCCGTCCGCCAAAAGTTCCCCTCACGTTGCGTTGTTGCTGAGGCTGAAGCTGAGGCAGCACCGCACTGCGGCAGGGCATCTCTCCTCAGAGCCACACACCACGTGAGGTGAGAGGTGTTTAGCTCTCCTCCTCACGGCTAACTGTTCCTTCCTCCTCACTGCTCGCCTCAACGCTCGCTTTATTGTCGTCCTGAGGCACTGCTTTTATAGCTGCCAAGACGCCGACTGCCAATTTTATCAAATGTGAAATATCGCAGCCGAACTTCACCTGGGCATTGAAAGAAGTGTTTTCATAGAATATTGTAGCCTTCAGCATGAAAGAGGGGCTTCTCACGTATTGAAACTGAGACCGAACGCGTATCACTTCTAGCGAGGGAGTGAGTAGCTATATTAATTGTTGAAGTCTACCGATATCATCGGGGGTAGGCTACAAAATATGTGATTCTACCATAACATGGGTTATATTATTCATATCAAGTGAAGTTTGTTGGGACCAGGTAAGTTGATTATCGATTTCTAGTTTCCAGAACTCTTACTTCATATGATAATAGTTTGAGAGTGTCTGCAAACTCGTTCAAAACTTAATTATTTAGAAATAAATATCATAAACTAAAATAGCTTATTTTGACACAAAAGTTGGAACGTTTTTGAAATATTTAATTATGAAATATGATATAATAATTATTAGGTATGTGATCATCAAAACTCATAATGTGGCCAGTAGTCTCCTAGCTTTCACCTCACAAGGTGGAAGTGTCTTTCTTTTTTTAATACCTTAAACAAGTAAAATTTTGATTCAAAATATTTTTTCTACTTCAATCTTAATGATATTGTTTTAAATATATTTTTATATTTTTTTCAAGAGAAAATTATTTGGATGATGGAAGTTGAGGGGTTGTAAGTTTTAAGATGATTTTCACGTGTGGAGCTCAAATCTGCGATTCAAGTAGAAATAAAATAAAACCTGTCTGAGAAAAACAAGCAATTCAAAACAAATTATTCGCTGAAAAGTACAGTAAGACATTATGATTTTTTTTAATCCAACTCTTTACCATTCTTTTCACTATTACAGTTTGAATGATCCATGTAGTAGCCCGATTATTATTTTTGCAGGAGTTCCAAGTGGGCGTATATTGGGGTTGTGAATCTCCATAAAAATTATCGGGAGAACTCTTCTACAGCAGAAACGCCTCCACGCGTTATATTCGATATAACCAGTAATTCAGAAGCTGAAAAAGAGTTGTAAATCCTGTAATAACTCATGCCATGTGTTTTTCCTTCTCGGAAAGATAACAGGGGTTGAGCCGTAAAAGGGAGAACAGCCCTGTTTCTATTCAATGAAAGCTGTTATTATTCAATATTTCACTCGGTAAAGACAATGGCTCCCGCATACTGAGTGAAATAGCTACAAAGAATAGCATTCTTCAGCAGCACGCTACTATCAGGGCTTGGGGATGTGAACATGACCTTCTTGTTTTTATACTGGCTACTTTATTTCCATTTGAAGAGCAAATTTTCTTTTATGAGTTACTCTTCATCTGTCTCCAACCTAATAAAATTTACACTTCACGTTTGTATATTAAGAGTGTGGAGAATTTACAAAAAACTTTACCAATTTTTACTTAAGAGGAAAATGGGGAGAATTAGATTAGCAGGGGTGCCCACAGGGGGGCTCGTGACGCAAACTGCGTCATTGAAATTCTTGGGGGGGGGGGGGCTCACTAGATAGAATAGGGTTTCAACTACAAATGATGTCTAAAACTTCTAAAAATATATAATTTCAGAGTACTTTTCAGGAAAATTTTTCCGGGGGAAACCCCCCGATCCCCGATCAAAGCTCTCTGGATGGCTTGTGAGTAGACACGTGCTATAGTTCGTGCTCCGTTGAAAGTAATATATCGCAGGGTTATTTAGCTCGAACTTCATCATATTTTACATCAGATCATTCAGTTTTTCGCACAGTTCAATTGTATATATTTTTCAATTCAATCTTCGTCGTTATTTTTAAGTTATTAGTGATTAAATTATTTTGTGTTAAACTAACCTAAAACACAGTTTCAATATGGTCAACCCACGAGGCAACCGTAGGCAGGAGACCCCTAAACAAAGGGCTGCAAACAACGCAGGTAGGCAGCCAGCTCCCGGTGGGTCAACGACCCCACTACCCGCCCCAGCACACACACCAGCGCCAGCCACCAGCCAGCTCGCCAACGAAATCCTGCAAAGGATTAAGGCGAGGTCAACCTAGCTGTAACCGGGGCCCTCTTTGTCTTCCAGGCGGAAATTGATAGTCTCCGCCAAGAAAATTCTGAGCTTCGTAAGAGGATGGCGACCATGAAGGAGGAGTGTGAGATGAAAATAGACGACCTCGAACAATACGGTCGTCGAACGTCCCTTCTGTTCTTCGGGATTCCCGAAAGAAGCTCAGAGTCAACCGACAACCTCGTTCTCAATACTTGCCGTGAGAAGTTGGGAAACGAACTCACTGTCGGAGAGATACATCTATCGCATCGTTTTAGTCGTCCCCAGCAGCCCGGCCAGGGAAACGACAAGCGTCCCCGCCCCATCATCGTACGGTTCGATGGGTACCGGACGAGGCAAAAGGTGTTCTCTGCGAAGAAAGCTCTCAAGAACCAGGGGATCACCATCAGGGAGGACCTGACGAGGCATCGGCTGGCGCTCTTCAACGCGGCGGCTGATAAGTACGGGATCCGCAACGTGTGGACGATCGATGGCGGATCAAGTTCGCTGGTCGGGAAGGAGCCGCACGCCGCATCCGCACCGCCGAACGTCTCGCCGACCTCCACTGATCAGCCCATGCTGGTTGCTCGAATGGCTGACTCTCCACTCAATCAAAGGTGAGCTTTTATTGATTCAATTATTGCAGATTCATAGATTAATGTCATTAGCCTTATTTAGTTGATTGAATTTTTCAATAGTAATTATAAAAATAATAATAAAAATAACAATAATAGAATTACTTCCTCAAATTATCTATAACAATCAACTTATTATTATAACAAATATAATAGAATCAGTATAAGTTCAGCGACAAAATTAGAATCATTTACTTAATTCCTCTTGAGTCAGTCATTTATTTATTTTCAGCTCCAGTTATCGGGTTCGATCAAATAATATCTTATAGATATCATTTCCTAGTCCTAGAATACATAATTTCAATGTTCCACGTAGGATATAAATATTATATTCTGAAACAATACTTCGTATGCTATATTTCCAGTATGAAGTATTAATATAAGTTTGGTATAGTACAGTATAGTATAGGATAGTATGGTAGGCCTATAGTATAGTTTAGCACAGTATGGTATAGTATAATTAACGTATATAGTGTGGGATAGTATGGTGGATAAAGGCCTAGAATATGGTTAGCACAGTATGGTATAGTGTAGTCTTTTGAAAACATAGTGACATAGTATAGTATAGTATAGTATGGTATAGTATGAAGTATGAGAGTAGTATGGTATGGTATAATTATATTATGGTATAATTCTGGTATAATATGTTATGGTATGGGTATAATTATAATTATAGCATATGAGTATAGCTGTAGTATAATTTATGGTATGCAATATGGTATGGTATAGGTATCAAGCTAGTATAGTAATTATTATAGTATAGCCTATGGTATGAGTATAAAGTATAGTATAGTATAGTATAATGTAGTATAGTATAATATATGAGCATAGTATAGTATAGTATAGTATATAGTATAGTATAATATAGTAAAGCACTGTATAGTATAGTATAAGCATATATAGTATAATATGGTATAAGTATAGTATAGTATATTAAGTATAGTATAGTATAGTTATAGTTATAGTATAAGTATAGTATATTATAGTATAAATATAAGTATAGTATAATATATTACTGAGTATATATGGTATGTATAGTATAATTATAGTATAATTATAATATATTATTAGTATGAATGTATAGTATAGTATAATTTATAATTATGGTGGCGATATGATATAAATAATAATTGTAAGTATGGTGTAGTATAGTATAGTATAATTATAATTGTGGTATAATTTATGAGTATATGGTATAAATATAGTATAGCATATAATTATATTATAGTGTAGCATTATAGTATATAGTATAGTATAGTATAAAGTATAGTATAATTATAATTAATATAGTATAAGTATAAGTATAGTATATTATTAGTATAGTATATTATAGTATATTATGACAAGTATAAGTATAGTATAAGTATAGTATAAGTATAGTATAAGTATAGTATAAGTATAGTATAAGTATAGTATAAGTATAGTATAAGTATAGTATAAGTATAGTATAGTATCAGTATAGCATAGTATAATATAGTATAATTATAATGCTAGTATGGTATAATTATGGTATGGTATAGTATATAGTATAAATTATAGAATGTGTATTTATAGATAGTATATCATGTAGTAATTGATACAATTTATTGGTATGGGGTGACATATTTAACATAGGACTGTGTAGAGAATATAATTTTTTATGAATAACTATAGAGGTGTACTACATTATATTATGTGGTATTAAGCTAATCCAACTAGAACTTCGTATCTGATACTCTTCCCCCAAATACCCCCCTTCATGCCTTTTACCAACTTAAAAATGTCTTCAATTCTTTATTCTTAAAAAATAATTTTATTTTATTTTATTTTATTTTTATTTCATTTTTATTTCATTTTATTTTTTATTTTATTTTTTATTTTATTTTTATTTTATTTTTTATTTTAATTTTATTTTATTTTTATTTTATTTTTATTTTATTTTTATTTTATTTTTATTTTATTTTTATTTTATTATTTATTTTATTTTTATTTTATTTTATTTTTATTTTATTTTATTTTTATTTTATTTTTATTTTATTTTTATTTTATTTTTATTTTATTTTTATTTTTATTTTTATTTTATTTTTATTTTATTTTATTTTTATTTTTATTTTTTATTTTTTATTTTTTATTTTTATTTTTATTTTATTTTATTTTATTTTATTTTTATTTTTATTTTATTTTATTTTATTTCCGTTCTTCAATTTTATTATTTTGAAATGATAAGAACATGACTGTGACATATACGAACGATAACTCATTGTTCTGTAATATTGATGATTCTAGCGTAAAAAATAATTAGAGCAGAAAACCTAGTACAAAAAGAAATGGTTCGGAGCGGGAATTGAACACCCAACCTCTTGGTCGTTGGATATCCAATTCGTGAACAGGCCGAATCGCTATCCACTGGGCTATTGGGACTTGAGATGACATTGCTAACTTTTCTGATCTTGAATCACGATCATCTTTCCGTTCTTCGGTAGCCGACAAATTCAAAACTTGGTCTGTAAATGTTTGATAGGTTAGGTCATTAATGTAATGATTATTTATTAATTATAAAGGGATTTTCTTATATTTTAATATATATTATGTTAACCAGTGCTTTAACAATTCAAACGAATCCAAAATCATCTAAATCGGTTCAGCCGTTCTCCAGTTATAAGCGAGCGTACAGACACCAACTCTCTTTTATTAATATAGATATACTGTTAGGCAGATTATACAGTTCTATAGAAACCGTTCTGATCATAGCTGTTTCAATCTATTACTTACTCTACTTCAATCCTCTATTTACTATTACCTGTATGCTATATCACGACTACCTAATAAAAACTTCTATCTTTGTCAGGTAAAACAGGGTAGGCCCTTTTTCTATAGTTTTCTGACTTTTTGCTCTTCTTCGTACTGCTCGGCTCTCTTCATCAACCTCATTCATTCCTTCTCTATACACCATAATAGCAATTCTTTTCTCTCACTTTCTTTTCTCTCTTCCTCCTACCCCTGTTTTCTTTGTATATACTGTATTGTACTGTATTTTTTTCTCTCTCTCTAAGATTCACCAATCGATCAGTTATGGATTCTCTTTCTATAATATGTTGTATTCTGCTGTTGTTTCTGCTCTCTTCTCTTCTTGTTTCAGTGCACCAGTTTCCCGCTTCCCCTCCTACCCGCGATCGGCTTCTTTTCTACCACTGCCTGCCTACAGCTCACCACGCTGGATTGTATCATACTGGAACTTGAAATCATGTATCTCACACTTGTGCGCGTAAATTCGAACTTATTACATAATTAGATACGGTAGCCGAACTGATATTGCATACACGATGCTCTCGGCTTTTCAAGTGTCTGTTTCAATTAGGTTAAGTTATCTCAGTTTTAGTTTTAGTTTCATTCTCATCTTCATGCTTTGCTCTATGTCTACATTAATGTCAACTTGCATCTCTTATCATGCCGCCTTCTGACAACTTAGCTTGCTCGCTTTCGATTCATAATAATTTGAATAATGAAATTAATAGTAATGACACAGGTCTAATATTAACTGATAAGCTTCGGCCCTATAAAAAACTTTTCAAAGCCGCCCATCTCAACAGTCAATCTCTCACCTGTCACATTGACGAACTAAGAGCAATCTTCCGATTCCAAAACTTTAATATTATTGGAATATCAGAGTCGTTTTTAAAGCCTAGTATCTCATCCAACCAAGTTGCATTGCCTGGTTATACACTCTTTCGTAATGATAGGTTAAATAAAGCTTGTGGTGGCGTAGCAATATATGTAAAAAACGACATTAAAACCAAAATATTAACTACATCTGTACAAGAATACTCTGCAAGACCTGAATTTATGCTACTTGAATTATCTCTATCTAGTTCAGATAAATTATTAGTTGGAATTTGTTATCGTCCACCAAAAATAGGTCATTTCACTGATTTTGAAAATGCATTGCTCTCATTTATGCCATTCTATAGTCGCATTCTAGTAATGGGAGATATATGAACACTGACCTCAACATGACTCATCGTAACTTTGACTTTTACCAACTGACTACAATCTTTCAATGCCTCAACTTGACCATTCTACCACTTGACGCAACTCATCATACTACTGAATCTGACACGTTCATAGACCTACTTGTAGTGAGCGATCCAAATGAGGTTGTACAAACAGGTCAAATCTCTGTCCCAGCTATTTCTGGACATGATTTGATCTATTGCGTGCTCTCTCATAAAACATTGAGACCGGATCAGAAATTTATTACTTACAGGGACTTTAAACACCTTGACGAAGCCGCTTTTCTGACAGATGTAGCTCGGACTCCATGGCATCAAATTGAGGCATTACCCTCAGTTGATGAAATGGTTGAAACCCTTGAAAATTGGACTCTGCAATTATATGACAAACATGCACCCTACGTGACTAGGAGGATTAACAGAAAACGCCGGGTACCATGGATGACTGACGACATTCTTAAAATGATGGGACAAAGAGATAAAGCTCACAGAAAATTTAAAAGGACATTGGACTTGAACAGTTTAATTGATTATCGAAGTTTGCGAAATAAAGTTAAGCAGCAATTACGTAACTCAAAGATTAGGTATCTGAACTCATTCATGACTGACAATAGGCAGGACTCTAAATCATTGTGGCGAGGAATAAAAGAATTTGGCCTTGGTAAACATAAATCTGAAACTAAAATTGACTTACCATTAGACCATATAAATGACCATTTTCTTTCACATTCGACTCAACGTGACGAAGTAACCATCAGTAATCATATCGACAATTTAAAAGATCAAGTAACTAACTTAAACATACCACTTGCAAACCAATTTCATTTTCATCATATTTCAGAACAAAAAGCTTTAAAAGCAATCCACCACATGCATAGTAATGCCACTGGAGCAGACAAAATCCCTATCAAATTTATAAAGAGAATGTTATTTGCAATTCTTCCAGTCATCACTCTAATTCTTAACAAGTCTCTTGAAAATGGTAAATTTCCTGAAAATTGGAAGCTTGCTCTGGTTCGTCCTTTAAACAAAGTTGCCTTACCCAATGAAGTTGAAGACCTTAGACCAATCAGTATCCTCCCTGCTCTATCAAAAGTACTTGAAAGACTTGTTCATTCACAAGTTGTATCATTTCTGGAACAAAATAACAAACTTCACAACTTTCAATCCGGATTTCGAAAATCCCATTCAACTGAGACAGCTCTTCTGCGTGTAACCGATGATATTAGGCTGGCTATGGATCAAAGAAAATGTACAATCTTAACTCTTTTTGATTTCTCTAAAGCATTTGACACGGTAGATCATGAAATTCTCCTTAACAAATTAGCTATTCTTGGATTTAGTAATAAAACACTAGTATGGTTCAATTCCTACCTTAAAAATAGAAAACAATGTGTATCTGTTGGTGATAATAGTTCAAATTGGAAAAATGTTATACACAGCGTTCCTCAAGGTTCCATCCTAGGTCCTCTTATTCACCCTGTATGCAAATGACCTTCCTCTGTTATCAAGTTTTCCAGTTTTCATACCTATGCTGATGACCTTAAAATTTATGCTAGCTGCCCCATCACAAAAATCAATGATACAGTAGATAAAATTAATCAAGATATAAACTTAATTGTAGAATGGACTAGGAAAATGGCCTCAAATTAAACCCCACTAAAATGCAACCCATAATAATTGGTTACTCACGCCTAGTCAAACAATATCGACTGACCACAATCCAAAAATTAGTGTTGATGGTAATGAAATTCCCTACTGTAGCTCTGTTAAGAACTTAGGTATAATCATGAATAAAACACTAGACTGGACAGAACAAGTAAACAAAACATGTAAAAAGGTTTTCTCAGCTATGCACCCCTTAAAGAAATTGCAAGATATCCTACCCAGAAATGTCAGATTGTTACTTGTTCAATCTCTAATCTTCCCACACTTGATGTATTGCAACTCCGTACTTAATGATATGCAGGTTACTCTAAATGATAAACTTCAACGCTGTCAAAATTATTGTTTGAGGTTTGTTTACTCTCTCCAACGTCATGAAAGGATCACCCAAGCCCATATTAATAGCTCAACTTTAAAACTACCTGATCAGAGACTTTTTCGAATAGTTAAACTTGTTAGAGATATATTAAAATATGGCCAACCAAATTATTTCAAAAATGATTTTAAATTTGTTTCTGATGGTAGGAGAATAGATGTTTCACATACTAGAACTGGAGAAAATACTTTGAGGATACCGAATCATCGAACTACAATCTATACTAAATCTTTTCTTGTTAGTGGTTGTCGTGCATGGAATGCACTCCCTGATTCTATTAGATCTCTTGAGAGTCGAGCGAGCTTCATCTTAAAATTTAGGAAACATCTCGTAGAGAAAATGATTGAGAATGTCCAACCCTAGAGCAAAGCATGTCAACCTTCATCAAACTCCATCATGACCCATTCACCTTTACTTTTAGTTTCTTTTTCGTGATTTTAATAATATTCTAAATAATTAGGAATTTTGAAAATGTGAGTATTGTTGAACATTTTTAGTGTCAAACATTTCTGTTTGTTTAATTCACCCTATGTAAATACTCCATTATTTTAATAATTTATTCATCTTATTTTAACATCTATCTTAAAAGTTTTATTTTCAGGTTTGAAAATTTCACATTTTAGTTTCAATTTTAAAGTGAAAATACATATTTTGTAATATTTTTTTTTTCTCTTTTTAATTAATTTTTTATTCTCTTAGGTTCTCTTATCAGGTATTGAAAACATATTTTTTTCTCCTATTCACGGCCAAGTGTTAATGGAAAGGATGTCCTTGGACATCCTTTTCCAAGAATGGACATTTATATGTCCAAACTTCGCCGTTTCATGTAGATAAATCTCACTTATGTTCACATTATTAGATTGCATTTTACATCGTTGAAAATTATTAGTTACAATTCATAAAATTATTAGAATTATATTACTTATACTTACAACTTTTGTAATCTAGTATCTAAGCAGTTATAATTATTGTTATCTACATGAATAAAGTAATCTTATCTTAATCTTATCTTATCTTATCCCCCTCTTTGCATGGTAAAAGGTGAGACATTGATGAATTATCTAGTCAACAAATTGATTTTCATTGGTGGCAGATAGTATAAAACTGTTGGTAATGCTCAAATAGTAAATAATTATTGTAAGATTGGCACACACAGAATAAATATATGGAATAATCAACATATTTACGTATATCCATTCCAGTGGAATGAGTAGAGTTTTGAAGGAATAAACAAAAGTGATGGAAAATACATGACAGAGTACTTGTTTTCACAATTCAATGCAAATGCATTAGTAAAGTATTTGAATCCAAAAAACACTCATCGTGGGGAAAAATTCTCAACCAAGCGAATTTTTGGTGCAATAATCCTTAGTCTTTGAACACAAAAACACTTTGACCTTGTAAACCTTATGCTTAATAAAGACCCGCCAAGACCCGCAAAATTTCGGCTCGTTTTTCATTGAACTATGATTTTTGTCAAAGCAAAGCGTCAATCATGGGAACCATTTTTTTTAGTACATAGAATTTCGAAGAAATTGATGTTCAATTCATCACTGTATGTCCAATGAGTAACGAGTTGAAATTTTTCAAAAAGTAGATTTCAGAAAAAACAAAACTCTCAGTATTTATATTTTTGATTGCTCATATTATTATCTACCGACTAAATCAATAACACGAAAACTCAAAAAATCAATAAAAAGATAACTCAAAATCGCTCTGCATAATTTTTTCATTATAATTTGAGACCAAATTGGACTGCCTATCTTATGTAGCTTTTGAGCTACAGCCATAAACAAATATACTTGCATTTCAAGAAATCCCTAATTTTTTTGTTCACTCTAAAACAAATTAATACGTACCTGTAATGCAGGTTTCTAAATGATTATTGTTCCTTAGATCATTCTGTATCAGATGACCCATCTAACGCACTAAATTTGGGGTATTTTTGGTATGGAGAGGCGAAAAAATCCTTCAAGTGATCAAAATCATAAAGTGAGGACGCCCCCTAACTTTTGTTCAAGTGAACGGATCTTAACTGTAATAAACTAAAAATACCGTGATTTTAGTTTTTCTCGAAAAATCTACTACCTACTTTTTTGAAAAATTGTAACTTGTTAGTCGTTGGACATACAGTGATGAATTATATACCAATCTCTTTGAAATTTTATTTACTAAAACAATTGTATCTATTGATGATTATTCTGTATGATGACGCTTTGTTTCGATGGAAATTGCAGTTGAATGAAAAACGAGCGATGCTTGTTGCACCCTGCATTAATCAAGACGTTTACAAGGCCAAATTTTTGTATTGAAGTTGTCCAAGGACCAAGGAGCATTGCAAAAAAAATTGCTCGGTATGGAATTTTTTCTGCATAAAACCTTTAATAGCTGCACTATTATACAACATTTCACCTACAGCTTTCAAATTCTACACTCCTCCAGCTCTTTGGCCTCAGATCCACCTTAAAAAATCCTGGATACATCCTAGCTCCAAATTTTCTTCTTCTCAAGTATTCATTTTATTGTTGTTTCTTGGTCAATAGTGAGTTGAAGCTAGAAATATATCTTGAGGGAAACAGAAAGGAAAAATATATTTTGAACAGAGAAATCGTGTGGGCTGGAATCCTCTATCACTGTCAATTTTCAAGAATAAAATTATAGTTTTTCATGAAGGGTGAAAAATTATATTTTTGTTCTTTCTGAAGAAATGAGCCCCACTCTCATAGCCATTGCTTCAGGACAGCCAACTGAAATAAGTAAAAATCTCTGCCCCACCCTGTAACGTTTTCCAAATAAAATAGAATAAATTTTCATCAAGATTTCCAACTTTAAAAGACCATAAAATGCTCTTTTTGACAATGATATTTCAAAAATTTCCCGGGGGAGGACCCCCGACCCCATCTATCTGGGCATTCCATCATCTTTCAGCTTTAAAAGGGGGGGCTTATTTTTCCCGGATTTTTCAGGGGGGGGGGGCTTCCGCTAAATCCAGGGGGGGGGGGGCGTCATGAGGCTTAGGGGGGGTAGGCACCACTGAGATTAGAATGACTATTAATTTCCGACGTTCAATATATTCAATTGAGATGTGACAAATAATACAAGTAGATGAAGCAGAAGTTATGATAATAATAATAATAATATAATGCCCAAGTCAATGAAGGTCCAAAAAATCAGTCCTCTTCAGAATTCGAAGTGATTAGTTATTAGAATTTCAATTTTCCAGCAACGCAAGAAGATACGGTAGGCTCTTCTCATTGCGCTGTTAAATAATAATCGAGGTAATTCAATTGTCAAATTTAAAATTTAAACTGTATGAAAAATAGAAATGGATAGTTCTGAAGCAAAAGTTGAAAGTTAAAGAGATAAGAATACAAAAGGCTGACATTTTATTATAACCTGCTCCTTTCAAGAGGAAGCGAGAGGAGAAACGAGTTTCAACTTTCATTCTCAATCGAATGAATTAATTATTTCATTTTAATATTCGAGTCAGATCTCTTAAACAGGATAGCGTACTGTAAATCATCCTATCATTATATTGAATTCAGTACGTTTAGTGATTAGTGCAGTACACAATATCGCTTTCTTCATCATCGCTTTGATATAAATTCTCCATCAAGATCAAAGAGTCCCCCAGTTTCCTTTGGATTAGGCTATTTGAATTTTCGGTTGTGACTTACTTCTTCTTCTGACTTCATGATCTCATGATAAATTATTTATGCACACAGTATATGAACATTCATAAATACATCTAATCAATCTAAAATAATACATTATAATGAATTCATTCATGCAAAGCATTTATTTGAAACGACTTAATTTCAGGAGCTGAATGATAAATTCAGATACAAAGAACAGAAACTTCAGATCTTTGAGATTAGGAATCTTTATCAGATTATGTATCAGATATCATAATTTGTAACATAATCAGTATCGAATTATGAATATTTGACATAATCTTATGGGTGGTTTCAGACCGCCGTTGCGTCGCTTTAGGTACGTGTGAAGCCCGGGACACACATATCCACAAAACAGCCGTATCTCTATATCACTTTACCAGCTGAGCTATCCAGACAGAGGAATTCGATGCATTCTGATGCAACACAGCTGATATATGAGCAAAATATTGTACAAAAATATGTACAATATTTGTGTATGTGTGTCCCGGGCTTTCAATGAAAATTAGGCGTCGCTCAAGCTACGCTACGCCGGTCTGTAACGGCCTTATGTCTTGAATATAAATTTTTCATAAAAAGATATCTCTCAAACAAAATATATAACTGAATATTGCGCCAGTTTTATTTTACAATTATTTTATAAAAATATATCTCTAAAACAAAATATTGAACAATTACGGAATATTGAGTCAGTTCTATTTTAGGCAACTGTTCATCAATGCGAACGTAAACTATTTCTGAGTCGCTTTCTGCAGCAGTTGAATTGAAAATAAAATATAAATTGGTGTAGTAAAAGTTTTCTAAGCTGCCTCGATAGTGCACATCCTGGCTGTAGTCATGACTCCAAGAACAGCTAGCTCTTCAACGTTCAACTAGCCTGATCCTATTCACTACCGTCTAGAGTTACAAAGCCATAGCACTGCTTGTTCAAAATCATGTGACGTCATTATTAGTGGATGGGCAGTCTTAATGTTTTTTTCTATTTTCTAATTATAATCACATAGGCTACAGCTGCATTATGGTGTTTGATTTCTTTGAAGTACGGAAGATATTTTGTGAATTCAGAGATTAAAGATGAGTTTTGCTCACTGAGTCAAGGTAAGTTTCAAAATCTACTCATTAACTGAACATTAATAAACTATTTAAGTGTAATAGCTACTCATAATTTTTTTTAAATACTTCTACAATCTTTGCAAATGCTTTGATGGCATACCTAACCTGAAACGTTTTGTTTCAATTATTATAAACTTTTTGCAAAGAATTTGAATGCTGTTGAAATGGACAACTTTCTATGTAAAGTTATTGTTTTAATGTTGCTGTTTTCTTGACAGAAACAAAAATTCATCATTTATTCAATGGATTGAGAAGCCATGCATCATGAATTGACAACAATCCTATTGAGTTAACTTCCTTTTCTGAATGTAATGAACTGCTTTCTAGTGAAAGCTAATTGGAAAAAATTAATTGAGATGTCATTTTTTAATAGCATCGAATGCTTTTTTGTGTATTTATGATTGTAGTGATTATGAGCATTTTGTGTAATCAACAAAATTCATAATTATTCATAAACTATATTATGCAATCAGCCTAATGATTATGTTGATCATGGGCTTGTTAGCCATGCCACAGCATTCTGTAAAATTTTATGACTACCATCCCACTAAAATACATTTGATTGGATGCTTCAATTACAGTACTAATAACTCAATCTGCAATAACTTCATATTATATCATTTCATGCTCAATAATGTTCTAAAATCATTGGAGTTGACTGAATATTGTATCTTTTTTTTCAGATGCCACATGAAAATGTTGATATAACTGAAGATAATTTGAACAAATTGGACACAGAGATAACTCTACTGACTACCTATCTTGCAGGATATTGTGTGAATAGTGTTCTGAAAAGATTGAATAAGAACAGTTCATATTGTACATTATTAAACAAATTGTACTGCACATTATTAAACAAAGCCTAATTTAGAATTCAGAAAAACATAGAATCCATAAAATGATAAACTATAAATAGTTCCTATTGATTGATATGGAAATCATCTGCAGTATTATTAATGATACATAATTATATGTACTTATAATTTTTACTTAGTTCATATTAAACCTGAGTTACAATTTAAAGCACAAATCTCTCCTCATTCCATCCCTCATTCTATGGTTGGGTGTTGATGGGAAGGATGTCCTTGCACATCCTTCTCCAAGAATGGACATTTATATGTCCAAAATCCGCCATTTCATGTAGATACAAAATCAATTACTTATATTTCCAACGACGTTCATTTAAATAAAATATATCATACTAGTATTAAGTTGTATTCAAAAATCTTGAATTAAAATTTATACCTATATATTTTCATTTAAAATCTTTCTTACTTCATGTTTTGTTCAGTTAATCTTATGCTGTATTTATTATTTTTAAATGACGTTCATTGTAATGACTCTTTTGACCTAGAATTTAAACGACATATTTTGTAATCTGCGTGAATAAAGTGATTATTCTATTCTATTCTATTCCCTACATTCAACCTGCCTAACATAATATAATTCTTCTCAACTAAGGAGCTGGAACGGGTTTTTCTCTAAGGCTAATGTGTATTTTCTACTGAGAGAAATATTTTTGGGAAATGAGATGGAAATGAGTCTTTCTAATAGTTTCTATTACCGTATTACGACTAGTAAAGCTTTTTGAGTTGTTAAGCTGATGAACATTCAGCCCATCGACCACTGATGACGTCATAACCTAGCACTATGGCTTTGTAACTCTAGGTGGTAGTGTCCTATTCCATTCGTTCACGACTATAAAGGCGCGTTGACACTGGTCAAGTTACTTGACGCCACAAAACTTGAAGACAGTAAACTTGACATCAAGTAGGTGTTGACACGCATTCAAGTAAAAACAACGATTTTGCCCACTTGACTTCAAGTGGATGGGTGTGTCATTAGTAATTAGATTAATAAGAAACATAATATTATTGTTATTCTATTAGAATTAGTTGGTTGGATGAATTGTTAAAACCCTATATTACAGGGTGGAGAGTGAAAATGTCAGCCCCTTCTGCTGATCTAGCTGTTGTTATCCGTGACGTCGTTTCACTATTAATACCGATAATTAGCGATGTTACAGTAGATGCATTAAGAAAAATTGACAGAAGAAGAGGGAGGGTATGGACAAGGAAATGGATTCGCCGCAGATTACGACATGGCGCTTCAGATACACTACTCAGAGAATTAGCTCTAGAGGATCCTGATTCTTATAGAAACCACCTCAGAATGACACCGACTAAATTTGATGAATTATTGTCTCTTGTTGAAAAGAATATTGCAAAACAAGATACAATCCTCAGGCAAGCGATACCGGCAAAAACGAAACTCGAAATAACCATCAGATATTTAGCTACTGGTGATAGTTTTGCTTCTCTACAGTACCTATACCGAATACCAAAAAGTACAATCAGCAAATTCATACCTAAAGTTTTGACAGCAATTTATGAAGTACTTGAAGAATATATTAAGGTAAACTAAAAACACATTATATTATTTGTAATATTTATTGTACAATCATGTTATTTATCATTTACAAGTAGGATAGGTACCGTAAACAGGTCCAAGTGACCTACTAGTGGCTTCAAGTAACAACAAAAAATCAAACATGTTCAGGCGCGTTGACACTGGTCAAGTTACTTGACGCCACAAAACTTGAAGACAGTAAACTTGACATCAAGTAGGTGTTGACACGCATTCAAGTAAAAACAACGATTTTGCCCACTTGACTTCAAGTGGATGGGTAAGAAACATAATATTATTGTTATTCTATTAGAATTAGTTGGTTGGATGAATTGTTAAAACCCTATATTACAGGGTGGAGAGTGAAAATGGCAGCCCCTTCTGCTGATCTAGCTGTTGTTATCCGTGACGTCGTTTCACTATTAATACCGATAATTAGCGATGTTACAGTAGATGCATTAAGAAAAATTGACAGAAGAAGAGGGAGGGTATGGACAAGGAAATGGATTCGTCGCAGATTACGACATGGCGCTTCAGATACACTACTCAGAGAATTAGCTCTAGAGGATCCTGATTCTTATAGAAACCACCTCAGAATGACACCGACTAAATTTGATGAATTATTGTCTCTTGTTGAAAAGAATATTGCAAAACAAGATACAATCCTCAGGCAAGCGATACCGGCAAAAACGAAACTCGAAATAACCATCAGATATTTAGCTACTGGTGATAGTTTTGCTTCTCTACAGTACCTATACCGAATACCAAAAAGTACAATCAGCAAATTCATACCTACTAGTGACCTACTAGTGGCTTCAAGTAACAACAAAAAATCAAACATGTTCGACTTTAACTTGACACTTGACTCCAGGAGTCAAGTACTACTTGAATGAGACAAAATCTACTTGATGAAGTGTTGACACGGGCAAAACTCATTCAAGTTCGCTTGACCAGAGATCTCAAGAGCTACTTGAAGCCACTAAACTTGACCAGTGTCAACCCCACTTTCGACTTTAACTTGACACTTGACTCCAGGAGTCAAGTACTACTTGAATGAGACAAAATCTACTTGATGAAGTGTTGACACGGGCAAAACTCATTCAAGTTCGCTTGACCAGAGATCTCAAGAGCTACTTGAAGCCACTAAACTTGACCAGTGTCAACCCCACTTAAGCCTCAGCGCGGATCAGCTTGTTTATGGCCGTCGTAAACTTGTTGAATGCAGTAATAGAAGGACCAGCAGTAGGATTCAATCATTGCGATCCCATTACAGAGTTGCCTCCGATAGTAACAACTTTAATAGTTGAGAGAAAAGCCATAAACTGGAATCTAATCGGCTCTATTTGTTTCAATTCTGCATACCTTGTTACACACTCGAAACATTGACTCAGGTCCCTATGATAACCGCTAACGTTGTGGATGTGCTATCGACTACGGTCTCATATTTGCAGGAAGTTGGATGAATATTTTGGCGGATATAATAGACTTTCCAGTTCTCAGGAAACCGGGCGGAAAATTGAAATGTATTTCCATTCGGGAATCTATAATACGTTTTCCAGAACTAACAAACTACAATGTGGAATTGCATCAGGCGTCCAGTCCAGCTTAGTCTATTATTTGAGCTGGATGATGTACGCTCTAAAAGTTTGGGAATAATAATAGATTTTATCGTTTTAAACTTGACAACAATAAGTGGAACATGACATGAGGCACTGTATATCCAATCCTATTGTATGGAAAATTCAAATTATTATGACTGAAAAGGTGTATTACTGTATAATGCTCAAGTAGGAGTATTTGTAATAAATTTTATTGAAATAATATTTCATTATGATATATATGTTATGGAGTTTTACGGTCTACAATACCATATTGATGAAAAATCATCGATTATGTGTTATATTATGTTACACAGGTGATTCATTTGAGAACATCTCTACTCCTTCTATTCCATTTCAAATTTCAGCAATTGCAAAAGGATGTGCAGTAAACAGGATACTGTAACAGGGATGCGTCCAATAAGCCAGCATAAAAAGTTGTTGTGATTCCGATATTACGAATTCCACAGCTGCGGTGTTCAAAAAAACGGCAAAAACCAAGAGCTAAAATAAATTGTCCGTGGTCCAGCAGCTGGAGGAAGGAACTATGAATCAGTGGTTCAAAACAGGAACTCAAATGTGAGGTGGTCAACACCAGCGCGGTCCTCAAACATGTCAATGCGACAAAACGTGTAATATTATTGAATGTTGAATGGAGATTGGACCACCGCTCATGCGATTAATATGAGAGCTTCCGCTTAATAGACTACTTGATCTGATAATTATTTTTATTCCGGTGAAAAAAAGTAATTTTCATTTCGGAAGAATCCTATCACAAATATTATGAATTTGAGAATAGAACCATAAATAAACCGATAGAGGAGCACAAGCACAGGTCTATTGGTGTTAAGCAGTATTAGAAGCTTTAAAGAGTATGTATAATCACTTTTGAAATCAATCCATGTAAAATATAAGGACCGTTCATGCACTCAAACCATAGGCCAGAAGTTAAACCTTGTCATTAACTCGTGTAATTGAATTGAATTCTTAAATCAAGAACTGCGTGGCAACATTAGCATGGTTCGTCAGTGCAGTTCGCGGCCAATAATTCAGTTGTTGATAGTATTGGTTTCAAAATGCAAATAAAATAGAAATAATTGTATCCTTTAAACTTCATGAAATTGTGGTGGAACCTATTATCTGCTTCAACTTTAATAGTCAAAAATAGCAAAACTTTGATCAAAGTGTATGCATAACACATTATTGTGAGTTTATTTTTGGTTGGGGTAGGAATCGTAAAAGTAAATTCCTTTCCACTCACATATATTAGTATTATGGCATACCTCTTGAAATACGGGAATGTTCAAATTGTTGGTTTTCCAACGAGAGCGAATGTAGGTAGTAAGACGATTTCAGTATAGCATATTCGAATATGTTTGGAAGGATCTGCTTTTGAGCTTTGGAAAGCAGCCCATTATTTACCACCGTAATTACCAAAGTCATTCATTGTTAGTCGATGCCTATTCCAAGTTGGACGAGCGCCATTCAGTCGTCGTTCTAGCGGCGAAAAATCCCCGCATATTTTCCGAATTCAGTGGAAAACGACGCTGCGTACTTTCATCCCAGTTCAAAGTTGAACACATAATACCTCGTCCCTCATTCGCTTGCCTGCTGTCGATGTGCAAAAATGAATGCAGCCTTTCTGCCTACCTACAGCTTAATATGAATATTTCCCAGGTATTTTCCGAACTGACATCATATGAAATATTCAAGCCTCGTAGAGCATCGATACAGATTGAAACAGGTTGCAGCGCTAATTGGATGCTGACTGCGATGATGGTGATGAGAGGTGCATGCCTCTTCAACAATGTAATTCGAAAAACGAGAGCTTCTTATGTGATGAGTCAGAGTAATTTTTAAGTATTCAACTTCTCTCTAGTCGAGCCTCCAAAAGGCACAACTCGAAAACATCAACTACCTAAACATCTATTTCAGGTTGTAACTATTAGCCAAATGAGAATAATTTTATTTTTGTGTTTTTTCTAATCACTCCACTATGGCGAACCATAAAGTAGAGTAGATTTCAATTCATGTGAGTGGATTGGTACACAAGTCTGTAGGTGTCATGATACCCTTCCATTTCTCTTCCTCAACAAATTAATGTTGTCTCCCATTTTTCTCGTATGTCTGTTTTGTGTTGTAGTCTTCTCCATCTCTGAATATCCATCTTCTCTCTACTAGCTCTCCTTGGTGTCCTCAGTTTTTCGACATAAGTTTAATGTACAATGTACTATGAAAAGCTCAGTATCATCGGCCGCTTCTGTAACATTATTCGTTTACTGTTGGCAGCTAGCAATTGGCTGCGAGTGTAATAAGAGATCATTCTTGTGTTTATCATTTCTGAGATTTTTTCTCATGATTAATTACAGTACTCATACACATAGCTTACGGAGATTAAGCACTGAATTTGATGATTTCATGTGATTGAAATGTCTCAACTTCACAGGATTTATGTCTGACTGACCCACCTTCAATTAAAATAGTGACCCTTCATGAGGCAAGGTAATAAAAATACAGTAGTCTCATCATTAACTTTCTTTAGACTTCTATGTTGTTTGAAGATTTTTGAGCAGAACATTTCTTCGTTTGGCTGTGATATTATCATCTGTGGTGACACTCAGGTATTATTTATGGTGTACCTTTTGTATGACAGGAATTCGGATTATAAATTTTCAGAAGGTTGATATATAATAGCTTGCTTTGAAGATTATCTGCTCGCATATTACATTCAAGCTAAGCACAAGTACCAGGTCCGGAATATTAATTTACCAAAGTATGTTGTACTGTTGCGACTCGGCAGCTATTAAACAGCCTTGCACGTATCCAATTAATATACAAGAACGTGGTGTGACATTACCCACCAACTCACACATAATTTTATTCTGATAATATTATTGTTCATTCAAATCTGAACAAGACTTTCTGCCACATTTTGTGGATGAAATCTCATCCAATATTTTTTTCGAAATCTTAAAATGTTTCCATCTCTTCCGTGTTATAATGAAGGCGACAATTCAAGTTCACAAGTGTAGTATTTATAGGAAGAATACAGAATGAGATCAACATTCCAGGATTCAATGAGCTACTTCTTGGTTCACAATCGATAACAAATGATTGAATGAATCCAATGTTGGATTTCTATCTCATATACGAAGCGATGATTATATTCAGATAATCAGAATATTATGGTGGCAATCATTCAATTTTCACTTCCATTTATTCTTACAACACGGGATGATCAGTTATAAATTGTTAAATGAAATAATGATGCAGGGCACAATTTCCTTATGCTGATGATAGTTTATGGTTATAAACTATAAAGTGTCTGTTTTACATGAATACTGTAAAATACGGTAGAACATTATTTTTTGTAACTTATTAGATAACAGAAATCGTATGGGAATATATAGGCGTATAAACATTCTTGTTCTTGCGAATAATACCAAGCAGTATGGCACTGTAATAAGAAGAATACCTTCATAACAGAACACATTAGTTTTGGAACTGACACTATAAATGAAAATTTAAATTTTGTTCAAGAACTCACATCACTTGAGCGTGCGGTACATCACATTGAAACATATCGATGATTTTTTTGAATGGTGAGTACGGTATCTATCGTCTAAGACAAGAGCAAGAACATTTATATTAGTGTTAACTATTCTTGAAAAAACCATATCAAACCATCAACTTGGAAATTTTACTGTGATATCTAAATCTTAACAAACATATATGTGAGTATTCTGAGTTTAATTATTATCTGAGCTTTTAAACTGAAATTTTTCAGTATGCAACCTTTTTTCATAAAACTAACAGTAAATTCAATGAATTAAGTAAGATAACAACTTCCACACCTGCATGCCGGAAAGTGATTTGGAGAAAATCATAAAACAACATTTTTCCTCATTTTCCCTTTTGAATATCCACGAGGTGAATAATCTTATAAATGGCGACCTTGGAATTGAACTAATAAAACGGCTGCATTGGAGTGAGATTTTAGGAAGGCTTCAAAATCATAAAAACTTTCAGCATAATCTCCTTTGTTTGAAGGGGGTCTTTTCAGTCGGAAATTTTATCACTGCTGTAAATTTCTGGATGCAGCTATAAAACCGAAGATCAGAAGTTGATATCACTCTCAACATTTTTACGAATTTTTTGTTGACATGAATATGAAACTCAGTGAAGTTGCACATCATTTGGTTCTATACAGAAGAATGTACGGATCAAGACTAGATTCTTCATTCCTTCCTGATACCCTTACTTATGTGAATATCGCACTCTCTCCAGCCGTTGCTGTTCCAGCCTAGTCGTTCTTTCCAGCTCATAGATATAGACATAGACATAATCATGCATTATTCAAGTTCTAGTACGTCAATATACATTTCAGAGGTCTAGAGCTTCTGATATAACATAATCAAATCGTAATGAGTGAAGCATCTTAACATCAGCATGTTTTTCATCAATGGTTGGGGTTTTTTGGAATGCCGATTGCCGAAGTTCACTCAATCCTTTTTTAAATTTAAATTTCAGAACTCAATAAAATTGAAACTTCCACCTTGATAAATAATCACGTTATTTTCTAGTCAAGGTATGTCTAGTCAAGGTTGTCTAGTACGGTATGTATTATTATCATTACATTTCATCCCTCTCATTCTTGGAAAGTGAACGCTTTTTTATTATTATATTGAAAATTGATTCCAAAGTATAGGTATATCGTATTGAAACAATAATACTTTAGAAATTCAATCATTTTGTTTGTAAATAAGATTAGATATTTGTTTTGCTCACCTAGTTCAAAGTTGAGAATCTGTTTTTAATGGTGAATGAGAATGTAGGAATTGACCTCAATTTCATGTTAATAAGAACGAGCAATCAGTGCTCAATCAACTCCATTAAGAAATCACCTTCCATTTCAGTATTTCAATATTCTCTTTCACTGTAAAATTTCAACTTAAATTCATCAATATCAACTTCACCAACTCAACTACTTCTGAATCGTTCTCAGGACGTCACGCTATTGTAATCCGTCGTCAAAGCTCACATCATGCGAACCAGTAATTTCCAAGCTTCGAGCAACTGATTGAATTCAGTGAGGGAAGTGAAATCAGCGCAGTATGTTCGTAAGATTCAATGTGGAAAATATTATGTTCTCCACTTAATATTATATATTCATTCATAGAATATATATAATATATAAATAACATACAAATTACAATGCAGCATCTCAACCCATTACAATATTTTATTTTTATGATATTGATCCACGATAACTAGTTTCCTTTATTATGAGTTTCATATGCATGACACATCTCATTCTGATGGTCATATCTTCGGTAAAGAGACAATTTATATTCACCCCTAGATAGACACGTTCATACTTCGGTTCCATAAAAAACTGTGTGATTTCTGAAGATAGCGAGGAAATAAAAACTCCAATACCCACAAACATCAAGGATCAGCACAATCTATTCAAATGTTCTCCTCAATAACCATTAAATAACCATTGAGGAAAGACAATACATCAATATCAAATCTTCTAGGGAGAGAATGAGAACATTATATTTCAATTGAATTTTCCTGTAATATCATTTGGTCTTCGAATGGCAGTAACTATTCTTTGTTTTATTATGCAATACCTCTCAATATAAACTATACAATTCCAATAAGAACTACACAGGAAATCACTTCGAGCAATTACGGGGTTTTTCCAAAAAAAAATCGATTTCTCTCTTCTTATGGGAACTGCTCTTCTTGAAAAAATAACTAATTTTCTTTTAGAGAGGAGAACCAATACGGTATTCTCTATATAAATTGATCAATATCTGTTTCATACAATCCATTTGAAGACATTCAATCGAGCTGTTGAAAGTAGAAATGTTCTGGTGTATTTTCCAAGTTACCCATATTCATGAGCATGGAATGAATTAGAGAAAGATAACTATTATGTTTAATCGTGACTTGTCTTATGACAGGGGTAAACATTGTACTGAATTCATTTGTTTTTCAAATCGTATAAGCAAAACAAATCACCTGTCACACAATTATGAACTATTCTACAAGTATATTATTTTATCAAGATTGAGAAAGAATTCAGACAAATGATCGCGTTACTCAGATCGTGTTAGCTGTCACTCAACTTCACCCTGCTAATAATATATAACCTGTGGAGAATAAATCTAGGCTATTCAAATTAAAATTTGCTGGTAATAGGAGATCTGTCAACGCCGCTGAAATATTATGATGGCGTGACGTTTGACACAGTTCCAACACGCATGCATGCACGCCGCCCAACCCAGGCGCAGGTATCAAAAAGCCTATCGATAAGGCATTGTTTTACATACTAATATGGCTGTTTGCTCTTGCCCCTGCTAGCCTATTAATAGCAATCCGGTGGAATGCAACGTGATGGTGATAAGAGCAAATTACAGGTCGCTTGGACCTTACTCGATACGAATTTGATTAAACTTTATAAATCATTTTAAAACGGCTCTCGTAATTGACCTCGAATGGCAGTCGAGATCCTGCAACGAGATCGCTTCTATATGCTAATCCACGCTAAGCCTAAGGTGCCACTGAACTTGGCTTGCATGGCTATAACAGCCGAACAAATCTTGCCTCGTAAACGACTGCTGTTTAGAATGTAAAAAGTCAATTCTCACGTTAATTTTCAATGAAAACGAACGCTACTGCTGGTATCATGAGACATTGAAGTTCAAATCACTTTTTCACAAGTACCAACTAAGAATCAATTTAAGAGTACCGTACAGTGACAACATTACCTGCAGCCGGCGATAGTTTAGTGACCACTCCCCATCTCTGCTTCCACTGAAACATGGGATTACGAAGAGTAAGCGAACATCATCGTTCAAGTAATTATTTAATTTTGATCAGATAATTTGGGGGTAAACCATTCAATACTGAGAGATTGAACATTAAGGTACTCAAAGGACTAAACAACAAATGATGGGCGCACATCAGCTAACCCAAACTGAGATTCCATATTGGTTCTAAATCGGAAGTTTCAGAGAGTTCTGTTTTTAAAAGTTTATACGTGTTATAAACAAAATTACTACTTGGAAATTGGATAACTTCATACCTTTATCAAACTATTATACAATAATAATTGTGAATTTGACAAATTTTTAAATCAAGTGTGAGATATTTCATGAAATTTAAAATCAAATTTAGAGTAAAACAGTATTGGAAGATATGGATAATAATCAATCTCTCAAAATACACATGGAAATGGATATTTCCAGATGTTGTAGAGGAGTTTAATTATCGTGTTAATACTGTATGATAATGATAAATTCTATAATAAATGAGTTCTTGACAATGTATTGCAGTATTAACAATCTAAAAGTCCATGTTTTTGAGACTGTCTCATGCAATGACTATTTTGTTCTAGAATTGAATTAAGTCGTTGAGCTACAGCATAAGATGTTGAATAGCGTTTATTCCAACCAGAGAATTCTTATCTCATATAATGGCAATGAGAAGGACCATGCATTGAATCATTTCCTAATATTGAACAAATTGTGATGTATATCCAATCTTCTTTCTGTTGATAAAATTAAACTGATTTTCAGAAACCTTCAAGTATAAAACAAACACAACTGATTCTGACGACTGTTTGAGACGAGTCTGATGAAGTCCTACACCAGGACGAAACAATTTTTACTGTAATGTAAGTAAAGTTTGTTTTCTACTTTTAAACGTTTCTTAAAATTATTCAACAAATATTTCCTAGCCTGATGTAGAAAAATCGATTTGCTTACTTTTTTGCAGTCTCTGAACTTGAGCCAGCCGTCTATGACGACGAGATCGGAGGATTTAGCGGCAGCGTCTACCTGCAGCACTTCCTCCACTTCGGCGTCCATTAGTGACACGCACCCTTCACCCACGCTGCGTGCGGGCGACGCTTCCAGCGACGAACCAGCCTCCATCACTCAACCGCCCACAGCCCAACACCAAACTCAAACTGGATTGGTCGCAGATCTACGATTCAATAAAAACCCAATAAAACTCAAGAATCTCATTGTTCCAAGTACATTGGAATCGAATCCAATGTATATTGTATGAATGAAATCACGGGCAAGCTTTTCACGTTGGTGAAATTTGAGTTCTAAATTTTTGTGAATCCAATGTATGGATTTGTGGACCAATGAATGGAATCACGTGAAAATTATTCACGTTATTGGAGTTCGAGTCCTGAAGTTTTGAGATGGTTTTCAATTATCTGAAGGAGACAGGAAACAAATAATTATATTGGGAAAATTGTTATTATTATACATAAGTATTATTTCTCTGCTGATAAATTTCTGGAACTCCACATTCTCTATACATTCGTAATTTTATTTGATTGATAGTATATTGGCACACAATATAGTATAAAAGAGAACCACGTAATACAGGAAACTGTGAATGCAGAAGCACAATCTGTGAACAGATCTATAAAACTACAACATAAATCAATATGTTTTGTGTTTATTTCTTAGTGAAAGAGTTTTATTTCAGGTTTTCGAAAATGTTTCG
Source organism: Laodelphax striatellus (assembly GCA_017141395.1). Lineage (NCBI taxonomy): Eukaryota > Metazoa > Arthropoda > Insecta > Hemiptera > Delphacidae > Laodelphax > Laodelphax striatellus. The sequence goes on from CM029532.1 coordinate 29,761,085, forward strand.
ATAACACATAAAACCATAAAGACTATGATTCTATCAGATTCAGCCTATTAACAGTATATTATTTTTGTTAAACTTTATTGGATTGACTTGTGAAGAAATTTGAAATTCCAGTTTACTATTCAATTTATTTGTAATTTATTTATAAAGTCAGATTATACCGATATGATAATATCTGTGACCCCTCCTTACTCTTGGATCAAATCTAGAAGCTTAATTGAATGTGTGAGAATTAAAATATTCAGGTTTAAGATTTTATCAATGCTTAAAAACATTTAATTGTATGTTTGGATCCACAGAGGCAGTGGACAGTTTTCAATTACCACAGCCCAAAGAAGGACGATAACTAAAAGTCTATAAATTCAAAATATATTTTTGATTGGTCAATGAGATCAATATGGCAAATAAACAATTTCATTCCTCAAGCTCATCTCATATAAATAATCAAGCTCTTCTATTTTCTTTCGCCGAGAGAGGAACCTCTTCTGAGCCCCAATAACAAAAATTCTTAGTATTACTTCAAGTATTACCATAGACTAACCATATAGTCTATGTATACTATTACTATACTATGTATAGAGTTAGTCTATGGTATTACCTTCGAGGAAATTCTACCTTAGCTAACTCATTTCCGCAAAACCATATCGCGTTAGCCCCGTCTTTGATAACAGGTATATACCATATTTTACAGTGTAATTTTTCAGCACTCCACTATAACTCCGGTGCAAAATTTCAATCACGATTATTGTCAGGGGGGAGGAGAGTTGATGAGCGGAGCGGCGATCGCGGACGTATCCGTCTGAGAGTGAAATAAGCGCGCTACTGACGGTGAGACAGCACGTGTACCGGTGTCGGAGCCTCACGCCTCATTCGCGCAGGTCCCCCGACGCTCAACATCGCCCCCCGAAACACCCCCTCCCCCCTAAACACACCCCCTCGCCACAACGCACTCCTAAATCGAGTCCCCCATTTGAACCCGAATAATACTATAGCTCTCATAGGAGGTTGCGTTACTATCAAATTACATCAAATGTATACTTGAACCGAAACAACACGATTTGGCTGCATCTGACACCCTTTTCTCAGTAGGTATATCGCGCCCCACTCACGACACACGCCTTGCTTCCCTGCTGATAAAGTCTGCTCAATGACATTACAAGCCAAGATTCCCGGACTCACGCACTTTGAATCCACAATGTGTTTCTCTGCACTGACACAGTCTAAACTTATTATCCTTTCATAATTCTCAGCCTCAACAGATTCAATAGATAGGCTATGTTAATTGAAAAAAAATGTGTTCCAATAATGATAAAACAAGGTGTAAATTATAATGAGTTATTTTTATTCAGTCTATCTCATTATTATCAATACCGTATTAATTTTAAATGAATCGTTTTAAAATTATCGTTTCCGTAGATATAAATATATCAGAATGTATAAATTATTAGACTATAATGAATTATTTTGTAGTTTATCCAACTGAATAATAAATTATAAACAGTTATAATTCTTCAACACATATCAGTTATAGTCAGATAGATATTAACATAAAATTACTCCATATTAAAAGAATGTGTGAAGTAAACGTTTATAACACTATCAATCAGTATATGACACTGATTGACGCATGACGCTCTTAACTATTAAAAAAAGTTAATCCATCATTAAATCATGAATTTCTTCCCAAATACTGAGTTCCTCGATTTCCATGTTAAAGTTATAATTATTCTTTCCTTCTCATGCGTTTTTGAGTGTTCATGTTCATTGATGTAGGAATAAAGAGAAAATAGCAAAAGACCAATCAACACTTTCTTAATAAAACAAAAACAAAGCTATTTATTCATACAAGATGCAATGAATTAACAGATAAATTATGATGCTCACTTTGTTCATTATGCACAATTCAGGCTATACTTATAATTACAGTCTGTTTAGTCATGAGGTTTGCGTGATTCCATGTTTGATCTCAGGATATATGATCACTCATAATTTGAGAACTTTCATTTGCCATTCTAATCTATTTGCACAATTTTTCAAGAGTATATAATTATATGCTAGAATAGTCACCAGCCAAACCAACACTAGGAGTTCGCTTCCCTAGTATTTTCCTCAATTTTTCCACTGCACGACGAGCTTCTTCAAAATGATGATAACTTTGCCTTCAGGGTATGGAATGCTAATCTTCCTTTTAAAAAATGCGACTATAAGAAGATTTAAATTATTTTTTCTTCATGAGCCACAAATACACAATTATATCATGTCCAATCAAGATCTTTAGACATTAAGCATATTTAGCTGATAGACAAGCATCTTAATTATTATCTCTTTATTCATTCATTCATCCATTAAAACTATTAGACAAAGTAATATTAAACAACAAGAATTCGCACAAATTTCAATTTTTTTATCAAAAATCTCAAAAACAATCATTTTCGAACAAACTTTCACTGTCCTAGTATAGAGTATTGGACAGCCAAATTATTTAACTAAAATGAGAGTCAAAGTCATCATTATAATCATGTAGGGAAATGTAAGAATATAAGAAAAGAATGAGAATTTCAACAGATTTGAACTAGGATAATAATCAATTTTTCATTATTTTATGTTATGCAATTTTATAGTGCTCTGATCAAATACTACATGTACAGTTTCGGTGTACAGTATTTTCATGAAATTCAGTGCACGTCGCAATGGTCAGGGTTCTAGAGGGAACCGTTTTCTGGAATACATCCAAGTTTGACTGCTGCAATGAAGAGTGTGAAAAAGAAGGCCAACAAGTCGTCAGGTGGACGGCGGGTCAGGTGAGGTGGGGTGAGGTGAGGTGAGGTGAGAGAGGTTCACAGCTTCCAACTGCTCCAGCCTTGCAGACCGATCAAACATTCATGCGCGCCATGCACTAGCATATGGCGGCCGACCCTCTTTCTCGCTCGCACCCAAATCACCAATCGCAATAACTTACGCCTCCCCCTAACCACAACCTCATCACTTTTTGACACCACTTCTTTTGTATATGGAATAGCAAATATAAAAAGGAAACTGACATATTTCATTCATGTCACATCGCCTGTGTCAGGTTTGGATTTGTCAGTTGCTCCTCCTTCTGCATGATATTCCAAGATTTATAAGGGGGAGGCTGCCCTTGTAATACGCTTCACAAGAACAGTTTTTCCACCAGGTGGATTCACATTCACACTCAACACTAAGCTCAACCAACGTCACTAGCAAACGCAATTTTGCATCAAAAGAGTGGTAGGCTATGTCAATAATTGGAAAACGTTATTGTGTCATTTTCCATGTCAAGCCGATTTTTCAACATTAGTTCAGCATTCGTGGGTAGATAGTCTTTTTTAATCGACTGATGATGACTACGTAAGTCTTTATAAGACTTTTGCGTTGGTAATCGGGTGAAAGATGGAAAAAATGTCTTGCATTTTTTTGCAGGGGAATCGAAAAGTGAAAATTTTCATATTTCAACTTTTGATTTGATGATCAGCTGTTTTAAAACAAAAAATTTATTTTTCATTGTTCATTGCATTTGTACAGATAGAGAAAAAGAGAAGATAGAGAGTGAGAACGAGAAGGAGAAGAATGAGAAGATGAAGATCGAGAAGAAGGAGGGGAAGGAGATGGAAAAGAAGGAGAAGAAGAAAAAGGGGGAGAAGAAGGAAAAGAAGGAAAAGGAGAGGAATGAGAAGAAAAATAAAAACGAGAAGAAGAAAAAGAAGAAGACAGGGAAGAAAAAGGAGAAGAAAAAGGAGAAGAAGGAGGAGAAGAAGGAAATGGAGGCGATGAAGAAGAACCATAAGAAGGAGAAGATGGAAAAGGAGGAGAAGAAGGAGAAGTAGAAGGAGAAAAATAAGAAGGAGGAGAAGAATGAGGAGAAGGTGAAGGAGGAGAAGTACAAGAAGATTGAAAAGAAGTAAATGAAGGAGGAGGAGGAGGAGGAGGAGGGAGGAGGAGGAGGAGGAGGAGGAGGAGGAGGAGGAGGAGGAGGAATGGAAACTATTTCATGTAGTTCAATAGTCGCAGTCCAATTATGCAACCTGGGACGTCCTAGTTAAATAAAATGCAGAATGAAAAAACAAATGAATTATTTCAGGTGAGCCTATCTTTCTTATCAATTTTTTACCTCTTAATCGTGATATTTCAACTTTCCTGGCTTGAGAAATGTGATATGACAATACTTAACGTGAAAATTGTTAAAGGAATGATTATAGATAAATTCTAGAACTAAAATTGGATGAGCTTCTTGGATTAAACAGCAAAATAGAAACTCAGTTATGATGTTTACTACCACTCATAAGTGGTTAACAGTGAGGGCATAATGTAATGCGATGGGGAGTTGAGGAGGAAGTTACATAAATGAATAATTCATCAACTCATCCCTTCCAGATGCAGACGCTCTCAGATAATCTTGAGTGAAGGGTGCTGTTACTGAATGAGGATACCTCTAACCCTAACCAGAAAATCATGTCAAGAGTACAATCAAAAGTTGTCATCAAGAAATGATCTCTCCAAGAATACTTCTAGGTGCTGAATTCATCAAAATAATTTTTAAGAACGTTCCTACCGTCCCAAAAACTCTTTCTTGAGAAGATTAAGATGTTAGAAATTGAAACTTTTCTACAAATTCACAATACCTATTATAACATTTTGGTGGATATGGAAATAGTTGGAATTTGCCAATAAATCCAATTAGCCAAATATTTTGAACCACCGAATCTATTAACTTATTAGTTTCACTAAACTTATCGGCAGATTTTACTGGAAAATACTCATTTCTCATATCAAAAAATATTCTTATTCCATATGAAAGAATTGCTGATGAGTATGTAGTTTACTATACACTCTCTGTAGTTTACTACAGTCATCTCTACAAAGCATTTTCAACTAATTTTGACGGATATAACACGTAAGAGTTCTCAAAGAGACACTCTTCAAAAATAGATTTGAAAAATCTGTCTCTATTCAAAGATATATCGAAAAGGACACCAACCAATAACTATTTTTAACCACAAACAAAACTTGAGCTTAATATTCTAGAGAACTTTCACGATGCATTGAGGAGATTCAAGGTAATTATTGTATTGTGCGAATTTCGTGTTTCAGAATTCATCACTACACACTATTATTGGAGTTTACCAAGTTTAGCGTTTAATAATACCACTGACTCGAATTGCGAAATTTTACTGAGAGCAGAGGATAGCTGATAGAATATCTTCCTAATTTCTTGATTTCATTAAAAATATTTGCCTGCTCTGAGTGCAATTAAACAGTTCGAGTTTTCATTTTTAGAAGTGTTTAGTACCTTCGTACTAAAGGACTCACCCTGAAATTTTTCATTGTATCTTTGGAACACACAGACGATGTAACTAAATCTATCTTTAATTCGAGAAGCTTCGTTGACAAGGACGGATAGCCTACTAATTTGAGAACAAGATGTCAGTATCAAAATAGTTTTATGTTTTCAACAATGTTTAGGCTGAACAATGGATAAACTGAAAACTAGATATATTAGAATTGGACCATTCATTAAATATAAATTATTTCTTAATTCTAGTATTATACAATTCGAATGAAAGAATCACAATAAAAACAAAAATAACCATCATACACGTAAAAAAGGAAGTGAAATCAAATTAATATTTTTTTTCGAAAGTTATAAGATTTCAATTACAAAAATTATTATTTATGAATTCTTATTATTATTAAGGTTAAAGGTAAGATAGATGTACAATTTCAAAAGCACTGTCGTTCAATAAAACAGTCGCTGATAGTCCGAAAATGCAGGAAAAATATTAATGGTATAAATCTATTATCTGATGCTCTACATTATTGGGTAGACTCGCATGATCATTTTCCATATTCGAAAAACTGGAAACTGGAAGGAACTGGAAATGGTTGTTGAAAACAACTAAACAGAAAAGATTTGTTCAAGTTTGAGCTACTGTACTACTTTCTGGTGGTAAAAGTTCATTAGGTTGCTTCAATTCTGCAGATGGCTTCAATTCTTCCACTGTTAGAAAGAAGCCGCCATTACTTTCTGGTGGTACCAGTCCATTAGGTTGCTTCAATTCTCCAGATAGCTTCAATTCTTCCACTGTTAGAAGAAAGCCGCCATCTGGAGAATTGAAGCAACCTAATGGACTGGTACCACCAGAAAGTAGTGCAGTAGCTCGAACTATTCCAACTTTCTGGTGGAGTTGGAATAGTTCCAACTTGAACACATATTTCCTGTTGAGGTGTTATTTTCAACAAACATTTCCAGTTCTTTTTTTTCGAATATGGAAAATAACGGATACATTGCTAAAACACTCAAGGTACTCCTTGCCAGGAAAAATAAAGCAAAAGAACTTCAAACCCATGTGAAATCATTAGGATCGTCGCTCCGTATAGAGCTTGACAGCTTATGTTGTGAAGCATCCTCGAAACAAGACGATTTGAAAAGATTAGCTGATTCGAATAGAATTAAAAAAAGAAATGATCGAGGAATTGCAGAGAAAACTCCATGAAATGGATTCAGATAAACTAAATTTCAAAATGCAATTTACCAGTATTGAGCATTGCTAACGGTCTCGAGAAAATGAGTTGGCAGGAAAGGAGCAACAACTTTCAAAACAGCAAGAGGCTCGTGAACCAGATAAACTACGAAAGAAAGATCATATAAACCATACGTATCAAATCAACACACCTTATTTTTTTACTAATAAAGTGGTGCTTTGACGCTATTTTTCATAGTTGCAAAAATAATAAGCGTTCTTATACATTTTTCCCCAAATAGATGATGAATAGCATATTAGATCCATCAATCGAAGTCACTGAACAGACTTTCTGTATCCAAACCATCCAGTACATCTTCAACTTGCGATTTCTCAAATTCCGAATCCAAATCTGAATTATACACTATACTATTGCTACATGACAAATTTATACTGATGTCTGATAACGAAATCCGATTTCTATCACAAGACTGACTTGGGCTGCTTTCAATAATCAGCCTTTTCTCTCCATTCATTATTACAGTCCTGTTACTTTGTTCCAAGCCATTCACAGATCTGAGATCCTTTTTGCAATTTATACTTGATTGATGATTACTTCCACTTGCGGTGATGGGGGACGGAGACAGGGAACTTTGGAGGCCTCCAGGCCGGAATAATGATTGGAATTTTGAGCTAGTAGTGTTCTTATTACGGTTGATCTGTGGATGAGAACGGGATGCACTATTATTATTTTTCACACTATTTATAGATGAATTTAAATTTTTTGATGGAAGGTTATTAGCACCAGAGTTTTGGAATCCAGAAGGACCGAACTTATTAGCGAACTTTCCAGATGAACAAGAAGGAACATTTCTATTATTGCAATTGTTGTTTTCTTTGGTGGCTTGTCCAGGTTTATGGAATGGAGATGAGCTGGTTGCTCCAGTGTCACTTCTACCACAGACCAAGTTGAAGATGTCTTCTCGATTTCTGAAGTTTGGCTTACCACCCCTGACTGGAGTAGTGGTGTTGGCACATGAAATTGGAGATGAGAACAGTGATGGTGGCTTAGGAGCTGGACTATTGCTGTCGGAGGGGAATGTGAAGAGAGGTGACTTGTTAGAACCGGCCGCCGATGGTTGAGGTGAGTGCATCTTGTTTTTGCGCCAATCATCAATCGTCTTTATGAAGTCTTCACTTGTGAGACACTTGAATGTTGTGAGACGAACATCACCTGTAAAACAGGATTAAGAATAAGACTGAATTCATAAAAAATTAATCTCAATTTCCTTCTTAACTTTGTCCAAATCAATATAAAAATTGATAAAAGTAAGCCAACTTATTCTTGCATTATAATTGATTAACTATTATTGATGCTACTATTAACCTTTCTTGAGTTGAATAAAAAAAAATTATCATCAAATCTTTTAAATGTGTATCATATCAACCCTAGAAAGCTAGAGCGTCATAAAATTTTCGACGTTTTTTTTTTCATTTCTCCCCTATTTCTAAATTAATCGACTCACCCAATCAGTTTCACGTCTGACTTTGGCAGACTACCCTACCGACTAGTGTTAGTTCTGATTGACCAGTTTCGCTCAGTTAGAAATTGCTCGTAATTTATCCAACGCAAATCAAGAATTATTAGAATATATTATCATAAAGTCTTCTGAATTTCATTCCTAGCGCGAACGAACATTCCTATCAAACTCAACATTATAATTAGTAGTCCAACTTACTACTGCACTATAATTGATTGATTATGTTCATGTTTCTATTATTGTTTTCTTCAATTGAGCCCACTTTTCATATCAACATATTTTTGTCGTGTTTCATGTTTAATACGTAGGGTTTAACTGAGTAATTTACACTCAAGGGCTTGGATTTTTTTTCGAGGTTATAAAGATTTTATGAAACACTCTAGTATATTGTCTCCGATCGAGTGTGACTAATAATGCTCACCTAGGCTACAATCTAGTAGGAACTCACCGTGTCTAGCAGTGTAGATGGATGCCAAATTATTTTTGGTGATATTGAGGTAATGACGCCGGGGGGAGGTGCCGACGCTGAGAAGGCCCACATTAATCAGTACAAGCACCGAACCGACGATTATATCATCACTGAACTGCTGCCACACATCTTTATGCAGTGTACCACTTATTTCTCCTGAAATACATCAATTATTATTATTATTACTAGAAGTTACCCGTGCTTCGCAACGGAGCTCCACAAAACAAAGCTAAAATTGATTTCTTCTCTACTATCTCTACTATGTGTATCAAAGATAGGCCTCTTATTTCTTTTTTATGGATTAGGCCTTAAAATATTGTATAGTCAAATGCTATGCTAAAACTGTATATATATATATATTCAGTTTTAGCATAACTTTGACTTACATATATATATATATATAATGTATATATATATATAATGTATATATATATATACACATTTGTATATATATATACAAATATATATATACCTCCTTATATATATATAAGGAGGGAAAAATAGTTTAAATTTATTGAGAAATTCATTTCATCCAATAAAGTAATAAATTAGACCAATTCAGAAATTAATGGGAAAAATATTAATATAAGGAGATGGAGAGAAGTATAATTGTGGCATAGGCTCCATGTTATTCTTGACGGGTAAACAAACACATTAACACAACTGTATTTACTTAATGTAAGTAGTATTTATGCTACTTTACAGTAAACATATTCATCTTTTGTCAAGTAAGTTACCTGTAAGCTCAATATTCCCGTTAGCAGTTAGCATTTTTTAAGAAGGCCCGGTATTAATCTCATTACTCTGGCAAATGCCACAAATGACAAAAAATGTTCTTAAAATTCGAAAATTATAAACCAACTGAAATCCCCTTGAATACCTCCTCCTTCACTACAAATCTTCATCACCACAATTTTCAGTACCGTACATCTATTCCATCAGATAATTCCATAACAATTTTGTAATTTTTATCAGACCACTAAACTTGGCAAATTCCAATAATAGTTTGATTAGTTACTATTTTCCAATATGTAATTTCAACACTTTAATATCATAGTGTATAGCAATTCGTAAAAAAAATCGAAAAGTTTATTTTAATTACATCAAGTTGAAAATAATTATCAGCAAAATAAAAATTATGAGCTAAAAATTGAATAGATATTGTTTTATAAGGTAAAAATCAATATGGTTCATAAATAATTGAAAACAAACGGAGAACAGATTCTATTTCGATAAAAAAGCTAAGATAATATTGATTTCAGTTCGAATTTTTTTGCAAAAAAAATGTGACCAAGCCTGGGATCGAACCCACGCCACTCAGGTCGTGAGATTCTGTTGACTGCAGTGCTACATACTGCACTATCACGCGACTTAAAGCAGTACTAAGATTGAGAGGTACAGAGGTTAGAAACTGACTCGTTTCATTTATGACTAGAAGCCACCCGTGCTTCGCAACGGAGCTCCGCAAAACAAAGCTACATTATAATTTCTTCTCTTCCTGGTGTATCAAAGATATTATTCATTTTTTCTGGATTAGGCCTTTAAAATATTGTATAGCCTAATGCTATGCTAAAACTGAACATATAAGGTAGGCAAAAATAGTGGTTTAAATTTATTGAGAAATTCATCACATCCAATAAAGTAGCCTAATGAATTGGACCAATTCAGAAATTAACAGGGAAAATATTAGGAAGGAAATGAAGAGAAGTATTTATTGTGGCATAAGCTCCAAGTTATTCTTTATAGGTAAACACAACTGCATACTTATTGTTAGTAGTATTCTCGCTACTTTACTGTAAGCTACACATTCATCATTTGTCAAGTAAGTTACCTGTAAGCTCAATATTCCCGTTAGCAGTCAGCATTTTATTTTAAGAAGGCCCGTTATTAATCTCATTACTTTTGCAAATGCCATCACATACAAAAAATCTTCTTGAACTGCGAAAATTATGAGACAACTGAGATCCCCGTGAATAATCCTCCTTCATTACAAATTTTTATTAATGTACCACAATATGCAGTACTCAGATATTTCATCAGATAATTCCATATTATTCCTTATTATTCCATCAGATAATTCCATAACAATTTTGTAATTTTTATTGCTGTCATAGAACGCTAAACTTGGCAAATTCCAATAATAGTTTGATTAGGTTCTATTTCCCAATGTGTAATTTCAACATTGGAATATCATAGCGATTTGTAAAAAGTACAGTATTAGAAAATTTGTTTTACTTGCATGAAGTTGAAAATTATTTGCAAAATACGAACTATTACAAGTCGAAAAATTGAATAAATTAATATTGTTTTATATTGGCAAAATTGATACTGGCTTAATAATAAATATCTGACAACTTACAGCATTACTTTTATTTCGATGAAAAGCAACAATAATTGATTTTTGATGAAAGTTTGATGTCAAAAAAATTTGGAGGAACTGAGATTCGAACCCCGATGAACTGGAGCCCCTTCGGTCTGGAGACACGGGAGACACGCCTAAACCAACTGCTCCACCGCAGCCGTTGCAATTTCACCCGTTTATTAGCGTACTAAAGTTTCTAACCTCGAACTCGAATCATTATGAAGTATTTTAACCTTCTGGAATGAAGTGGTATTTGAGCTTCAATTCTGAAATATCTAAAGGGAAAATTGAAATTTGGGCTTCGAGGTGCATAACATTGATATTTTTGGAAGCTGTATGCAAAATTTCAAGGTCTAGATCATTCTTATTTTTCGGAACGCAATCCACAAAATTAGCTTGCATCTTGCTAATAAACACACACACGAACGCAACCGTATCTTCTTTTATTTATAAGAAGATGAATGGCTACAGGAAGTATTTTAGCCTAGCGAATGAAGTGATATTTGAGCATCAATTCTGAAATTTCTAAAGGGAAAATTGAAATTTGGGCTTCGAGGTGCATAACATTGATATTTTTGGAAGCTGTATTCAAAATTTCAAGGTCTAGATCATTCTCATTTTTTCGGAACGCAATCCACAAAATTAGCTTGTTCCTTGCTAATAAACACACACCCGCACACACACACACACACACACACATATATGCGCGCAATCGTACCTTCTTTTATTTATTTAGATTATACTATAGGCTAAACCAACATTACTGTATAACAGAAAAATTTTTATAACAATGAGAAATTCATTACAATGACGAATTCTCTTAAGCTGCGTTTACACTATGTAACTAGTTTAATAAACTTGTTACATCTAACAAGTTTTCTGAAACTTTTGTTACATAACAAAGTTAAATATTATTTGTTATAAAACAAGTTACATGTATTTGTAACATTTTTGTGAAACTTGTTATATAACAAGTTTTATAAACAAGTTACATAGTGTAAACGCAGCTTTAGACACCACTTGACAGCAAAAATACAAATGATGAGTTCCAGTGGAAAAAGATAATAATCTGTCTCATGATTAAGGGTAAGGCCACACTGGCGCCGACGATCGCTACGCTACGGATGCAAGCAACGTCCAGCCTCCCCAAAAAATGTATCTCTCCGTTTGATTTACATAGCTCCGTCCAAAGCGTGACCACACCAATGCGGACAGCGACGTTTGTCATTTTCTCAGCTGATTTTCATCCGTAGCGTAGCGATCGTCCGCGCCAGTGTGGTCTTACCCTAATTGCTCGATAACCAAACGGACGCGCAGAGGTTTCTGGTAAGTCTTAATTGGAAGCAAAATCTTTTTTTTTTCTTTATTTACTTGCAGTATCTTAAGATCCAAGCTATAAAATGAATACAAGTTTGAAATGTTCTTCTTACAATAAAATAATCGCTCTCCTAGAACAGAACACTAATACACTAATGACAACTACATATGATAAAAGGCTAGCAGCCAGTTGCACGGAAATCCAATTCAATTTATAACATTTATTGGATTCACCAGTAAAGACGACATTTAACGGAGCCAATGCAACAAGAACCAATGAACCAATCTGACGTCAATGCAATGACGTCATTTTACGGTGGAGAATTCAGATGGATTTTCGTGCAACTGGCCGCTTGCCTTTTATCATATTTAGTGTGATAAAAGGCTAGATACAGGGTGATTCAAAAAGAATACCACAACTTTAAAACTTTGTAAATTATGAAAGAAACATCATAATACCTTCTGTTATACATCATTACAAAGAGTATTTAAAGAAGTTTTTTTCACTCACAAACAAGTTCAGAGATGTTCCATATGACCCCTCCAGACACTCGAGCGATATCTACCCAAAACCTCCCTCATTCCACTCTTCTGTAGCATATCAGGCGTAACAGTTTGTTAAGCTGCTGTTATTTCTTGTTTCAAATAATCAATTGATGATTTGAAACAAGAAATAACAGCAGCTTATCAAACTGTTACGCCTGATATGCTACAGAAAGAGTGGAAAGAGTTTGAGGAAGGTTTTGGGTTGATATTGCTCGAGTGTCTGGAGGGGTCATATTGAACATCTCTGAACTTCTTTGTGAGTGAAAAAAACTTCTTCGAATACTCTTTGTAATGATGTATAACAGAAGGTTCTATTATATTTCTTTCATTGAATACAAAGTTTTAAAGTTGTGGTATTCTTTTTGAATCACTCTGTGTTATGATACTTTTTAGGAACTTAATGCGGCCCAGCGTATACCTATTCCAGTTAAGCAAGGTTACAGGGCAAGCTAGTCTGTAACATCGATTTTTGGGACAGCTGTACGTTGTAATAGACATTACATTGATAAGTTGATAACTTGATAAACTTGATATGTTGTATCAAACACATTTTGTAAATGCTAAGTATTAGAAATAGCGTATATTATGAAACGCACTTTCATAAATCGATGTATGTTTTACCTGTTAAGTCCCTCAGAGTAATGAATGGATCTGGAGTAGAGCATTGCAGACTGTGCACTATGCCAGCCAGGTAGGGAACTTTATGGCCGGTCAACATTCTAGCATTTGCCTTGCGCTTAATGCTGGCAACATTCCAGCAGTTGAGGAACTGACGAACCTGAGGCGGGTGCGAGTCGAAGTCGGCCAGAAGACGCTGCCATGGCTCATCGTTCAACAGACTTTGAGATGCAACTCCTTGTGATGCTACCTGCGAATTAAATTAATAAATTATCTATTTCCTGAAACTAATACAAATATTTACAATCATTAACCTACCGTGTTTTGATAAACCTGCATTACTAATACGTAAATTTCATGTACAGGGCTTGTTTTCTTTTGTCTGAGCTATTAAACTGTTATGAAGAGGAATTCTGTTTGAATCATTTCTTTGATATTTTCATATTATGTGTTCAACCTAGCTCCTAGGGGGAATTCGGTCTTGATTTACTAATATTTATAAAGTTCCGACCTTCTGAGTCGAAACGCCTTCTGTTATTATAGGAAGAGACAAAAGGCAGTGGATGAGATGAAAAACATCAATAATAATCAATTACAACGTTTATTCAGCTGAAAACTTGAAAGAATACTGACTCAAGTCCATGAAATTTGATTTTTATTTACATGCGGGACATATTTCATGTACTAGCGTAAGTAATATTCACGTAAGAAGGTTTGAAAACACTTAAAACACTATATTAATAAATGACAATGTGTCTATCATATGGATATTGACCAACTCCACAATGGAGAGCAATTTAGGCTACAATAGCAGGAGTCTAATTAATATATATATATATAATATATATAATATATTATTATATTATATTATATTTTATATATATATATATATATATATATTATAATATATATAATATAATATATATATATATATGGCGAGTTTTACAGCTGTCGCCGTCTCTCGCATCCTAAAGCCTCCATTTAGGGTCTATCAAAACAGTCATCATCAGTCAGTCCTCTCGCCTGCATTGCCATGTCTATACCATACTGCCAGGACTGCTTGGGTCGTCCTCTTTTCCGACTAGTTTCAGAATCCAATCGCACAATATTTTTGGCCATCTCTCAGGAGGCATTCTCCTCACATGCCCATACCAGCTCAAACTCTGCCACTATTAACTCAGATATGTTCACATTCACACCCATCTCCCTCCGAATATCATCATTTCTCACCCGATCCATTCTTGTGTAGCCACAGCATCGCCTCCAATAATCCATCTCCATAGCTTTAAGCTTACTTTCAAACCTTTTATTTACCTCCCAAGTTTCTGCACCATATGTTCCGATTGTTTCAACGATTGTCCTGTAAATACTAGTTTTTGTTTTCTTTGTTATTTGTGCACTCCATAGCAAACTATTCAATTGCTTAATTGCTGACCGCGCTTGACCAATTCTTGCACTCATTTCCTCATTGCTCCCTCCATTCGATGATAGCAACACCCCAAGGTATTTAAATCTCCTCGTAGCCTTTATGATTCCCCCTCCAAGTCTCAAATCCTCAGCATTTCCTCCAACAACCAAATATTCCGTTTTCATGTTACTGATTGATAGGCCCCACTTCGAGTATTCCTCATTAAGTTTCCGAAGCATATAATCTATGTCTTGCTCATCTTCAGCTATTATGGCCTGATCGTCAGCAAAGTGAAGCGTGTACAACCTCTGATCTCCAACAAGGACTCCCATGTTGCAACATTTCCTTCTCCATACTTTCAATGCTTCATTTAAATATATTTTAAAAAGTGTAGGAGCTATGCAACACCCTTGTTTCAACCCTTTACTTATGGATATATCACTGGTGATTTTACCATGCACTTTAATATTTGCTGTCATATTTTTATAAAGCTGCTTTACCGCATTGACATATTTCTCACTTATTCCCTGGTTTCTCATAGCCATCCACAACTTTGCAAGAGGGACACTGTCATAAGCCTTGACCAAATCAACAAAAACAATATGTCTAATTAATAGTAGGTAATATAATAAAGACAGAGAAGCGTTTCCAAGTTTGAGTACAATGGGAACAACTTAGAAAAAACAAAGAATAAAGATTTATATAATTTTTTGCTGAGGGTGATGCCCACATGAGCTCTAGGCTTGTGCTTGGGTAATGAGAGGGGTGATGATAAGAGATTATGACTATATCTCAGGCAGTCGGGATTGGCCGTTTTTGTTGTCAAAATCCGTTCCGTCAACCGGGAAAACAATAAACGATTCTATGCAAAGTACAAACATCATTGCACACTAGCTCATCATTCAAGAGACTCAATGGTGTAACATGAATACTTTGAACGAATTTTGTAATACAGTATAAGAGAAGTCTTTGTTCTCAGGTAACATCATTATTGATCTGTTCTACTAATCAATATTAGGATTGGAATCAGAAGAATATTTTGAATTTGAAAACTTAACAGGAATCTAACAAAAGAAACAAAATCAGTTACAATAAATAAATCTAGGGTGTAGAATTAGTTATTGTACTTTGAAAATAACCTTTTGAAATTTTAGCCAATATCCAAAATATAGCATAAGGTGAATTGCTTCATAAAAATCACATCATGAGTAAAAAAAATGATAAATATAGAACGTTTACCTTCATTTACCTACAACCGAAGGTTAGGAAGGTAGAGCCTCAGATTTAGGAATATATCTTGTTATGTCTATTAGACATTTAGACTACACGAGTTCGGCTCACTTCAAGACAATGATAATATTGCTTCTAGTATAAGACTATAATTAAGCACAGTTTATGAAAGGTGAAGAATTTTCTATAGGCTAGTTGAATAGAATAGAGACTTTAGCCAAATCATGGAAATATGTGTTTGGGTGAGTGAATAACTAGTTAATTTGATAATACAGCAGAAAACGGGTTTACCAGTCACCCATCAAAGAAGAATATGAATCAGTAAGTTGGTATTCATGAATGAGAGGGAAAAAGTAATATTTACCTCCAAGATTGAAGAATCACAGTCAACGTTTGATTCATTACTGTCAGCAACAATGGAGATATTTTTCTGGAAGAAAACAAAGTTGAATGACTGTGCAAAAGTTTCTGCCAAAACGTAAAAGCAAAGAATATCAAGATATGATTCAAGTAGTTTACAATTGAAGTAAAAAACTACAACATCGTTCGATTTATACATTTAGCACACTTGAATACTTGAGTGATTAGCTTCCAATTTTACGCGTTTACGAATAGAAAACATCGGCTTCTTTAATTTGAAACGATCTAATATCATGCTGATTCATCTTTAGATATAATTTCAATATTTATCTTGTCATAAAACTAGCTGAGTATATAGTTTAATTATAACTATAGAACTCATGTATTAATCATGGCCCTGGACATTGGTTAGACATGATTTTATCAACACGTCACATCTGTATACTAACGTTCATTCCACCAAATTTTCATTAACATCAATCAAAATCATAGTCATATCATACAAACTATTTCCTCATAAACTATTCACTCACTTCAAATCATTAAGCCATGCCTAGTCTCACCAAGCCAGAAACACGAATATTCCAGCAGTTCTAGAATATTCGCAGTGCATATTTCCGGGAGACCCGGCCAGGCAGTGGAGAGTTATCAATAAAGTGACTGTTGAAAACCGTAATCAAAGTTTTGATAAGATAGAATTGGAGAGTGGTTCTATAGAGTGCGACCCTCAAAACGAAGGTGATACAGTTAATCGTTGTCCGATTGATATTGCTCGGTCTGACAGCAATGCACCTTCTTCTGCCTGCATAAGTCTTCATCATCACTGCCAATCCTTTTCCATTGAACCAACAACAGATAATGAAATCTTAAAAATTATATCTACCTAGCCTTAAAAATTCACTTGGTATTACATTCACTTGAAAAAGTGATCAGTTTAATTTCCAAGTAATTATATACTTGTTTTTGTAAAGGGAAATAAATTCATTTATTCATTCATTATTTGCATTGCATAAAAAGGTCAGGGGCCTGATTCATGGAAATTTGAAAAATTTCTGTTATACAGAAAAAGGCCGGACACTCGACAGATATTTCAATTTACAATATATCTTGCAGTGAGTATCCAATATTTCATAAAACAGGCTTAGAACTAAAAAAAAGAAAGTCTAGGCTATATTTTATTTACAGCTATTGTAACTGTTCCATTACAATTCATGAACTTGAAAAGATATAAGTGAATTACCCTCTCAGGTAGTATTCCTGCTGGTCCTGGAAATTTTCTCCGGCGAGTCTTGCCACAACTGGAATTTGATATGGATGGTCTTTCAGCATCTCTTGGTTTAGGCGACTGAAATGACGCTGAAATAGAAAGCAATTGAAGTAATAGAGCTCGCATTAAAATTTTTAATTGAGTAATTGGTTTATGATATTTAATTTGATGTCGATTGATGAATAACAGTTACAGGAATAATTCAGTAAGAATTGCTCTGCCCACTACATTTGAGGGTCTGAGAATGGATAAAATCAGAGTCTGCAATTGGTCCCAAACTAGATAATATAGCTTACGGTACTTGAAGATGAATTTTAGTAGGGTAAAATTATAATTTTGTAACACACTGTTAAAAATGTATTGCTGTGAGTTCTATATTATACGATTGAAATTCGAAATCATAAGATATATACTTACAATCTAATTGTGCGTCAGCTCTGTTAGAATATTTGGAACCAACATCATTCTTTGCAGTTTCATTGCAGTGATTACTTTCAAGTCCGGCGTTCCTTTTGCAGTCGAGAAAATCGTTGATAAGAACCTAAAAATAAGTAATAAGCACCTATATTCAAGATTCAAAAAGCTTTAGCAATAATAGTATTTCAAGACCATTGAAGACTTCAATTAATAGAGGCAAATCAGTTGTCTGTTCAATAGAACTTAAGAAGTCGAGAAAGGTTTTGCGCATATTTCGTCGGTGATGCATGAATTTTAGGCGGAATATTTAAGGAGAGCAAATGGGATTCTTTTCAAATGTGATTAGCCTAATATAAGAACCTCCTAGTGAAAAGGACAAGACGAGCCTACTTACAGTACTTACTGGTATTGGATGATTGATATACTGTAATTTCAAATTTTCTACAGGATTATTCTTAAAGGATACAGGAGTATTCTACACATCTATTGACTTACCTCATCCAAGTCAAAATCATTGTCATCTGAATCGAACATTGTACGATTATCCAGAAATCAATTTTGCACATGTGAACTTATAAACTATGTATGACAAACATCATCTTCACTATCGTATTAATCGAAATAAATAACAATAGAATATTAGTAATGGTTATTTTAAAGTTATGGCTATTTTAATTATTTATAGGTTATGTGAACTTGACTTATCGAAAACATGTGATCAGATAAAATTTGCTTTCCCTCGCATCATTTTGAAATTTGAAATGATAATAGAAGAAAAGAGTGGTCAGGTAACAATATTGAAAAAGTACAATTTTGTTCTGACTGCAATTAAACTGTAAGATGTGTGTCCTCAATTTAATCAAGATTTTATTACTGTTTAACGTTTTTATATGATTTTCCTTATTCCTCTCGAATTCATATCTTCTTTGACAAACAATTATATGTGGGAAAAAATCAATTGAAATGATTGATGATTCATATTTGCTTATTGAATCAAAAATATAGTATCTAATATTGAAATAAAGTATAGTATATTTTTCCAGTTAAACATTTTTATTCGATTATTATTTTGGATCTAATTCATCAACAATATTGAAATATTATCACAGCTGAGCTGACACAGTGGTACTACCACTCTATGATATAATACTTCTCTAAGATGTCAGCTGTTTTCTATATTCAGTAATCAGGCTAGTTTTCGTCGTTGTCGTGTCGTTGCAAATATTGCAAAGCAAGTTTTTGATTGATGTGATTCTACATTTTGTAAAACGAATTTTGATCGCAATTTATTCGAGTAATTGTTATTCACATTGTGCTTCATCTCGATATTTTCCAGTGTAGTGCACTTCGTAAAATTTAAAGATTCTGTTGAAACGAAAATAATCTTTAGTACAACCACGTACGTATTACTTTATGCTTAGGATCTTTCATATTTCTGTGATAACCATACCGAACTGATAGAACTATTATGATCTCCATTTGTACAACATTACCGATTCCAAAACATTTTCTCTTGAACAGAACAAATGACTGAAGTGTGTTGAAATATTCTGTTCCAATCCAACAGATTTAAACTTGGTCTACTGTTCATTAGATTCGTATTTTCTAGACTCCAGTCATGGGGTGCTGTTTTAGTAGCTGTAGAGAGGATGATTCATCTGAGAACGCTGATCCCAACGAAAGGACCCACCTTTTGGCAGACCCAGTTAGTAACATCAATACTTTACATATCCAGAGGGTTCATAGCGACGACTTCCTATCGCAGTATCCAAACTCCCTTCCCGAGAAAACGGACCAGATTTCAGCCCTGAATAGGATATTGCAGGAAACAGCGAACAACGTAATTGATGTAGCTGCCTTGGGTGCACATAACCTCGAGCAGCATGAGTATGTTGAACGAATGAAGCATTATACTCAAAAGTTGCAGACAGTAGCTGCAGTCAGCCACAAATGGGTTCAGCCTCGTGCCAATCCGTGCCTACTAGTCGACATCCCTGCACCCGACAGTTTACTGGCTGCCGCTCCCATTTCACCTAGTGATTATGTGCTTATCAAGTCAACTGCAGAAAAAGCTACACTGGCGCTTGATGATTTGAAGGTGGAACATAAAGAGGATTTGGTCGTTCCATTCAATATTCCTTAATTCTTGCTTTATTCCATCTAAATGAACAAGAATGACTGCAAATAATGTGAATAATTTGTGAAGAATGTTAATAAGCTACAATTTTGTAAAAATAATGTACAGTAGGAGGACATGTAAAGTGAAATTTCATAGACAATTTTTATATTTGATGGAGATTCTCCAGTGTATGGATAACTTTGGTGAGATCTCGATTGTTGAATTGTATAATATTATCGAAGAAATATTAATATTTTAGAGTTTTTGCCTAAAGCAAATTGTTCACTTTACTTACTAAACAGTGACTGATACCTTGCAATTTTCTATTGAGTTCAACATATTTTACGATAAATGTGTTTATTTCCTCCTAAGTTATCCTTGATCTATTCCGTACATATGTTCGTTTTTATCTAGGTTACCTCACAAGTTTCACAACATTCATAAGTTGCTTCTGAAACATTTTACTGAATAATACTAAGCAAATAATTATATTTACGTATTACATTTACTCTTGATTATAATTAACTTATTATTTTATCTCCATAATTATTGTGCTTTTATCAGAATCTTCTCAAGCTTGATTTTTTTAAACTAGTACAATTATTCATTTTATGGAAAACTAAATTTTATCTTAGATTGACGGGTCTTCCAACAATGTTTATGTTTTGTAAATTTCCGAATCACATTGATTTTAGCACGCTATCTAGTCAGTGTTTTCTCTATCCAGAATGAAGAAACCAATGTGCCGGCATAGAGCTTTGTTCAAGGCAACGTAGTTACTGTTCTCATATTATGTTCTCTACTATTTTGAATTATTATTGATGGATGATATTCAACAGACTGTACTATATTAGGCTATTTAGCTTTGTTGGTTCAAAGTACTTGTCATCCAGTCACTACATGTAGTTGGCTAAATAGGGAAGTAGAGCACTATCAGTAAATAATCATTTGTCAATAGATATGGCCAGGAATAACTATCAACATTAAACTTTTAGTATTCATCAATTCAATTCAATATTTTATGTTGGAAGTATGCTCACAACTAATATTCATTTGGTGAAAATATCTGTTAACAATATTATGAACTGAATAGTACTATATTTTATTGCCTTGTATTGAGTTTATTTATATAAGTTTATTAAATTTGCCGAAGCTTTCAATAAATCAGTGTTTTTTTTTTTTAAATAATGTACATCCTCTACTGTCATTCATACGAAGAACAAGATTGATTATTCTTATTAATTCAATGTTTCGAACTTTTAGAAGTTAATGTTTGAAATGTTGAAATGGAAACAAGTACGGTATTCATTTATTTTTAAAAATGGTGATTTCATTTAATCACTGGAAGATTCTCATATTGCTTACAATGTGAGACTTTCATTCTTTTTAATGATCTACCAAATTATTCTGCCGAGAAATTTCCCATGTCAAGAGTATCTTTATAAAAGAAATATCTTTATAATTTAAATAAATAAAATATCTTTAATATATTTAATTAAAAAATATTTTTAAATAAGTAATATAATTTTAAAAAATGTTTATAAAAATAACATCAACGAAAGCTGTTTGCCTTATAATTTCAGGCATGTGACAGATAAGAAGTAATTAGTCAAAAGAATAACATTATACTTCTATACAAAACTCTGGCATGTCTTGAATACTTTTTTATTATTCTTAATCAGAATTCAAAATGTTTTAATATTAATCCTAACGAGTGTTGACGTGTAATGGCTAGGTCTACATTATAATTTTTAATGGAAGAAGTACGATTCCAATGTATCCATGATTCTGAAGGTGTTGAGCCTTGTTTCAGCACTTATTTCATTCATTTTCAAATCACTCAATTGAAAGTTACTTGGTACAAAAAGTATTGAAACTCTTATTTATTCAAGTGCTTATCTCTGTTCCCATTTATGATGGTTTTTATGACTTGTTCGTTGCAGTTTTCTAAAATATTTCTTCATTATTTTGTAGTAGATATTTTGATGAAAACGTGGAAATGAGCTCGCTAAATTATTGGAAGCTTGACTGCAACTGCCGAAAGCCCACACCACTGGTGGAAGACATGCAACGGTTGGTCTAAATAGAGGACGCGCGTGGAAATGTGAGTTTCAATCCTTTTTGTACCTCAGTAGAAATGGAATATCAAATTTTATTTTGACACCTAGAAATGGGGTCCCAGATGGGCTCTCAAGGGACGCTTTTATAGTATTAAGCCCTAGCGTCGTCTCAAAAGAAGATCCAAACAAAACCTTTTGGAAATGAACACCAGAGGAGTGCACGTGCTTACATTAACACTGGCTAATGGGCCCTATTCCCACAGAACGAACGTTGGGCGAGGACGTGGCACGGAAATATGGACATGTACCATGTTCCCGCCCGACGTCTATCTGTGGGAATTGGGCCTTAGAGAATGTTATGACGTCATAGGTAGCGTCACTAGACCACTTTGGCTCAATCCTGGTTGTTAACATTTTTTATCTTCAATATGGATCATGATGTGTCAATGATATTAAATTTTATAATGAACTCTGACTCTGCTGTAAAGCCAAAAGTGAAAAGCATATTGTAGTGTTTCACTTGTCATCACTTACTTTACGTGGTGTTATAAATAGTATAAATATTGCTCCTAATTCACTGAGAAGATAGATAAATAGCTGTACAATATTAAAGACATTAGTGGGAGGGTGTACATTAATATTGAATACATGATGAGGGTGTATAATACATTAAATTCACCTATTACATATCTTCTGAGTTATTAATTTCATTTTTGCTCTTTACAATATTCATTGCTGTAGGCGAATATGAAACTGAAATACTAATCTGTACTCTTCCACTCAACTCACTTTGATATTGAATCTCCTTTATGGTAGCGGCCACCACATCAGGAAGTTGAGAAATTTTGCGCTGTTGTCAAGTCTTGCCAACTCTTCACAGAAAGCAAGTTAGGCTGATACTATCAGTCAGTTACTGGGGAAGCGACTCCGAAGCTCGGACTAGGAGCTCAACGTTGCCACTTCAAGCTGGGGAGCGGGCGATTTTCGACCTTCCTTCGCTTTACTGATTCCACATCTGACAACAGCGCATAATGTTTCAGCCGCCTGATCTCGTGGCCCCTACTCAAGTGTAGGGAGGACCTAGTCTGAGAGGGACTAGTGTAAATGGGTAATCTGGTTGTGAGAGAACATTAATTGACTTCTTGCACTTATCGTACCTTTGAACCGGTATTTTGTCTAGTATCCAGACTATGAAAGCAGTGGTTGTTCAAACGTCATAATTACTTTGTTCCATAGAAATTTCTATCCATATTCCATAAATATTCAAACAAGTAAAGTTGTAACCTCTACAGTTATCCATCAAGTAATTATAGATGTTATAATTTAAGCTTTTTCCTCGGTTACGATGGCAAAATGGGAACTAATGATGTACTACCCTATTAATAACTCAAGTCTAGAAAAATGTATCATATTCACATGTAGCATGAAATTTTATTTCCGGAAGTTGGTACTTTTTTGGTAGCAGGTGCAGGAAGATATTGGATTCTTCAACTGCTCTAATATTTACCAAATTTAGCCATAGGTCTAGTCGATTTTTTATTTAAAAATCAGCTACCTTATAATGTAGCCCAATATCTTAATTTTTGTAATCCAGATATTCCAGTTTCCCCGTTATTGTTTCCGATAAACTCGCTGTAAATTTGTTTAATTATTCTAAATGAGTTGAAATACTCCAAGTTGAGAGAATGTCTAGGTCATTCCTTTATGGATCATCATATGACCGCAGCCGCAAGAATCCAAAAATCTGCAAAATAAAAATCAATTGTTATCCATTTATCGTCATGGCGTGGTATGGAAAACACTTGAACACGAAATATTATATTATACCATCCTTTAATATTATACCAGTAGCCTACTTCCATTCAAAACCTTGAAGTTCAGTTTATCATTTTTTACCCAGCCTATTTTGAAATTAAACAATTTTTTATCGTTTTTAAGATGTTTGCTGAAGCATTATTATTTGAAATGGTTGATTCCTGCATTCAGACACAATGCTAGGATAAATATAAAATGTCAACTATTCATGAGTAGTAATGATAAAAAATACAATGAGTTACATCTTATGATTCCCTAGATACGCCTTCTAAAATTATGATTCGTTGGTGGTTAGTTGAATTTATTGCATTTCAACTTCAAAAAATTTCAAGCTTTGCAGAACGATACATTATAATTCAATGAATATAATTTTTGACTCAATCTATCTCTTTGATTCTAGTTGACATGTTAGGTCACTGAGAGCAAAAATAGTTTCTAAATATACTGTAAAATGTATCCATATGAATGAATGGAAAGTTTTTTCATTCCTTTAATTCTTCCCATTTTTTGATTTGAATAATTTAAAAATAATCATTGCAAATTGACACTGATTCTGAAGTATTGCTTTTCTTCATAAAATTAACAAGCAAATTAATTTTACAAGCCTACAGTGGTCTAGAGCGTCAAACCTTCAATTTGATATCCCAAAACCAGTCACGGGTTCGATTCCCGTTCCGTCTAGCATTTTTTCACGCATCATGCTTCGCCTCTTCAGGTAACTAAGCACAAGTAATACACTATACTTTAGTGGGCAGCAAAAAAATGTCGAATTCTTTCATACTTTTAGAATTTTCTTGAGTAATTAAAAGGCATTAATTCGATACCTTTCTAGGTTTTCCAATCTGTGAACCTCTCTTGAAATGTGCCGGAGATGATCCCATCTGAGCTTTTTCAAATGTTGAAGATATTCCGGTTCCTCTGTAATTAGATCAAATAATAAAACCTAGATCACTTCAGCTTAATTCAATCAAATATCAAGAGCGATTAATTAAATAAGAAAGGAATAATATATCATGGTATTAATTCTTGAAGGGTTTCATCACATTCCATTTAAATGCTTCATTATTGAGCATTATAATACACATTCTTCATCAGATAAATTTATGTTTTCATGACTCGGTTTCCTGGGAAGAAGGATTTATCACATTTATTCTCCAGGAAATGAAGTTCATGCTCGATCTTATTCAAAATTTCAATCTATTTCTTGGTATGTATGTGAGTAATAGCTTTGTCGTCATAAAATAGGAATATTTTGGGACCAAATCAATAATTAATTTTCTTTTGCTTTAAAGCTATTTATTTAGAGGAATGATCCAAGATTTACACAATTTTTGTAGCATGGATAAAAACAGTACTTAATCAAAGGCATTATTATTTATTGAGAACTTATTGTTACTGCCTACTTGTCTTATCATCTTTTGTATTGATTATCTGACAACGCATATTTTGTCTGAAATGTTTTATCAAACCAAATGAAAAGTCGTCACTCACCCAACGTTACAAGACTTGCCGGTGATATTCCTTTCTCGGAATGAACAAGTCTGTCATTTAGTCGCTGTGAAATCTCTTGGTTCAATTTTGAATCTATCTGACTGGCTGAGTCGTCCATGTTCAAATCAGTAGCTGTTTCTCCTTCCAACTTCAAATCAGTTTGACATTTTGATCTACTCTATATTGTTCAAGAAAATATTTTGTATCAATTAGTGTTGAGTTTTCGAAATTCCTCCTCATTAGTTCACTATCCATCAACAATCAAAACATTTGCTATCAATTGAAACTATTTCAATTGAAGTGATAGTTTATATTAAAGTAAGTTTAGTTATTTTTAAATAGCCTCCTACCACAATTTCTGTTTTATTATTATATATTTTTAATACCGTATTCCCCTGTTTTTCACCTATACTTGCATTCAACTTCTTCCATTCGACAGAAGATTTCCAGAAACAACTATACCTAGTTAATACAATGTCAATGAAATGAATGAATATTTTTTTAATATAACAGTATCTAATAAATCAGAGCAGGCTTTGACATCTACTGCCTGTAGGACTCATCTGGGACGTTGAATATAGGTAGGCCTACTGGTCCAAAAATGTTACTATCAATATAATAATGTTTTCATTTTATTATGAAGTATGAGGATTTCATGAGTATTTTCATGTAGGATTACTCGTAAATTATGGAATAAAATTCGAGAATTGAGTATCCAATCAATTTAGTCCTGACTTTTTTTCCAAGTGAAAACAAACTTACACCATGTTCCCTATCAAGGGATAATTGATTATGTTGGTGAAGTGGAACAACCCTACTTGGGTCTCCTCACTATTAAAAGCCATACGCTAAATAGTTTGAATGTTATTATATTAGAAAGCAAGTATTACCTGCGACTTGATCGGGGCTGAGGATTGTGTATTGTTGGCCATAATTTCAGTTGAGTGATCAATAATGCTTTCTATGTAGTTTTTGTAACTTGACTGATCACTGCAGGTCTTGTTTATCTGCTCAAAACTGAAAATAAAAATTGAAAACTAATAACATTGAGAAACTGAAAATTTACAGTCATTTCAAAATGAAATAAAATGTGAATAAGATCATGGATTAAGAGACTTTTTAATAAAGAAACGTTTTAAATACTTTCAAATAGAATATTACTGAGTATCATCAGGATAGGGTGTTAAGTATCTTTAAAATATGATAGATAAACAAAATTAAATTACTTTAAAAATTAATTCAAATTACAATATGTGTCCATCACAAGTAAATATGAATATGAAATAGAATTTGATAACTGCAGTGAATCCAAACAGTGACTTGCATTATTGATTTGAACAGATTATAATAATTTCAGTATCTCTGTTTAATTTATTCGCAAATAAATTTTATTTTTAATACATTCTATGACTTACAATTAATAATATTCATTTGTGCTTGAGTTTTTGACTTCCAATTTTTAAAGATATATCGTACTTTATAAAAAAATTCAATACATGATAATAATAATTTAAGATTTTTTGGAATTGAAAGAAGTGAAATATATTCACTTTTACTTGAAAATTTATCGCTTCCAAACTCACCTTGGTTTGTTTCTCCTATTCTCGTTTGAATTTATTGCCAAGCCTTCTCTTACTTCATCTAGAATTCGTTGTGTATTTCTACAATGATCATCTGTTGTCTGATTGTTTTGTTTGTCCTCATCACCAGTGACAGTCATTTGATCCGCCTGAGCTCTATCTCTGTTCATATCATGCCATTTGGCCACTCTAGAACTAGATCGTGCGTTCAAGAGAAAATTAGTATTTGTTGGATTCTGAAATTTAGATGTATCATCAGGTTTTATGGTAAATGTGCTCTGACCATCACATTCCTCGTTTTGTTTGATATTGTATTGCTGTTGCAAGTTGGGCGTTATATCACAAAAATAAACACTCTGGCTTTCAGGCACTATGTTGGGAATATTGTAATTTGAGTCATTTTGCAGCAGAAAATTCAAAAATGGGTTAAATCCAATATTATCAGTATCAGATGCATGATTGCTGGGGTTGTTTTGTTCATTAATGTTGACATTTTTTATTGAATCTGTTCGATTATTACAGATATTATTGTCAGTATTTCTATTGATCTCTGGTCTTCTAACTCCTGTATCATAATTTGGTTTTCTTGGCTGCAGCATTGAGCTATTGATTTGTGTTCTACTTCTGTTTGAATTGGGCACTTCACTTGGAAAATCGCTCTGTACGATAGGGCCCTCTTGATTGTACATCAGATTTTTAGCTTCTGTGCTCTGTCCATCTTTTGAGTTGTTTCTCGTCAGCTGTCGTTTTTCCATATTAGCAATCTCCACTCCTTTTGATTTTGACCGTTGGTAGCACTGCATATGGCCACAATAATGATGACGACTGCCTGGCCGGAAATGATCATCAGATATTGACAGTTTTGGAGGTGCAGGACAGGGTATGTTAGAATGAGGGGTTGATGCTTTTATATTCTCATTTTGCTCTTGCAATTGACTCGATAATCGACTATTCAATGTTCTAGTAATACCGGAATCAGGAGTGATGGGAGAATTCTTGTTATCTATTCCATCCAGTCGTTCTTTGTTATGGAATTCTGAATTAATTTGATTCTGATTCATGCAGTTTGATCGACTACAGTTATAAGTTCCATCAAATCTATCCACATTACTTGTATCTTGTTGAATAATGTCAGTATTTCCAAAACTACTCTCAGCAGTGTTCTCAAGAATAGTATTTTGTCTCTGGTTTGTTAGCATTTGAGAGAAGTCTGATTGTGAATAAGGAAAGTCCCTATGATTCACCTTTTCATTTTTATATTCCTCTATAGAGTGCTTGCTGTTAGATTTATCGTTTCTATGATTACAAGTGCATTGCATAACCTGTTGATTTGTTTCAATTGGTTCTTGTTCATTACATGTGAATCCATCACCATCAATTGACTCATTGAAACTTCCCTCTCTATTTTGTGAATTTCTGTACCGTCTTCTTGCCCTAAAACTTTTCTCAGCGTCCGATTGATGCCCACTTCCTTCGTCACAGCTCTCAGTGCCATATTGATTCGAACTAATGAAATTTTGTTGAATGGAATCCGGTGGGAGTATGCAACCATCTGAATCAATTTCCTGATTATTTGAGAAATCTTCGAGTGCAGCACTGTACTGATTGTATGCATCTTGTAAGCAATCCAACTTTTTCTGTTTTGGCAGTCCTTCCACTTTACCCTGAGCAAAAACCTCAAGAAATAATTTCTCCAATCGATCTACGTCTTTTTTCTCGCCAATACATTGATCCATGGGAGCTTCCATCGAGATTTCCTATAATTTAATATATTTTTCACATAAACAAGGTGCTTACATAAACATCATAACTAGAATTTGTTACTGTACATGATAAATTATTATTATTTTGTAACCTTCATTTCTATTGTTTGGAACTTTTGTCATTGCATAGATCAGATAATACTGGATTTAGAAGAAGCTCATTGGAAAATTTTTATACTAATAAACCAGGCTCTAATTTGAGTATAATATGCGTGAGGTATGAGTATTTTTCCTAAGAGCTATGATTTTTAAAAATAAAATTTAAAGAGAGACTGTGAATTCTTCTGCTGCCTCACATACCTTATCATTATTGCAAGTACATTTGCTCTCTAAATCCTCCGCATTTTCAGGTACAGTTATTTCAGTGTCTAAATCATAGTTTGGCTCTGGCTGAAAACAGTTCAATAATATTTCAACATTTAATAAATTAACATTAGATGTTCATATTAACAGTATTAATATTTATTATAATTATAATTAACTTTTCGATTATTTATTATTAGCATATTTTTTTAATAATATTATATCTGTTAGCTAGATAAATTGAATCATATCACCATGCAGCAATTGAATTATTTTCTGCCACAAGAATTTTCTTCATTTTCATATTTCATTGGAAACCACCAGTAGGCCTTAGGCCTTATTAAGCCAGTAGGTAAAACTTGTTGAAATATTTTTAGCGAAGAATCAAAAAGATCAAATTAATTACATGGAAAATTTCAATCTAATTTCCTTTAAGATTCAGTTCGAGTAAATTTTATTAATTTATTTTTTTTACAATTTCAGGTTTTGTTTCCTAAAATATTGCAAGAGCACCCGTATAAGTGAATAAGTCCTTATTATTCGTATCATGACATTTTCACTTATTGCTTTTCGATATGTATGTTTGACTGTTTGTTCATTACTGGCGTCAAGGTTTCAATCTTTCATAAAAAAAATACATTCTCATTGGAATTGATGAATATGGTCGATTCACATTATCGATATTACATTATTTTAATTTCAATCTTTCATGAGACTTAAGTGCCTACCTTCTTCATGTGCTTATCAGGTTTCCTTTGAGAGCATTTTTTCTGGGGCTTGAGCTGTTGCAATTCACACTTCTGATAAATCGGCTCGATCTCTTCATAAACTATCTTTTTCACTTTGTGTCGTTTTGAAACTGTATTAAAAGCTTTAACTAGATCTCCTACTTGACTAGAAATGTCCACTGATAGGCAGCCACTGTGAAAAAAAAGAAAATCATACCAATTTACCAATAAACTTTTTTCTGGAACAACATGTGTGATATACACATTCAAATAATGGGGTTAGTACAAATAAAATATAAATACGAGTACACGAAGTAGAGAGAACCATCTTTTAATATCAATATTATTTTTTAATAGCAAATCGAGATCTCTAAATTAGTTTATTCGTGTACAGGTTGAGTTTTTTTAGGTAGGACTATTCAACGTTAAGAAGCAGTTCTGAATGTTTCCTGTATAAAACATCATTGCAGAGAAAATTATTTTATTCAAGTGAAAATTCAAACATTAGCACAAAAATTACAAAGTGAAATATTTTTCATTAAATTAAATGCATTGCTATGAAAAAATCTGACGAATAAAAATATCAGAAAATGATGTTCAGTATTGAACTGAAAATATCCATATAGTAATGCATGTAATACTTGGATGATACTCCTCCATTCAATTTCCTGTATACCTGATAATAGCATGCATAGATCTGACCATTTCAGTTTAGCCTGAAGGCCTGAGTAGTGAGTATGATTACTAGATAGCTACAGAGAGGTTCATAAGTACTAAAATTCACTTATCTTCCGAATTCAGTAGAAGCACACAATATTGAATTATAAAGCGTTTGAATTTTGGGTTTGTCTGGTAAAATCAAATGAATATGAACCATAACATTATAAATAGTTGAAATATTGAAAAATTTTCTTTGATATTAAATTATAGGCTAGATGGAATCATGACGTGGGTTCAGTGGGTGCTTTGAAATCATCAAGTCTCTCTTCCAGTTGAATAAGTAACTTATATCATTGGAGAACTTATATCATAAGTAACTTATATCATTATCAGAACCCTAAAAGCTGATGTAAATTAAGTACAGTACCATAATGTACAGGGTTGGTGAAAATTATGGAAACGGCTTCATATTTCTTATACGAAGGTAATTTGACGAAATGTGACATTGGGGGTCGTACTAAAATTGAAAATACTAATTTACTGTGACTTCAAAAATCTGGTCCGCCATCTTGGATCCGCCATATTGAATCTAACTTCATTTTTTTAAATGGTAAGGTGGTCATGTTATACATGATTTCTATATAGGATTTCAAGAGAAAATGAATAGCGAAAACCGCACATCGATATGTCAAACGGTTTTAAAGATATTTCAATTATTAACCAGACATATTTACATTGTCAGAGTCGTAAGTATTGGAGTAACAAATATTAGAACGGCTTGATATCTCATAATACAAAGGTAATTTGATGGTTGAAGTGATTGATAATCCTACTCAAATCGAAATACCACTTTAAAGTGACTTTTTCAAATTTAGTCCGCCATTTTGGATTTGCCTTTATTTTTCAAATGATGAGGTGGTGATGCGATACATGATTTCAATACGGAATTTCAAGGCAAAGTGAATGGTGAAAACCGCACATCGATAAGTCAACCCGCTTTTGAGATATTAATTGATTTAGAGTAAAAATGTCTAATTAAAAATTGAAATATTTTAAAAACTGTTTGACATATCGATGTGCTGTTTTCGCCATTCATTTTCTCTTGAAATTCTGTATCGAAATCATGTATAACATGACCACCTTACCATTTAAAAAAATGAAGTTAGATTCATTAGGGCGTATCCAAGATGGCGGACCAGATTTTTGAAGTTACAGTAAAGTAGTATTTTCAATTTTAGTACGATCCCCAATGTCACCTACCGTCAAATTACCTCCGTATAAGAAATATTAAGCCGTCTCCATAATTCTCACCAACCCTGTATAATATTCTTTTAAAAAAATATGCAGGTTACAATCTGCTAGTGGGAAGAAACACGCTCACTGCTGAAACTTTCCATCAAAATGAACAATATAAATTATTCCTTCATATTCATAATAATAATAATATGAGAATTCAGCTAGAAAAATGTATAAGTTTACCTGGAATATGCTCTCAAGCTAACACTGCGCAAATCATCTTCGTCACTTGATGCTTCCAAAGATGTAACATCAGTCTGCTGCACCGGCCTACTCTTCTGCTTTTGAGATGGCTCATCATCAATTCTATGCTTGGTCGCTGTGCGGTGCTTTGCTCTCCGTCGTTTGTCTTTCACTGACGACTCATCATCCTTTTTCGTTCTGCTTCTGAGTTCAAATTGTAATTCGATTACATTCAGTAAATCAACTGAATAAAAATATACGTTTAATTCACACCCCATTGGCCATTCCATTGTTTAACCTATAGCCTCACGATTCAAATTTTTTATTTGAGTATCCACATTCATTTCAAACTATTTCAAGCATCTCTAGAGTAGTATAGAACATTGAATTGGTAAGGAATATTCATATTAGTAGGTACGGTATTGTATTAGTATACAATGACAGAAGAAATCAATATTTATTTTCGTAGAATACGGTAAGGCATAGGCGTCGCGCCGGGGGGGGGGGGACACGTGCCCTCCCCCAACATCTTGTAGAAAAGATGCTGCTGAAATCTGCTAAATAAAATAAATATCTTGTGGTACTTAATTATTTGTGTTCAGGCCTACACAAAGTGATTTCTGAGCATTTCATTGAGTAGACTAATATATAAAAGTACCGTGTTGTAGTACTATGCTTTCCGGCTCATCTTACCCTAATTTTGTGCATCCCCCCCCCCCCAAATCCATGGCTCACGTTACGCCTATGTGGTACGGTCTTAGACCATGTATAGAATAGACACGGCCTATGCTATAAATGTTGAAGCAAACATGAATTGGCTGATTAGGGGCAAATCATTATAGTCGAAACTATACGAGCGTTCTTGGGGCAAGACCACAAGTCACAACTATACGAGCGTTCTTTGCTTTCGTATTATACACTAACAGTGGCGCCGACTTTGGGGGGCAAGGCACTTTCTGCCCTCCCAATAATTACTTTGGGGGGCAATGCATGTATTTTGTTGTGCCCCAATTTCGGTATTTTGGTAGTGTAGCTCTTGATATTTTTCTCAATTTTACAAAGGAAGTTAGTGTAGTCGTGCATATTTGACATGTGATCAGCTGAAATAATCTTGTCTCTCTCGCACACTCACTCGCTCTCACTCTCTCTGAGGGGCAAGAACAGTAAAGATGTTTGCTTCAAAGACTTCTTATGTGAAGATAGGGAAGATCGTGTCTATTCTATGTATGGTCTAAGGGTACGGTATTCAAAATCTTCCAACTGTGCGTGGTAGTAATTTCTCATTTATAAACTAACTTTCTGTCGAATGAATTCTTAGATCAGTCATATTATCTCAAGGAAATACGAAAAAACCATGACGATAGGATGTATATCACATAACTCAAACAATGGAATCTGATAGGATTCATAGTACATGAATACATGTGAATAATTAACGCACGCAAATTGTAGGAATCATAGTAGGGATTTTGGTTGGATAGCTAGAATATTGGTTGCTAGAGCATTCTACCTAATTTGGTAAAGTTAGTAAAGATAATTTTATCCAGTGAGTACCGATCATCAACAGCACTAAAAATTTAAAAAAATATATAAAATTTTGTAAAATCTCACCTTGCTTTCAATTGAATTTCAGACTCAGGTCTGGAAAGCAACGGGATAGATAGGGCGGAAGGATGTCGATGAGGCTTTTGCTTATAGTATCTGCAAAATTTTAAATGACATAATGTCACCAGCGACTGAGTAATAGAATTTGTTTTATTATGAATAATAATGATTATCGAGAATAATTCAATAAGAATAAAGATTTAACAGCGTCAAAGTAGTGCATTTCAATTACAACCTGTTAATCATTTCTCATGTGTATTAAATGGTTGTAAATTTCAATCGCAATACAATTTATAGTTAATTAAAAATTCGTACTTGAGGACACCCTAAATATAAATTTCTCATAGAAGTCAAAATATTCAAATTATATTGTAAATCATATAGGCTACTATGACTCTACAACTACAATAATAAATGTTTGAGTAAAAAATACAGTTATTAATATACTCGTATATTTGAAACTTCTTGACTGTGTCATAGAGTAACTATACTGTGTTGTCTGTGACTGTGTATTGGCCTACAGCACCTCCTCCTTAGACTCGATTATATTCAGCAACTTCAAATATTTACATTTATTCGTAGAAAAAAGTGATCAACTGTACAATTTTATGTTTAGGAATCAAACTTCTATTGAATATGATAGATCAAGTTTCTGTGATTTTGCTTTGTAAAATCAAGATTAATATTGGGGCACTAATAAGTCACTACTATTAGCTTACAACATCTTTGTTAACGAATATTTCAGAGTTTCCAATACCTTGGAGTGTTCACCATTACTTGACATTGATGCGAGCCTGAAGGCTTGCTTTTCAATGGTACTCTTGATGGTGGTAATGGGTACTTCAGGTACTGACATTGTTTTTCATTTTCCTGTCCAGACTCTGAAAAGAGATTATCAAATCTTTGTTGTTAACTTTATTATTGTATTCTTTCTAAAGTATTTTATTGAACTCATTGCACAGAGAAAACTTATTCTTATGGGATTAAAATGTCAATAATAAGGTTTGGGAATAGTTTTCCCAATATTCATCAAACGTTTTTTTATACGTACCGTGTACATCTTGTCTAAAATACTGTCAATACAGGTTTGATTCACAATTTTGGTTAGTTTTGGAGTAACGGAATTCTATTATAATCCACTCTTATTAAAATATTATTCTATTAATAATGTTATTTTATTTTTCTGTCGGTGCAGCATAGTTCCAATTTTTCGTGAGTGGTTAATGAGTGGTAAAGGGATGGTACAATTAATAATCTATATATTATAGTTATATTATATTAAACTATATATTAATCTATAAAATATTAATAATCTAGCTTATTAATTAGGAAATTCATTTCATACTCAAATCACATTTGAGCTGGAGAGATGTCTTAAACAACGAACAAGTTGAAAACATTATCCTTATATTTTAAAAATTAATATACATTAGGCTTCATTTAACAATGTCATCCTCCAGCGGCAGCACTCGATTGCGATATATCTATCTATGACACCTATTACAGAATAATCTGCTCACTTATTTTGGAATAAATAAGTAGACTATAACTCATTGAATTATATTGATCCTGAACAACTCACCAGGCTCTTTATCACGATGTGATGGTGGGTTGGCACCTTTTGACTTATGTGTTCTCTGCTTTCCATTAGGTTTACACTCCTGCCTGTAACCTCGTGAAGCCTGTTGACAGTCATACTTCCCACCATTCTGAAGGTAGTTCCTTTCATCCATATATTTGTTCGCCATTACTGGTCAATAAAAAATGAATAAATCAAAATGAAAATTATTCTAAAGTTTTTCACTACATTAAAAATTTCTCAAGCTAAAGTACTTGAACTCATTCAGGTCATCGTCATGATTCAAAGAGAACAAATTAAATTGAAATTTCAATCAATTAATCAATCAAAATAATTTCTATTTTTTGTGACATCACATCACATCATACAATCAAAGTGCAACAATATTCTTCTCTACAACAATAATTAAGCAATAATATAAATTATAGCAACAACCGGTTAAAACCTGTTTCACTAATACAAACTTAATATAAAGGCCAAAACAAAAAATACTACTTGCTAAATTATAATAATTTGTACGCAAGTAGGAGATTAATTTTTTCTAAATTGCTACATTCACGCTTTAAAAAAAGAAGATCCATGTGTTTTAATATTTTCATTCACAGTACACAAATAATCAATATAAAATTAATGTGGTTTTTCATGACGAAATACTTGTAGAAAATTCTTTTATCAGAATATAAAATTATAGAAGATTTATGCCGGGTTTCACCAACATTGGTCAAATATTTAAGGATGTTCAAACGCATCAATAGGTGAAAAGGTTATTATCACACTATGTGAAAATTTGACCGGCAATTTTTTAGTTGTCGCAGAAAATAATATTGATCTGTGTACATTGGTGCATTGCTATATTAGCAATTTATCCGGCTGTTTATGTATGAGAATTCCAATCACTTGAAATTCATTATAAAAGATCAGCTGGAGTTTCCGTTCCTTTTAACAATTTTTCACCGTGTGTGCCATGGCCTTTTTTTGAACATGGTCAAATTCTATTTGTCCAAGGTTGGTGAAACCCAGCATCAGAATTTTAATATTACCGTAAGTTACTATTATTAAATTTAATTTTATATACTGGTATTTTAAAAATATGATTTAAAAAAATTATACTTACACGCTACCTATTTCTTAATTAATAATAAACCGTTATAGGCCTAACACTAATACTATCGTACCGTACCAATATTTCAGAAGTAAAATGCTGAACACCGGTACAATATTTGGTTTTTATCAAATTTTCTATGGTAGCCTACCTGACTTTCATATCATCTATTATTCTAGAATTTGAATTTATAGAAAATGCTTGTACTTTTAAAGTGAAGAAGGTCTGAAGTAAGAAACTGTAGAAGTAGAATTCCATAGAAATTCTGGCTCAGTTCATTGTTCCTTGAGAATTGCAGAGAGTAGAAGCTGTAGCCTCATTTTTTGGCAAAAAAAAATTGTTTTTTCTCGACCGATTGAAATAAAGTCAGGAAAACTGGGAGACAAAAGTGGAAAAAGTATTTGGTTGCCTATTCCATAAGTAGATTATTATAGTACCTACATGGTATCTGGCAAATAATATAATTGATACCTGCAGCCTAAAAGGTTTATTATTTACTGAATGTGACAAGAAATGTAGAGTATTCAATTTGGAATTAATTTCTGGGTGAAGTGAGTTTTAAAAACTCAATAGAAATTCAAAAATATTGGAAGCTTTTACTGTTTTACATGAGTATCTTCATTGTTTACAAATCGATTGTAAAACAGTAATTATTTTCAAGAACTTTTTGCGGACTCCTCTTCATTATCCAAATTATTAAATCCATTAAATATGATTTTTCATTTTACTGTAATACTACTCGCCTACTGTCAATAAAATACGGTGCACCTGCACAGCAAACAACCATCTAGACAACTATGTTTACATGGAGTGAGAGCCGGAGAACTTACCTCATAATAAAAAAGCCAGGATAGTAAAATTCTATCATTCACGTTCGTGTTTCAACTAAAAACAGCATATTGTATTTTTTAATTATTCACAATTGTAGATTTTTGAACTTGATAATTGTTAAACAAAAACTAAAGATGATGACTGCCTTCTTCTTGAATACGGAAAAATTTCCCAACTTGTTTACATCCACTTTTTCAAATGTGTGACCAACGATAAGTAATCAATTATCATTTTTTTAGTCTGAAAAAATATATAGCAGGATGCAATTAACTTGTCATAAGTCAGCTGATCGACATATGATCACAGATACAGCTTGTTGAAAATCACGATCACCAGCATTCAAACATATGACGCGAGTGTGATTAGCTTGTTATAAGAAAACTGTGCCTATTCATGATGTTGGAGTTGTCAATTTTTTTCCAACGTACTACTATTAATAGCACAGACTTGTGCTAAATCCAAGATTTTTGAATACCCTTTTATTATACTGTAGTAGTCTAGTAGAGTAGGAGCAGTCATGACCGAATTAAATAAAGTGGCACAGTCTTTGTACATATAATTTTCATGTATTTATTAGACAGTGTTATTAGAGATGTAAGGGACAGATTTATGAGAGGCAAGTAGTCTTGTTGCTAGTGTCCTCCAGCATTTGAGCCTCTAAAGCCTGAAATTGCCTACAAACAACTACCCCACTATAATGTACCATGTAGAAAATTTGTAAGCACTGGTATAACTACCGGTATTCAATTTTTCCGTCATGTTAATGGAAGAGGTCATATTATAATTCATCGCATGGCTACTAATCTTGGTGGTTGGCTAGTTAATAGGGTGGCGCCATTGTATAATCAACCATGTCTTTCTAGACCTAATGATAAGTGGAATGTTATTCCATACTCAACCTAGTACGGTATTCAAAATTACATCCTTTGGTGGCTTAGCTTGTAGGGTTCACTCTTCTAATTTGAGACAAATGTGTTTGCTATAAAATATGTAGGTAATATTGCTAATAAGCAATTTTCAGTACATATACTTCAACTCAATTGACAATGAATTGTTACCGTGTTATTCTTAAGCTGCGTTTACACCATGTGACTTGTTTAATAAACTTGTTTATACACCGCATGTAACAAGTTTTCTGTAACTTTTATTACATAACAAAAGTATATATTTTGTTATAGGCCTATGACAAGTTACATGGTTGTATTTGTAACATTTTTGTGAAACTTGTTATATAACAAAAGTTTTATAAACAAGTTACATATAGTGTAAAAAAACGCAGCTCTAGGTTGATTAATTGAATATCATTATTTCCTGAAACACCGATTCAATTTTTTTATGAGGTTTTACAAAAATGAAACTTTTTTTATATATCAAGATAATTTATTACAAAACTAATTTCTACAATATAAAAATTCATAAACTATTAAATAGCAAATATATATGAGTTAATAACATAGGCTATAATTGAACTAGTACAATAATAATTTCACACATAAACTTACATAGTTTAACACACAAAAGGATATTAATCAAATTTGTTCTCTTGCTAAATTTTTATAACACTTGAGTGTTTAGTGAGAATGAAATATTTCTCTGCTGAAAAATATATCTATCATTTCAAAATTAAATAAAACATACCGGTACTGTCAAACAAGATCACATTTCAATCTAAAAAATATAAGAGAAGATCAAGCATAAAAAATTGAATAAGATATGTGTGAGAAATTAAATTACAGTAATGATGAATAAATTCATACGGTAATAATAAATAATATTAGAATAGCTCTTAAGTTGTGTTGGCGATTTTTAGCCTACTTCTAAAAATGATGATAACATAGTAGAGCTTACTTCATAGAGCATATGATGCTATTGATTGATGTTATGTATATAATAAAATTAAATAAACTAGTATCGTACATTTAATCCACTATAGTGCTACACTCTGTACAAATAATAGAAACCTAATTTTTATTAATGGGAAAACATTTCCATTATAATACTTAGAGAATACATTTGCTATGAGCAAAAATAATCACTATATGTTGTAAAACATATATGCTTAGTGTTTGATTTGATACAAATAGGAAGAGCTTCACTTGTTGAGCACAGAATAGCCTATGCGGTCTCAACAGAGTGGCGGATTACCACTTCAGCTCACCAGGAATGTACTTGTCAATCAGGCCTTGGTAATAGGGGATTAGTGACTCAATGTCTGGCAGTTTCGTACTCTTGGTGTAAAGGTCGTATTTGCTGTAAAAAACAAATAATAAATTATAGTTTACCAAAATCACAATATACAGTTTTTTATTTTTAAAAAACACACATTGTTCTATTATATGAATCCAAGTAGATTATTAGAAAGGAAACCTTTGAAAAGCTTCTTTAAAGCTGTTGGCACTTGGAGAATGGAATGAGGAATTCAAGCAATAATCAAGATTTCATTCAATATAAGAAGGACTGGTGAAGGACTACTACCTAAAATAATCTGATTCAAAATAGCATAACCCAAGGAACAAGAAGAAATGAGATGTGAATGTGAGTATTTATTCCCTTCATTTTTTATGTCACCTAGAATCTACTATGACGTCCGACGTGGGCTGAAATATCCTAAATATTCTTAAACTTAATATTCTCATTTATCTCAAATGAAAATGATCTGATAAAATACTATTCTCTGTTCATGTGCAGGACATAATTGCTCGTGATAAGCTTATTGGGGTCTAAAACGTAGAGTTCTTTAAATGTCATTGGGAATTCTGAATTTGAATATTATTATCTATAGAGAATTTCCATACTTACTTGAACTCCAAAACCCATTTCTTCATGTCCAAGTCCTTTTCTGAGCAAAGATAATCATAGCTTCCACCTGAATGCCATGGGTAGAATGAATGGAATCTGAAAGGCAAGTGTGTAGCACGTTATAGGCTAGATCTCAGTAAAAAAAACAACATTTTTTTGTAAATAGGAATAAATATTTAATCAATTGATTCTCAATTCGAATGACACGTGAGTATGAAATCAATATGTACAAAATTCATTCTATAAGTTGAACTCTTAATAGTATTATTCAAATATTCAGAACTTATAAATATAGGTTCTGTTACAATTTTCAAGTTGAACAGGCTACTAGATAAATCTCAAAGATAAATGAAATTTTAAAATCTAATGTGAATCCTGTGATACTCCTCCAGAAAAAAGTTCAGCGATAAAAATCATTCAATAATAATTCAATCCTTATTATTTTGATTGTTTCATTAGGATTAAAAGTTTCATTTTGTAAAAAAAATCATTCCGTGTCATCGAGTTAAGATAAGTTTAGGAGTAGAGTTTAAAACAATGTGTTCTGAAAGTAGTCCACTTTCAATTCATTAGATGTGTATTATTTGTTAAGAGTGGCAACATTTTTCTATTCTTATCCATACTGGTAAATTACCTGATCATATAGAGAGCGACCTCTGGTAGCCTTGTGTTGTTGTATTTCAGGAATCTGTACATGTACTCATCATGCCCCCAAGACATCATAACGCTATCCAAGCCACAGTTCTTTTTGTATATTCCATACTTGGAGCTGGAAATTAAGGAAAGAGAATACATCATTATTAGACTCAAAACAACTTTAAAGCAAGAATTGAAAGAGTAATATTACATTATATTTTCCAGCAAATATTGAAAATACACTCAGTTGAAATTAATTCATGTTAGTAAAAATTTCATTAATTGATGAACTTGAAGTTGAATCAAAGTTAGAAAAACAATTCATAATAACCATGGAAATCATAAATTATAATGTTGACAATATTTTTTTTATACTGTAAGCCTACTGTGTTTAATGTCATTAATATAAGAAGGCGTTATGAGTAAAAATATTTATAATTATGCTGATTGATTACAGAGTCAAGTACCTATATGATCAACGCAATTGCCTTGGCTAAATAAGTGATTGAAATTGCATTTTGCACTGGGAATGAAATCTTCAATTTGAGATCATTTAAGAGCACGTTTTTATGAAGTTCTTCAAGAGTCTCATCAATTGCACAAAATCTAATAGTCAAAAACTCACAATATTTATTTTTTAGGTTCGATTTTATACTCACTTGTACTTTGGATTGAATCGATCAGGGTTCGCCTGGAAACTACTATCTCTGTAAACAATGCTATCAGCCCACGCACAGCCAACTGGGAATGTGTCTCCGACTACGGCCCACTGTGGCTCGTCGTAGAATGCTAACACCTGTAATAAAATTGCATTGCGAATATAAGTACGGTACAAAAAAAAACAGAAATATAAATAAGGAGTGATAAATTTATATTTTGAAGAGATATCAATTTGATAATAACAATATCATTGATTATATTTTATCAATAAAGTCAGGTCGATATAGCTGACTTTTTCAATAATATATTTTACAATAGGACACAAAACATAGGACCTATAACATCAAAATATACTATATTACAACACATTACTTGGCACTATATTTCAACATATTATCATCAAAATAATTACATCATACTTCCATCATTTTCACAACAAATTACACCATACAAAGTACTTTATATATTTCAGAAACATAATCCTGTAACTAATATTTCGACACTGTTACTGGTATGTTTAACTCCCATGTTATGATTATTACCATTTTGGATTATATTGTACTGATAAAAACATGACGAAATGATAATGCCATGCACAGAAATCCACTGATATTGTCAGAGATATTAAAATAAGTCTATATAAATGAAAATTCTTTGATGTTTTACAATATTGTCACTAATAAATTCCACCCACTTTCCCCCATTTATGAGTGTTGGAATGATGGAAAACATATATCAATATTAAAAATGTATTGAGTGACATTATAGAAAATAAGAGAAAAGTTGAAACAATATAGGCTACAAGAGAAGTTAAATTCATAATATTATGTAAAAAATATCAGTCAAATTAATATTCCTATAAAATCCAATAATTTCTTAGGCGGATTTCTGTCATGGAGAGAATCAGATGACAATGATATATTATATTAATTACCCACTGTACTATTATTTTATGTAATATTTGATATTGGATAATGTGATGAGATTCAACCGGATGATCAGTCCATAGCAACGAGTTCATAGATAACTGAATATTAAAGACAATTTGAAAAAAATAAATTAGTAATTACCTTGCCCAGATCATGGATGAGTCCTGTAAGGTGGAACCAGTCATCATCAGGATGCTCTGCTCTGATTCGTTCGGCGGTTTGGAATGCATGCACCACATTGGGAATGTCCACATCGGGATCGCTCTCGTCCACCAAGTCATTCAGCTTGAACAGAGCCTCCATTATTGTCGCTTCAAACGTGTCAAACCTCAGCCATCTGTCCATTCTTCCTGAAAATTCAAAATGAAAATGTTGCAGAATATTGTACGGTATGTTAGGAAAACTCTTAAAAATTACATGGACATTGATTGCTTTTTATGTAAATTGCATATTTATGAGAAGACTATGATAATTGATATCACAAGAAGTAACTACAGTAACATGTTCTTCATTCATTATTACTGTATTAAAAAATTATCATTATTGATGATCCTCAAGTGTAATATATCTGATAATTATAATTTATAATAGTTTATAATTAATGATATCATTGAAATCATCTACAAATTCATTACAGATATTAAGGAATAATAGTAGCCTACTGAAGTTGAATATTGATTTTTTTCTTTATTTATTTTAAAAATATGTTATCATTTTTCATGAAAATAATACAAGTCTTTCGTGACATCTGATGACTCAAAAAGTAACTAAAATTTACAATAAAAATGCCATTTTATCATTACTAATATTAAACTATTATTTAGCTTTTGATTTACATTCAAATTATTACTATTATTTTTTCCCAATGAACTGATTCTATTAAAATAATGAAAAGGAAAAAGTGTTCTCAATGTTGAATCTTGTTCAGACATAACTTGTAACAATACCGCGGTACTGGAAAAAAATTGTGTATGGAGATTGTGAAAACATATCAGAAAAATCCTTAGTTTTCTTGCAAAAAATGGCAATCTATATTTCAGTTACTCACCCTGCACAAAGCCAACGGTTTGGTGTGTGTGCATCTGCAAATAGGTCTGTCTCACTCTCTCTTTCATCGGATCATTTTCGTTGATGCTGTAGTCCCTGAACTCTGAAATTGGCTTGTCAGCGAATTTCGGCTCCGGCCTCAGAAGCTCTGAGGGATCGAAGATCTCGCGTCTTTTCTGAAATGAAGGAAAATAATAATTAGCCTATAGTTGAACTTCAATTGAATGAAACTTGATTAAAATGAATCTTCTCTATTGCTCAACGTTTTCTAGTACCTAATTATTGCGATTAAATTTCTAAGAATAATCCATTTCCTCTATAGATAATAATTGGTAATTAATAAAGCTTGAGCTTGTATGAATAATGCATTCAACGATGGAATGCTCTCAATATTATCTTTGATTAATTAGCTATAGACTAATGAACGAATCATGCCTGACTTTTCCAGTTTTATTCTAAATTCAAGCAATCAAAAAATCATTTCACTACAATACTGATAATATTACTATTTTCTAATAATAGGTAATGAATATATAAGATTCCGAAGTATATTTCCATTGTTTTGTTGTGCAATAAGCCTAATGAACTCCGTTCACTAATCTTTATTACCTGCAAGGAACTGAGCTATTAAGCTTTCTGGAAAATATTCAGTTGGCTATAAATTCGTAAAAACATCACATAAAGACTAAGCTATCTAAAATGAGGAAGAGTGCTAAAATTAGGCTCAATTTCTTAACCGCTCAAAGTCAATACGGTAATTAATTTTCAAAGGAATGAATGAACTGCTCATATCTGGCTTTTTGTTGCTGCTTGCTTGGATTGTGAGCGACCAATGTGAACGATTGATAAATAATGTTCATAGTGTATTTTATCATAAACGCAAGTATTGATTCTTTCTCTTTATGATGATAAAATTCAAAGTTGAATCCAAAGTTTACAAGAAAAAACCAGTTGAAGATGTTTGATTATTTTTTCTATTGCACAAGTTATTGGGAATGAGCTATATAGTAGTAATAGTAGTAATTCATCTTCTTACAAGTCATTCATATACAAGTAATATTCATCTTAGTATCGTATTGTTTGAATTAGCTAAGCAAAAATATACTATTGTACTATCATTGGCTAGATAATACTATTGTAACACTAGACCCTTATTTGATACGTTCATTATCAGAAAGAGATAACGTTATTTACAGCCTACTGAATACTGATAGTATTATTCAGATATTTTATGTAGAGTACGTTAGGCTATTATATAGTGAGTTCCCCTGATGGTCATTGACAATAATACCAATTTTTTATTGAATATTTTCCATGTTAGTTTTCCATTTTTTAT
Source organism: Laodelphax striatellus (assembly GCA_017141395.1). Classification (NCBI taxonomy): domain Eukaryota; kingdom Metazoa; phylum Arthropoda; class Insecta; order Hemiptera; family Delphacidae; genus Laodelphax; species Laodelphax striatellus. Next base: position 29,805,618 of record CM029532.1, read on the forward strand.
TTCATTTGATGTCCTCCTCACTATTACTCGATCGTAGAATTATCATATATTTGCAATTTATATTTCTCTCTCTTGAATGGAGTTAAAAAAATATATTCTACAATTTTAATACTCTCCAAATGGACTCATATATTTTTCATCATCAAAATAACTTTAGTATGACGCAAAAAAATTACTCCAGGAAAAATAGAATTCCCTGATTTAGAGATTTAAAGTAGGCTATCAATAATTCGAGTAAAAGTCTGATAAAGACCAAAAACTGAATAATTTTCGAAAAAAAAATAATTTGAAGTAGCATACAAACTCAGAGAAAATTTTTTTAATGTAACTGAATTAATTTTAACTGAAGAGAGGAACGAGTTTATAAAATTAATTCACGAAATTTTCTTTTAGTCTGTGTAGTAAGTTATTTGAAAAATGTGGTGAATTTATGAGCTATATAATTTAAAAATAAATAAAATTAATAGAAAAGTATCAACATACCATCATCATTTTGGTGAGGTCCCTCATGGTTGAACAAAAATAAAATCCTGATGATGAAAGAAATAAAATTAGCACTAGTAACGGCGATTGTTAGACGTGGTGATCCTCCAAGTAGAGTATGGTGAGTTATTCCTTGAGTGATTGTTGCTTGTATGAAAATGCTTGAGTTTCAATTTGTTTATGATCACGTTTTGTCAAGATTCTCACTCCCAAATACCACACACGCACGACGAAAATAGCTTCAAAATCAACTCTGGTAAACAGGCCTATTATGCAGTTTTTAGACAATGACGATCATCTTCCCTTCAAACATCATGCGATAGGCGATTTTAGACCAATTTACTCAATACTCAACGTTTACGCTAGTTCTACATTAAATTTGTGATTCATACCATAAAATCAACTCCATGACGTTCACATTGCCTAAAAACATGCGTCCTCAATATTTTTCGATTTCTCTGACGTTTTCTGCTCCAATAGAGCTACAACCAAGAAAAATCTTAAGCAAAAGTACTAGGGCCGGGCCTGCATGCACACCGGATTCGAAAATCACATGATCGATAGTACAAACTTTCAATCTGATTTGCATGCCATTGAATAATAACACGGCCTAATATTATAGATCATCTATTATAGTAGGCCGTGATAATAATCGAATGCTCTGAAATTATTAGCTATCATACCTGATGGTATTGAAACTGGAAAGCACTCTAGATAAATAAATATGCATTAGTCCCAGAAGAAGTCGCGGTGCCTTGAAAAGCTTGCAGATTTGAGAAAAAGACATATACAAACTTGCTGAATTCAACAAGTAGAAGATAGGGAAGATCGAACTCTCTCAGCGCCCAGTCTCCCCCACCCCCCCACAAACCATTTAATTTTAATAGTAAATGATTGTTTACTAGAACTACAGATGAAGTTCTTGAGGAGATGGCAAGATGTGGAAAGATAAAAATTTGTTCTGAGATATATTCAGATACCTTTGAAAACAAAAGACATTTCAAGTGTTGAAAACGTTAATATTTTTTAATGGTTAATGTTTTTTTTTTTAAATTGTATAAGCCTACATTTTTATTATTTGATGCTATAGGCTACGCTATAAAAGACTAGTTCTGTTTGAAGTAATTTCTACTCATAGATCCTTGTTTTAGTTTATTACTTTGTATGAATAAATTGTAAATTACATATAGTAAAACTTGGTTTTATTACTTCCATTCATTCATAACTAACAAATAAAAGACTCAGAAGCCTTATTGTTATATTTGAAATAGTAATTCTTTCTAACTATTTCGAGAGAAAATTTAAAACCACATTGGACCAATGGAAACATTCTGTAACATCTAAATAAAAATATAAAGTATGAGATTGTAATAACAAGTACGAGTTAGTATTATGAGGTAATATAGGCTATACCATGTTAAAGCTGCAATGCTGGAGTTGTGTTCAAAAAACGAAAAATTATTTGTTTTTAATGTTTGGATTTCAGCTATCGCAAGACCTAAAAAGTAGTCTAAAACAGTGTTATGTACCTGTCAAATATTAAAATTTCCTGGGGGAGGGCCCTTGGACCCCCCTTATGTCTATGGGTATTCAGACCCCCAGTGATGGGTAACCCCAAGTCAATTTCTGGCTACGCCACTGACCTAAGTTATTTCGGATCTTAAAATCATAGGAAGTGCATACAGCCATGCAAACTGAAAGGCTATGCAGAATACAGTGTACAAGTCTGTTGCAATTGACGCTCATCAATATTCACTTCTTTGTTGAGAGATCGTTCGACCGAACACGCTTCAGATTTAATAATAATGAGCAAAGTAACTGATTGAATAAAGATTATTATTTTTTAAATTAGACTGTTTTAATGTTCATTATTATTAATTATTCAGGCTCTGATGTATTCTCAATTTTCAATCTAGTGTCATCTACCTCATTCTGACCCCTTCAATTTTATCTTTTTCCATTTCAAATTTGTGTGTGGAATAAACTGGTTCATCACTTCTCAAAAAAAAATCAATTAATCGATGATAACAATAATTCAATAAAATCAGAAATTGGTTGATAACTAGCATCTCTGGTGATGATGAAGTTCATTCATATTGATAGATTATAGTTGGCCTGTATTCTGTCCTTTGGCATTCTTATCTCACTTGCCCTCACGTTTCAGATCTATTTAAAGTCGGGAATCACCGAAAATAGATTACCTTATCTTGTTTATAATTGCTCAATTATCATTGATGACATTGTATCTTAATAAGAAGCTAAATAATAAATAATTGTTATCTTCAATTAAAACTAAATCACCTTCAGTCTTCTTTTCTCTACAGAGGAAATCAAAAAGCACGTGTTTTCGTGAAAAATTATCCAATGCGTTGAATAAACTCTTCTTCATTATGAATCCTTGAGTTACTACTATGAATTTTAAAAAAATTATTGGAAATTCATAATTACTCTTTTACATGATGAACAGGCAGATTATTCTCTTTAAATGATGATTGTGTTAAAAAAATAAGATAAGGATGAAGGGGCCGTGTATGCTGCCATGCTAGCAGCTATCCCTTTGCGAAGAAGTAGATGCTTCGCTTAGCACTCCCCTAATTCAGTAACCTTGGAAACAGAGCATCAAGCATCATTGAAATAAGAAATCTACTGTATGTCCAACCCTAGTAAAAGTATCTACTCTGCCATATCTTGAGTATCTTTCCAGTTTGTCTGTCCAACCCAATCACGCACATAAAGACGTAAATGAAAAATTTAATTTGGAAAAAATTCTCAATTGAAAATTGGTAAGCTGATTGAATTTTTTCATTAATTTTCTTCTCACCTTCCATTTATTCCTGTACCACTTGGGTTGAAGATAAGTCTATTACCTTTATTGTTAATGTATTCATGGCTTATCTAAATATTTATTTATGGCTCATTAAGTAGATATAAATAGTGTTTATTGGAAATTCATGGCTGAACGTCAGAATTGATATCAGGAGAGGTCAGGCTGAAACCAGAGACCTTGTACATACTCCCCTCTTCCCTACTGCGCCTTCTCCTCCTCTCTGTATCTGTATGTTCAACAATCCTTTTATCGGAAATAATCAAAGCTGTAAACATACAATAATAAGGCACGATTTTTAAAATCAATAATTCTTTTAATATTGTTGACCATTGTACCACAATTGCTAGGCAATTAAAACTTCAACTCAAGTTCAATAGGAAACTTTTTGTGTGTTGAAATAATTTTAGTTTTCACATTACATCATCAATTTTCAAACTTTCAATTACTGTACTTATTTCTCAATACTCTAATAGCTAGCCAATGGTAGCTCTAATAAGGTGAGTTGATTGAAACTGATATAATATGTTACCAAAAGTGAAGATTGAAATACTGTAACACTAGAGTTTAAAGTTTGAAAATCTACTATTCATTTTCCTCTTCGGAAAATAGTTAGTACCAAGTTCATGATAAATATACTTATGCATTCATACATTATTAGTTGAAAAATAATTACAACATAAATAATCATTGTTTTCAACAAAACACTAGAATATTGCAAATCACGTGCGTCAAGTCAACTGGCGTCAATAATTCTAACAAACTTCAATAATTATTCGAGTCACGCCATATTTTTCATTTTTTAATACTTTGAATTGTTTGTTTGTTTTTGTTATTCTCATAAAAGAGTGCCTCTGAAAAACTATTCCAAGTATCCTAACATCAATCCTGTAAAATCAACTAACTCAGGCCAAATTCATTAATAATTAATTGTAACAATTATGTTACAATATTATTGTACAGTCATGCACAACAATTATTATTGTGTAGCATGTGGCTTGTTGCTTTCAATTTAAAGCCGACGTTTCATGGCTCAACTCTCTCAATGAGAATTTATGTACTTTTCCTATTTCATATTTTTCATACGAAATTTCAATCAAGATCATGTTAGTATTTTCTTTCTTATCAAATTTCTTTTCTTTTCATTTGAACAAATCAAGACTTGTGTGATGAGGTTTGTGAAGAATGAAGAACATAAGGAATTATTTTGTAGCTATTTTATATAACGACCTACAATAATTTCAGCCCTGCTCAATTATCAATATGAGACGTCACCGTTTATCTCTTAAAATAATTTTTGATTATAATTGACTATAAAACAGTGTCAATAAAATGTGAAAATGTCAACACCTGAAATTTATATTGTTTTTTTTTGTCTTAGTTACAAGAGTGACTCATAGAAGGAAGTATTTTATCAATCAGCGTAATATTGTATCTCATCGACATGTGGTTAACCACAGCTTTATCTATCTTCTTCGAAAATTAAGGCTGTAGGCTACTCAGTCACAGATAGAAGAATATATAGGTACTGTATAATAAAGTCTTTCATCATTCAAGTAAATCATTACACTCGTATATCCGTAGATTGATCATTGATAGGTTTCGTTTTCATTACGATACCAATATATTCGAAACTATGTTGAAAGATTTAAATTCTCTCTTTCCCGACAAACACTCGTGAAAAGTCCCAAAGAATCAGTCTTACAATGATAGAAGTGACTTTAAAATAATTGACAATAATTCTTAACTTTGAAATGAATAACTTGAAAGAATTCATTGGCCAAATTGTGTCTTGTTTTTTTATCATAGCATACTTGAAATATTTCATCATTTTCCTCATCTAATTAACTCACAACAAACAAGTTGAACTCATTACAGACGAGCCTCCATTTTTCCAAGTATAGAAGACATCGCCTTAAAATATGGCGTCATGTTGATACATAATTGCTTAGCTAAAGTGGCGTGATAGAAATCACTGCAATTCTGAATTCTTGCAATAATAAGGTATAAGTTGTCTGTATTGACTAGTGTCATAACAATGTGACAGGAAAACGTTTCGAGTAAAATTTCTATGATTCATACATGGAAATTATAAGGAAATTTTAATTATTATCCTGATTGAGGTCTCGAACTATTTCATCATAAAATGGAATGAATATCGGTTATTGGATAGATATTTTGTTATCCCTTTCTGGATGCGATCACGGTTCTTTGCCGTCTGTGTGACCTGTTCCATTTGTTAACACGGTGAGCGATTTTTCAAACTTCACATCTACTGTGGGAGCGAGCCTGGTGTGGCACAGCCTCTGTTGATCTGCATCACGCTCATGACATGACATGTCAATGATCTCTTTTTCATTAATCACTTCAAATTCAAATATTTATTCACTTCATGGTAAGATTCTTATTAGAAATATCAGAAAGAAAATAACTAGTACCGGCTAGACCTGCGTGGAGGAATGGCTTACAAACTTACTCTTACTTTCGTACTCATTCCCAGGATTATCTATATCACCTGAGTTGGTTCCTATCCAACCGCACCAACATATCGCCTCTTTTTCATGCATAAGGAGTTTATAATAAAATCTATGGATCTTAATTGCTGCCTGGCTTAGTTTACTATTTAAATAGCTCCTATTAATCGTCTCTGGGTCGTTTTCTATGTTTACTGTCTCAAGTTCTACATCTCATTTCTCCTTTGAGGAGAATGCCACTCGCTTGGAAAAGCTGATGAGATGGATTTGGCTCATCCACCTAAATATTTATGAAGTAATTCAAGATATGAAGAATGGGTTACCCCCTCTAGTAGGGTTCCTCCTGTAATTTCAAGTTCTGGTTTGAGAAAAAAAACATACAGTATATCTGTTATGAAAGCATAATTATATAATCCAGTGCAATTGTTATTAATAAGGGGGGTTGCTTCCGTAAATCCGGGACAAATGGGGATTTTGTGATTTCAGGGGGGATATGTGTTCCCAGGAAACATATAATCATCATATTCCACCAAAATTTCCTTGTGCTAATTTTTTTTTTGTGCTTGAAAAACCGCGGTTTTTGGCACTTAATTAGTTTTTCACTTTTAATTCGAAAATTATGCATCCTATAGAAAATCCAGCATTACTCGAGTCAGACACCACTCCCAGAGAAGAATCAAGTGGTTTGGATATACCTAGATATCCTAGAAACGGAATATCTGGGTCTGTTGCTTTTTTCTTAAACCTAAACACGAAATTACAGGAGGACCTCTACTAGAGGGGGTAACCCATTTTTCAATCGATTTGAAAAAAATGGCAAATTTAGACGATCAATTGCAGCCAAACCAATTTTAACGTTTGACGTGTCATTACACGCAGTATTTTCTGTTTTTCAATTTTGAACAATATACAATTTTCTGTAGGATGCATAATTTTCGAATTAGAAGTGAAAAGCTGAGAAAAAATGTCGAAAAACCGAGGTTTTCGGGCACAAAAAAAATTTCGTGGACATTTCGGTGGAACATGATGATAACAATTATGTTTCCTAGGAACCCATCAGTCACCCCTTCAATATTCTCATTTGTCCCGGATTTTAATACGGTCATATTTGCAATTGCACTAAACAGTGCACAGTGACGTGCAGTAATAGGATATTACATATTATAGGATATCCTCCATTGGGAGCCTGGCTAATCGTTAGTAAGGAGCGCCAGTCACTCCCTATATTTGGAAGCATAAAATTGTTGCATTGCACTATATAGCCTAGCTGCTTTTAACACAATGTTATCCAGCAGTGCTCTGTTCCCATCACTGGGTTGCGAAGACTAGCTTATGGTTGAGATGTCAATGTGCTAACCACACGACGTTACATCTTTTCTGGTTAATGATCACTCACCTCTGCTGATTCAGTCAAGTGGATGTGAAACTGGCAACCAGCTGGTAGGCCTAAGCCCACATAGGGCTGTTGAGCCATTGACAAACAGACAAACAAAAACATATTATTGGATAACTCCCTTCTTTTCTTCTTTAAAGTATCCTGGGAAAAATTGAGCTAGATCACTTTCCTCTCATCATTAGTTTTTTTTATATTCAAAGTAGTAGATGATTTTCAAGGTTCATACCCCTCTATTATCTTTCTCAAAATCTTCGTATCACAAGCTGCTTCTTACAAGTATAAGCTGAAATAAATTATAAGATGTACAAGTCACAAAAGAAAGTTTTGTCTTTCAATTCTTATTTACGTTGTAATGATAATTTTTCATTAATGAATGATATGAATGAATATATATCTATGAATGAGTACGATATTTACACGATAACCAGTTTAAAGTCCGGTAAGAGGCGAGCCCCCTATGATGTAGGCAAAACGTCATTGATCACCTTGAACACATTTAACGGATCTTTTTATGACCACTTTGAAAAAAACGAGAAAAATTCATTGTTAACATGACATTTTTAAGATTATACGTGCGTTGATGCGGAATTGCGTTGAAATTCACTAGAGCAAGGAGCAAATAAATTATTTGAAATAATATGTTTTCCAAGCTAGACAAGTTCTGCGACTCTTCCTCTGATACTCTGTTTTAAGCAACAGTGATATTGAAGAAATGACCCTGGATTACTGCATTTGAACTAGATCTTGCATCATTACAGTATGTTCTCTGTTGGCAAGTTACACGCTTGAATTACATTGTAGTGAGTTGTGAAGCCTGACAGTGAATTACGTTTGAATTGTAGGTCTACTGACACACACCTCCCAATACAATAAACGAATTCAGGATAGTTAGAAACTTCAGCTAGAACCAATGACAGAACATCTCAGAAATGACAATCAACTTATTGTCTAGACTTCAACATCATAATCATTTCATACACCTACAATTTAATATCCTTTAAATTTTAAAAACTTTCAATTTTGCAATAATTATGCTCCTAGAACTTTTTCAGGGTAAATTATTAAAACAGATAGGAATCACATGAGAAGGGAGGAATCAAACCAATTTTTAAGATTTACTCCTAACTAGGACTTCCCTGGTCGCAAAAATCTGCAACTTTATTGAACCACTTGAAATGGTTTCAGATCCTTCTCCTCCTCTACCTCTCCCTGAGAATTAAGTGTAAGAGAGGGCCGACTGCGCCCTAACTTCGCCCTCCAAGGTTAAAATAAAGGCAGTCATTCTATTCCCTCTATTTTCCTCTCTGTCTCTCTTTTTTCCTCTTCTCCTTTTCTTCTCTATTCCTCTCTTACTCCCTTTCTCTCACCCCTCTCCCACTCTTTCTCTCTTTCCCTCTCTTCCTCCATTTCCCTCACTTCTTCTCTTCTCCTCACTGCCTCTCTATTCGTCTGTCTATCATTTTCTTTCTTCCTCTCATACTCCCTCGTCTTCCCCTCAGTCTCCTTCTCCCTCTCTATTTCTATCCATTCCTCTCTAACTCTTTCTCCGTCTGATGAAGATACGGACTTGCTTGTAGTGAACATGTGCAAGGATGAACTAGGTGTTGATATAAGTCTGACTAACATTGACCTCTCACACAGAGTCGGACCAAGGCGCACTGCGGATCCCTCTCAATCCGCGCCGAATGCTGCTTCCAAACCTAGGGCTATTCTGGTCAAGTTTGTCCCTAAATAAAAAACTCAAGGGAGAAGGCATACCGGTAGTGATACGTGAGTACTTGACTCGAGATCGGATGCGTGTGTTTGATGAGGCGGTCGCGAAATATGGTCATCGTTCTGCCTGGTCTCATAATGGCCGATTGTGCTGGATTGATGCAAACGGAAAAAGGTTTTGGACAACTACAAGTGAAAGGCTCCAATAATAAATATATATTATTTTCACATACAATGATCCCAAAGCGAATTACGATGGACTGCTTCATGGACGATTCATGCTATAATATTATTATTCAAATCACGTAATTGATATTATTGTTCAGTTTAAAGTGAACTCTGATTGATTTTTCAGTAGGTGTCATAATGCGTTGATCGGATACAATAGTTATTTCTACCATTTTTTTTAGATAATTCTGTCTTGATTTCAACTATTTTTCCAACTTTAATGGATTATGTGTTTGTCTATTAATTTTCTGATTTCCTATGTAAATTGAATAATCTTATTAATCTATTATTACATCTTCAATCTATACTTCTTTAGCATTGAGATAGATCCACTGTCAGCATGAAGATCCAATTTTTTATTTATAATTCATTTTGTTTTTCTTTTTTAATTTTCAATTTTCTACTGTAAAAATTGTACTTATATTTTTCATGTATTAAGACATGCAATAGGTCTTTTAAGACCTTGCATATAAATAAAAATCAATCAATCAATCTCCCTTCCTCTCTGTCTTTTCCTCCGACTCTCTTCCTATCCTCTCTTACACACACTCTCTCTCTATCTGTCTCTCCCATCCTCACTGTATCTTCCCTCTCTTTCTCTCTTCCGGGGTTCAACATTCCAAATAGTTCAAACCTTTTTGCCTGGAAAAAATAAATTATTCAATCAATATTTCTCCTCCTCTCACCCTTCTAACTCTCTTTAATAAACTCCCTTTCTCACTCTGTTTCTCCCCTATTCAGTTTCTTTCATCCTCTATCTTTCACTTTTTCTCCCTGCACATAGCCTATCAACAGGGGCGGATTAAGGTCTGCGTTTTGGGGGGGGGGGGCGGTTTAGGAAGGTTAGTTCTGGGGGGTATGAAATACCCCCAGGCATGGGGGGGTCCGGGGGGCCTCCCCCGGGAAACTTTTGAACAATTAAGAGTGAAAAACCGAAAATCTAGGCTCTAAAACTACAACGTTTTTCTTACATAAATACTAAAATTATGTGATATTTATATATAAAATTAAGTATTTTTCCAGTGTAAATCACAATAAAGTTCAAGTTAACATGAGATGAGCAGATTTTAAAATGAAAACACGCACACTGATGAAAAGTATGTAACAACCTGACAACCTCAATACAAAACCTCAGTATGAAACAAACAGCCTCAATAGTCCATCTGGATACATTGAGATTTGAAGCCAACTTATGGATTCGAAATAATATTATGTTAATAATTCCATGGTACTCAGCATTTATGGATAGAGGTTTTTTACCAAAAGACCCTCTTATGTATGGGAGCCTACCATACTACCAACCAGCATCAGACAAAAGGAAGGGACGGCATCTGAACTTGAATTGAAGAGGTTTTTAATATTAGTGAGTGACTGCTCATTGGTAATTTTTTTCGTAATCAAGAAGACAGTAATATTGCAACTGCAATTAGAATATTTTAGGAGCTATTGTTTAAATTTGAACCATCAATAATTGTTCTATAAATAAATTTGAACTATCAATGTTGATAGATAATTGTTTTCCAGCAAAAATTTGTTTTTGTTCATTTATATTGACACTGTTCATGTTGTATCGTACAATGCTAAATAAATATTTTTGATTTGAGAATATTGTATGAATATTTTAAAAATTTTGGATGGCCTGGCACCGCTGCTCTATATATATTTGCGCCAAATCCACGGCTCGCATGTGGAAAAAACCTCCTTGGACCGGCACTGCCGACGTTGAGTAGAAGCAATGTTTTCTACGTTCCTTTTAAATATAACCATTTAAATCCTCATTTTTGTTACAAAATAATACTAACGTATCTCTACTTTAATAATAATAAAACTACTGAAACTATACATATTAGTTTTTGATAAGTAATTGGACAGCAAAATTTTCAATCTTTGTAGCGGACGGGGGGGGCGGTCGCCCCCCCCCGCCCCCCCTCTTAATCCGCCCCTGCCTATCAATGCCCTGTCAGGGAGCAGATACCCTGAATAATATTCAAAATCGACGGTGGGCCGAAAAGAAATAATTATTTCAAGAAAGAGGAGCATGATCAAACACGAATGGAAATTGCACCACGACAACGCACCCAGTTACGCAGTCCACGTTCCTCGTAACCAACTAACTGGCTCTTATTCACCTCGTTGTGGTTCCACGGCCTCCAAATAGACCTATAAATTGTCTCCCCCAGACTTCTTTTTGTCTCTACAGCTGAAAAGAGCCTTAAAGCCTGAGGTCTGAAGCCCACCATTACACTCCATTGCGCGCTGTGTCGAAAACTAAAAACAGAGGCTCGCGAGTCCTCCTATTAATCTAAGAGCCTAAAATCTAAAGCGTTGGAATCGCGCTCGGAAAAAATAAGGCTCATTTCCTCTGGGATAGACCCTGTATATTGGTGTAAGGTAAGCTACAATAAGAGAAGCGCCATAATATTTATTAAGAATGATTTAAATAAGAGAGGAAATGCTGCTGAGCTCAATATGCACTCCTACTTTATAATACTGGATAATTAATATTTATGTTGAAACGGTACAGGGAGCCACCGTGGAGTATTTGCGTTACAGCCTAATACACGGGTGTTTCAGAATAATTATTTTGCTCAAGTTTATTCATGGCGGATCTATACGCATTTCGGAGCGCTGAATCCGTATATGAAATCTTCTGGAGCACCAAGGTGAGACTTCAACCCCCAAAAATACAGAAAACCCAAAATGTTGCGACTTGTTTTAGTTTTTGAGTTAAAATATAAATATTCACGTTTTGAATATTGTTCGATTATTTCTCCTTTCTTTTCGGAATTGTGAATTTTCTACTAAAATACTAAATACACAAGTTTGAATGCCTTATTCAGCTGAAATTGATTTAAATCTGTCATAATAGAAAAGAATTTCATGAAAATTTCTCTTGTACACGTGAGTTTATATTTACTTTGTTAAAAGACGTAGAAATAATCACTTGTTTTTCTCCGTTATAATATTTTGTAGATTAAATCCTATTCTATCTGAGATTCAGTTTCATAAGCATTTATCAGTCTGGTTCAATAATATTATTCCTCTAAATACATCATAAAGGAGGGATCAGAAAGGTCAGTAGATTGGGTTATGACACTTATGAAGCAAGAAGAAAGCTCCCCATTTATAATAGGAATAAAATTACTAAGATGATGATGATGACTCCACACAGTCATTTTTATCAAGTGCTCTAAATATATAAGAGTATTGAAATGTTCAACCTTTTGTAATAGAAGCAATTACAGCACGAGTTTTTCTCGTGGGAAATAATTAATTGATTTCAGTTATCACAAATAATCTTGTTAAATAAAAAACGTGTTCTTCGTTTTAAACTAAATAGTCATTCTAGCATCAATTAGATTTTGCAAAGACTGTTAAGCAACAGAAGTACAGTTATAGAGTACCCCTCTAATATGAACATATATGCATCTAAATCATCAATAAAAATTGTAACTAACTGATTAGTTCAGTATCTAGATTTTTATAATTTTCGGTTGATTGTATATTTTCATTCAGTAGTTAGATTGAATGAATAGTTAGAATGATTTTTTCCAGTTTTGTTATAATTATCATTCATCTCCTCCATTTTCAATGCATTGAGTCTCTTCTGTCGCTGTGTTATTCAACACTTCCATTCTGAAAAAATGAAAGCAACCTCCTCAATTATTTCGTGATTCTTATTACAATCTGACTATAGAATAGGCATTGATGTTTATTTATTTATACTATTTGAACCATGTACTGATGTACAGACACAAATAGTTTAAATGCGGCAAATCAATGATCCAATAATTAGCAAATAATATGAACTTGAGTTGAAACAAGAATAATATGAAGTGTTGAGAACAATGGAGATTGCTCCTTATATCTCGTGTCAAATTCTCTACTGTTTACGGATTTTTACAGTTCATGGAATTTATGAATCGAATAACTTTTAAATAAATTTTAAAATCATCAATTTTTATTATCAACAAAATAAATAACAATAACGTGGCATAATCAACACATCTTAATCATTAAAAAAATGCACTTTCATTTAAAGAACTATAATTATTATATTTCTCGAATTTTACAGCAAAGTAATTAAATATTTGAAATTTGTTATTGAGGTATCAATTAATCAATATTATCTAAAGTGCTCACATTAATTAAATGTGGAGAATAGAACAAGTCGACTCACGTTCATTAGGAACATATAGTTTGAAGTTATATTGTATAAATATAGCTATTATGGAAGTGATAAGTTGATAGTACAATCTTTCCATTTACGGTATGTATGGTAACAGACCCTATTATACTGTATATCAAAATTCTCTAGTGATGAAAGATTATAACATCAATGGTGTTATAGAAACAGTTCCTAAAGTTCAAGAAATACAAGTTAAGACACCGCACTAGTCCATTTTACAGAAACATATAAGAAATTTATAGATAAGAACGTTATAGGCTATATAGTATTACGAGTATTTACATAAGATATAAAATTGATATAATGTTCACACAGCTAGTTACACCTATATACAAAGAAGATGAACCATGTATTGGTTCTGTAAAACATAGTCGTTAATCATCAAGATCTCAAGACAGATTTGAGGTTGAGACAGTGGAGAGAGAAGTCCTGGCTCGGCAAGCTCACCTATAATCAATCTACACATTACATTCAATACTTTGATGTAAGGTACTCATCATTTCTCTCTACTCCGAATTGAAGATTATAAGGGTATAGAAGATTCTTTCGTGACATTTGAAGGTCAACTACATTTCTCAAAACTTATCATATCTTTGACTCGTCAAAACAAACTCTGAATCCCACAGACGTAAGTCTTCTTAGGGGGACAAGTTTAATTTTATTTATTATATAATTTTTCATATGATTGATATTATGCGATGGTTTTATTATGTTAAAACATTTGAGATTCTTTGATATGTGATGTAATGTACTCTGTTTTCAATTTTCAATGTAATAATAATGTTTCTGTCATTAAAAAAAATCGTCTAACATTAATTTATTGATGGTGGATTTATTCCTAATTTATTGGTGAGCGCCAAAAATTCACCATTTCAACAAAGGTTGTATTCTAATACGGCATCATGATTTCTATAGCCAATTTAGTTGAAATGAAATAGTTTACAAATCATGTACCCTGCTCTAACAATCTTCGAAATAAGATTCGAAGTGTTGTGAAGAAATCCGTATCAAGTTGATCCAGTCTTCGTAAAAGTAATCCAGTCAATCCGTACAAGTTATCCTGACTTTTTATTGTTTCATTTTTAATCATTTCAGTGAGTTCCAGTCTAGAATGTCGTTTTTTATATAATTCTTTCAAAGTGTAATTCTACACTAAATTGTTGTCTTCTCAATAATCTTGTCATAATCAAATATTCTTATGTAGTTAATGTCTATAATTATGTATTGTATATCAAAAATATTTTTAATTATTTTTTTATAAATTAGTTTTAATGAGTTATGTCAGTGTTCAATATTTAAATTAGAAATTCTCTCAATTTTTATCGAGTAACTTTCAGCAATAGACTACCCACGGTAAAAAACTTCTGGCCAGATTTTTTTAAGATATATTGAATCGCTGTTAAGTATGAATTTTCCTTTTCCAACTATTTCCTTTCCCAATAAGGAATTTTTTCATGTATAACCAACTGGAATGATCTATATAGTTTACCGAGCCAATATCCCATCCCAACTAACAAAAAATATTCGAAGAATAAAACTTGCGTTGGGTTTGCAGAGTAAGAGTAAACAGCAAGATTTGGCTAAATTTTCTACAAACTTATAAAAGGTCACGAGGTATTTAATGATGTCTGAAAACTATAGAATGCAAAGAGTGTTTCTAGTACGGAGATTGAATCTTCAATCTTTTAACCTGAAATCAATTTTCCCCAACAGCCTACAAACACCATTATTATAGGTGTCTGTAAATTTAAAATTATTTCCTGTGTGTTTGAAGTGTATTAGTTGAGAAATGAGAAGAAATTTTGAATAGGAGCTTGAATATGATGGTTATTAGAGCCTATTAGCCGTTAAATTGTACTGCCAAGCGTGAGGTGGGATTCGCACAATACTGCCTGCTGCCGTGGTATCTTCTGGCATACGAGAACCCGCCACTTCCCCCGCCGGTGTCTTATCCTCAGATCTGCCTTTTGACTGTCAAAAAAGGTCTCGTTCCCTCTCTTTGGCTCGCCGCTTCAGCAGAACCACGCAGACTATTAGCAGTATCAGCAGCACTATCACAAATGCAATCAGTGTGTACATTGCGTTTCTGTATGGTTGATCTGCAAAAAAGACAAAGTTTTTTAACAGAGTGTGCATTTTTAGTAATGCAGCACAGATGTGACATGATTTGGAATTAGTAGAAACAATTCTTCACTGAAGAAAATTATTTTCGACACTATTCTGCTTTGTGGCTAGAGAAAAAATGAATCCCTCATTATTTAAGAATTAATTCTGAATCAAAGTTGAAAGGATAAAGGTGGGATGAATCGACAAGTTCAGGAAAACTCCACACGTGATTCGTTCTTAATCCGTGTGGCACTACCAGTGGTAATTTATGCGGGTTTTTTATAATCATAAGGACTGAAAAAACTTTAATGTACCGGTAATGTGTTTTCAATATTACATCATCCATTACGTTTTATGTAATGAATATCATTAATCACATTCATATAATGAATATTCATTATGTTTTAACATAATGAATTATGTTAATGTTTCTTTCATTACATAGAGGATCTGTGGGAATGTTTAAATCCAGCTGAAAAGGAATGCAGAACAGTCTTGGCAATCTTCACTTTCTTAATATATGTGGTTGGTTCCCAATTAATTTTCATTCTATTTCAAAATCTTATCTTCATCAGTACAGTTGAGTTCAGTCATTATCTGAGTTCATTGAGTCAGCAATGAATTAATTGTTGACTGGGCCATATAAATATTACTTATCAGTGTATTTGCTAATAAAACCTTCACTTTTTTCTGCTGTAGATAATAATTGACCCTCAATTATTGATTTATTTGTTAAAAGAGGTTATATTTGGCAAGAGCAATACCCCTGCTGATGTATTTCAGCCAAAAATAGTTTGAATCTATTATTTAGTTTTCAGATCGTTTAGAAAATATATTTGTCTGGCAAATCTGACATCAATTGATTCTCAATTCTTTGTCAGGGTCACTACCTGAACGTCAATCTTGTTACACTAATCCACATCTTTCGTCACAGAAGAGGCGTGTCTAATACTTATGTTTTTTTACAAATTATGAAATTAAAAAAAAACATCAAGTAATTCTCTATTTCTTATGTAATGAATATCTAATTGCTCTGTGGATCCAATGTGAGACTATTCAGATGACGAAAGGAAACGGAGGAAAACAAAAATACAATAAATTGTGATGTAGATAGATTTCAAGGTTCAAGTTGTGATAAATTGGAAATTCTGTTATACTTTACTTTTGTATTTTAAATTTTGCTAAACCAGTTGCTTCTAACTGACAACCTAGTAAGCTAATTACTCAAACTTGACTATTATTAGAAATCAGCTACTATATATAACTTGGTAACTGTATATGCTATCTCATCCTGATAAATTTCAATCACGTCCAATAATGTGAAAGACTATATCAAGAATATCATTCGGTAGTTAATTTCAAATAACTACTTGATTATTCAATTAATAGTCAATTCAATCTTCATGAAAAAATACTAGATGAGAGCTATTTTTGTACTTGCGCAAAACATTTTTTCATTGGCCGAATTTTATTGTTGATTTTTAAGGTGGGGATGGTATCAATTTCAGAACAATGAAGAATGTTTCACTAATTATAACTTCGCCAGGCTCATTTTGTCATCCTCAATTCTGTAATCCTTTTTTCAATGCCGATTAAATTAATTGTATAAGGAAAAATTATCAAACCCTTCGGTTTTTCACCAAGTGGTCAGTTCACAGGCTCTAATTACTCACCATTCGAAAGATTTAGACCGGTAATATTAGTCCTGAAATTTTTCAAGGCGAATGCATTAGAGACATTTCTGAATTTTGGCAACAGATCGTTCCATAAGCGTATCTGATACTTTGCGTTGGCATTGCTGGAGGGAGCCCAGAGCACGGGTTGCTGAGGCGGCTGAGTGCTGTCAGTTTTCAGTATAATGTAATTCCCTTCCTCTGGTGTGTAACGCCGCCATGTTACTCCGTATCCGTACGGACTAGGGCTGAGATTGCTGAAAACAATGCCAAAGAAAATATCAATCCTAAGAACAAGAAGCATGAAATATTCATGCTATTTGATTTCATGATGTGTCCAAGAAAATTATTTCTAAGGCTTAGGGTACCTATCAAATGTTATCAGTTTGGAAAAGTAGTATAATTTTGCGCCGGTCACCCATCGGCTAACATCATATATGTTGTGCAGTTTTTAATTGCTACTAGTGGCTCGCATCACACCTTTAAAACTTCATTTTTCCGAATAGGTTTAGACGTTTAGACATCTTTCACCAATGTTCCTTGGGTTCCTTCCATTATCCAAAATTAAGCGCAAGTCTTAACGTGATGTGAGCAATAATGTCTTAATAATCAATCTAAAATATGTAGCATAAATTATGCTAGGCATGAATGAATTCAATGCAGTCCAATATGAAGGCAGCATTGCAAGCACAATTTTAACAATCAATGCATGTGAATGAAAATGGAGATATAAGTTTATACCGTACCACTTAATTTTTTTTCATATGATCATATGATCGTCGACTCTATACAAACATTCATTCTATACAATCATTTCTATACTTTACAATAAAACAATCATTCTCTATACTATACAGTCATTCTATACTGACTGGTGTGCATTGGACTATTTGTTTGTATAGAGTCGACGATCATATGATCCACCTGCCTCCAGTAACCTGAACGTCTATACTGGAATCGTGAAATCCAGCCATTAGAGCAAACAATATTTGCTTTGCTAGAAATAATAAAATTATCAAATTTATCAATATTAGTAGAAATTTGTAACTTGAAATTTCAAAATTTTGAACTATCATCCAAAAGTGGTACAGTAAAATTCACTTTTAAAAATATACATTTTCCCGATTCTCATGTTAACTATTCAGATTTTTCAACAAATTGAGGATTATAGAAATGTAAATACATCCAAGTCATTCGTCACCGTAGCATTTCTCATTTTATTTCATTTCTAAACATAGGTTGAGTTACCCTTGTCTTATGAATTCGGACCACAGCCTCTTCATGCCAGTAGATAAACGGTCCTCGGTTGGAGTGAACCTTCTCCCCATCACCTGTTGCATAAGAGTCGGCCCAAATAAGAACAGCAGCTCAGTTCCATGAGCTGATCCTGCAAAAAATACCATGTCATCCTCAAGTCTAACGGTTTTTGAAATAGAAGCAATAATTTTTGAAAACTCTAGGCACAGGACTGAATTAACACAGAATAACATCGAAAATATAAATACAACTCGGTTAGATTAAAATATCTTTCAAGAAAAAATTACTAGACTTCTAATAAATTTCTATTTTATATATAAATAATAAATCAAATAGGAATAAAATTAAATTCATCCTCATCTCTCATATGAAACATCATTCAGTTTATAAAATGTACTTGCTGATTCCTTTCATATATTATTATTGAGTTTTTTCTCTGTAAATCGCAATGATATTCCAGCTATGACTTGAATTAGTTGCGGTAACAAAAATAAATTAGCAAACGAAGACCTTACCTGTCACGTTCAGAGTTTTGGCATACATGTCCACTCCTTGCTGTTCAAATCGATAGGCATAAACGAAATTCACCTGATCAGAAGAGGAATGCGAAAGCAGTTTCAGTTGTTTCTCGTGGGGGGCTTTAAATTGGGCGTCAGAATACATCTGTGGAAAAAGTACCATATTAAAAATTTCCAACTCACAGGCGTTAATAGTAGGAAATAAGGCAGTTCTACTTTTATCAATAGAACTGAGGGAATCACTCTAGCAAATTTGTAATTTTAATATCAAATTATTCTCATAAATGGTTTAACATTAATAGGTAATAAAATATTGATATTGAAATAATGCTAGTACTCCTACTACCTATTTTAAAATGTTGAATGTTGTGCTCAGGACAATTTCACAGAATTAGGCTATCTTTGTAGCCTAATAAAAAAAAAACAAAAAAAAAGAATAAAATTCAAAGATGAAATAGTTTGCAAGGAGTGGACTATTATTTTTCTGTTGTTATTGCTGTATTTATCTGTTAAATAGTTAATTACAAGGCCTACATAATGTATAAAGGACAGAAAAATACACATCCGTCAACTTGTCCAGGATCACATTATTATTAAGGTATGGCTTTTTTGGCGGAGATACCCTTTCTCATATAATAAAGTTTTAAACAGAAAAAAATTGACCATCATTTCTCTCACAACTGTAATATTTCAAATTGAAGAATTATCAATTAATTAATCATAGTGGATGATTCATTCCAGGATTTTGTTTTATACAAGTCCTGTATCATATAACAAAAACGGATTTACACTACTCTTATTTGATTAACTTGACTCACTTATATGACATACATTTTAATGTTAATCGACTCATTTGATAAACTTTACACTTAACTTGATTCAGCTAAGGCTATTATGCACAAAATTCAAAAAATAAAATGAGTCTGTTCAGTGAGTTCAACTTTTTCCTGTGATACAGACCTTCTGAATTTTTACAAAGCACCTCCCAGGGAGGATAATGACATATTACCTTATCTTGAGGGAGGAAAAAAGTTGATTGATGGTTGGAGTGAAATGAGTGCCGAGTGGAGAGTTGAGGATAAAGATGATTAACAAATTATACTTGCATCTAGAAGTTGAGTCAAGAGAGCACTGGAGTCACCATGTGGGGCGCTGTCCACATACTGCCATTCTAGGAGAGCAACAATTGTGGGAAAAGTATGGTGATTGGTGAATCCATAGCGATTCAGGATGGATGGTATCACTGAAGACAATATGAACTGCCTCATTTGCGAAAAGCCTTGAGATAGTAAATCACCCAGTTGAGCTGAAATTATATATAAATTCTACAGTTATCGACGTAGTGGTTGATGACTTTAATTTTAGTTTGAGAGATAGTTATGAGATTATCCTTCATAAACAAGCACTTACAAAACATGCATGTTCCATACAGTTACTCTATCAGTTGAATATCTGAGAAATATTATAAATTTTAAAATAAATGTTATAAATCTCAACAGTCATTCTGTGCTGTAATTCTTTTAACTATTGATATGACAGTAAAGGCTTTTAGCAAAATACTGGATTGACGGTTCTTCCTAGAAAGTGAAAATCTTGTAGGAGTTATATTTTGATTAAATTCTAATATTGCATCACTTGAAAGTTTCAGAGTTCCATTTGTAGAATTAATAATATTATTGATTGAAATTCTTATTTGTTCAAGATACTCAGAAATCTACAAGAATCTACTCAGAAGATACAAGAAATGTCAGAAATAGAGAATGAGGAATTCTTATATGAGTCCCAACTCTTCCTAATTTTGTACTCATACTTCTATTTTTTCTTAATTACTATCAACATGTTATTGGTATGTACAGGTATTATTATCGACATTTTCTTTTTTGCGTCTTAGACATTCGAAGGCCTCCAGCAATTTTGTACGCAGAGAAAGAGAATAAATTATACTTTAAACTTCAACCATATTGTAATGTTTTGGTGTGTGTGTGTGTGTGTATTAATTCAATATTTATTGGCTCCACCATTTGTAATGATTGGGGGCATTGGAATATTATGTAACTTTGTAACGAAATTTGAGTTATCCCAAATTATGGTTTCAATAAAGGGGGCGTCCACCAGTTCCCAAGGGGACACTGTAAGTTCATGTTGTAGCATTTGATGGTAGAGCAAAAGGTAAAAAGTATCTTACAGTTCTAAAAATTAGATTTGGAAGAGAATAAAGAACAACTATCAAGATTTTATTTATTTTTTTTTTTTTTGAAAAGTTCAAAACAATAGGAAATTTCATTTAATAAGATTTAACAAATTATGAATAATTTCGAAACATGGGGTCGATCTGGAATGGCATTTTCCTTTCAATTGGAAAACTGATAAAATAAATAAAAAATAAAAATACAATTTTTGAAAAAAATAAATTTTGGAACGATACCGAAATACAGTAGATGATCAATCCTTAGTCGCCATGATCTGAATGGAAAGCCAGAGGGTTGCCAAGGGTCCGGTCTATGGTCGTGAATCTGTCCCAGGTGAAAGGTGGTGAAAGAGTGGCTGGAGACAATTCATCAGATAAACTGTGAGCTTCCGTTCTCATGAAAGGTTTAAAAGTTAACATTTTTTTATTTAAATTTAATTTCAATTTTTGGGATTTGTCGGACCTTATGGTTCATGACAATATAATTGAGTCAAGGCAGGAACTCCGCCCCTTGTTACAGAATAAACACGACTGAATTTTATTGGCGCTGACCAAAATTTTGTAAAAATATAATATAGATATATACTGTAAATATTATTCAATATAAACAGTCACACTCACATACAGCGATGCTTCCTTCATGACTAGTTATTCCTGTCAGTATTGGAACTTTCAAGAATAATCCGGACCTCAGTGCCTCTTCTGGTTCTTTCGGCAAGTACTGTTCGATTTCTGGAAGGAATGAGTCGACAACTGGCAGTGCTAGAACGCTCCAATTCCCATTCTATGAATCAAATTATGTGTTTTTTCTAATGAAAAAATCAGTTTATTAAATAACCAAAACAATTTTACAGTCCTATCATTTGAGATACAATCATATTATTTGCAATACAGTACAAAAAACAAGAACAAAAATCTCTAAATTATAAATCAAATACAAAAAAAAAACACTCTTCAAAATATTTGACATGACTTCCAATTGAAGAGAATGATCCTCAATTTAGCTTATGCACATGATAATATGCATAATTTATTAAACATTGACAATGAACTATTAGTCACTTATGAACCGCATTAGAATCGATCTACAGTAAAACCAGACGTATAGGAGAGCTCCAAATTTAACTATAAATTAGGTAGAAAAACACCTATTTTCTTTAATCGGAATAATATTCAATATGTTGCCGATATCTCAGACATTAAGGATGACCAAAAGCAGAGATAATTCAGAAATAATTCCTTACTTTTCTGTTCCTGAAGACATAGGCAAGATATACCTATATATGTCTACAAAGACATTTTTTCATTGATAAAGGAGAAATTTTTCAAGAGAAAAATTGCAAAGGCATGCAAGATGTCGATTGGAATTTAAAAATTATTGATGAAGATCTGAGATTTTACAAGACTCACCATATATTGCGCTTCGTATGCCCGAAGTATTTCTGAAGTCGATTTATTACGAAGACATGCTACTATGACTTTTGAATTGTTAGTGGTGTGACAGCCAAGACTTCGCGCTATGGCTCGTGATGCATTGCTGGGGTTCTGAGAATGTGCCCAGGGTGAAGTTATACTCCCAGACATCAGAATGGCTCGATGAAAAAGACCTGGAAAATGGGTACGGTAATCATAGTTTAAAAATATGATAAGCGAATCAATGGAGGTCGATGGATTTGGAACTAAATAGGAAATCCAAGAAATTGAATTCTCATAAATTCAATTCAATTTTTCAATCAATTTCAAATTTCAATTTAATTTCCAAATTTCAAACCACAGGCTACAGGCCACATAAAAATATAGTAAATTAGTGAGCAATGTAAATTATTTATTCAAGATCTTCCAACACAGCTTCGCCAACACAAATAAATTAATTTGGAGATGTTTTTATCGGTATTGCCTTTTAATTTGAAATGAATTCAAAAAATATACCGGGTGTCCCACGAAGAGGTTTAAATGTTTGATTTTATAATATTAAGTGCCCATTCATGCACCGAACTTTTTCAAACTTTACACAGTTTACAAAGTAGGTTCTAAAAATATTTTGGGAAAATTTCAGCTTCCTAACCTTTTTAGAAACAAAATGGCGGCATATTGAAAGACGATACTTTAAAAACATTGAAAAATGTGGTTTTGGTTTTATGAAATATTTTTATTGTTACATCCTAGGGCAAAATGATTTTTAAATAAGAAAAAACTAGGATATAGCCTAATGAAAAACATTGAAGTCCGAAATAATTCAAACTGTAACCCATCCACAGCAACACACTGATGTCAAACAATTACTAAATGACAACCTTCATGGCTGTTGGATTGGTCGTGGAAGTTATTTTTTAGATTGACCACCCTGATCACAAGATTCAACTGTTTGTAACTTTTTTTATGGGGTTACTTGAAAAAACAATTTTATATCTATAGGTATCTTCAATAATGATGAGGTACTAAAACGATCAATAGAAGAGGAACTTCTCCGGATACCGCGGAGTTTCTTTGTAAGAGCTTACGAATCATTTGTTAAGCGCTGTTATCAGTGTGTTGCTGTGGATGGGTTACAGTTTGACTAATTTTGGACTTCAAGGTTTTTTTATTAGACTATGTTCTAGTTTTTCTTTATTTAAGTCATATTGCCCAAGAATGTAACAATAAACATATTTTATAAAACCAGAAACCTTCTTTAATGTTTTCGAAGTATCGTTTTTCAATAAGCCGCCATTTTGTTTCTACAAATGTTAGGGAGCTGAAATTTTTCCAGAATATTTTTAGAACCTACTTTGTAAACTGTGTGAAGTTTAAAAAAGTTCGGTGCATGAATGGGCACGTAATATAAAATCAAACATTTAAACCTCTTCGTGGGACACCCGGTATAAAGCTACTAAAACTCCCTAGTTGCCTCCTATTTTCATGATTAAAAAATACCCACATTTAGAATCCATTCACTAGAGATTGAAGTGAAGTGGACGATGAACTTTTAAAAATATCAACTACTATAGAAGATTGAAAAATTAAATGACAGACAATAAATAAACTTTTATATATATGGGGATGGATAGGCAGGAACCAATCCAGCAATACTACTATTTGGATGGGATTTGGGATTTTATAAATGTATTCTTCTAAGCTCACAACTTGGGTGAAAAATAAACCTACTTTGGTATATCCGATTAGCCACACACAAAATAGATTTTTATTCTGTCCTTTTGTAATTTTTCGAGTAACTATTACAATTTCTTGGCGTTGAGTAATCCGAATTCACATCTTATTTTTGGTAATACAGAAATATCTAGTAAATCTTAATAGTACCTTACATGCCTGTTAGTACCAATGTATACTTTCTGAATTGAGTTATGATCTTTCTAAGAATTTAGCTACCTCTCCCTCCATATGGCATTAATGGATAATTATTATTAGTGAACTCAGACATTCAAAATAATAATACATTTTATTTGAAGCCATTTGAGCGAGAACCTGATTATGAAACTATCCTATACAAACCAGTAGTGCGGGGGGAGATCATGTGAAACAATACACTGGCAGCACCAGCTGAATGACCCATCAGTGTGACGCTGCGGTGATCGCCTCCGAACTTGTCAATGTTCTCTCTCACCCACAGCATTGCAAGGTACTGGTCCAGAAGTCCCATGTTTCCTCTCACTTCGGTATCCTCCAGACACAGGAATCCTAGCGAAAATTATGAATAACTGAATAAAAGTTAAATACTGTTACACTTCAATGACAATGGGTACGGTATGCTCAATATTTAATTTGCACAATTTTATTATGTCAGTTTTATACTGCTGTAGAATGTAGAGTAGAAAGAGGCAAATTAATACTAAATCAGATCAAGAGGAGATGCAGTGACGTGTGCAAGAGCAGTGAATTTATTCTTTCATTGAATCTGGTTTGTCGTACAAGGGGTAAAACATAGTTTTCTTAATTTCAAAAATTCGTACAAGGGGTTTGTCGTACAGAAGGTAGTGACCCATTGAATCGATACAGCGATAAACTATTAATGTATTATAATGATTGGATAATCGAAAACAACTCTCAGCTCTACACGGTTTGTCTGGAAGTTATACTAGATCACTGGAGCATTTTGTAAAGAGCTCAACATTCTCTGATGTCCACAAGATCTGTCCCCCTTTTATGTACGGGGTCAAGTGATCTATATTATAGAGTAAATTGTTTTCCTCAATATAATTGGATCTTACCAAAAACATTCATCCTGTAGCCAACAGAGACAACGACAACTCCCTCTGCAGCCAAGTCTTGTCCAGGAAATCGATTTGGAGAGCCAGAAATGAAGCCCTCGCCTTCTAGGAAAACAACCACGGGAGCATTGCGATAGTTCAGAGCTATCTGAAACACCAAGTGATTACACATTATATAAATTGCTGTACCTGTAGGAACAAATTACTGTAAATGGAAATGATCTTCTAAATTTTCTATCTTATGAGTGAATAACGAATGTGGTAAAAATTGATAAAGAGCCCAAATATTCAGTACACATACAGTACATTCATTACAGATCAGAATACGGTAATTCTTATTCAGTTACCGTAATGTATACAGTTCCTTCCATAAAATATTATTTTCAATTTAGATGTTATTAACATAAGTGGGCTACTATATATTATAGTTCGAATAAAACAAGTTGTCACTTGGCCTGGTGCTCAAGAACCACTCACTAGAACTATTTTTGTCAGAAAACGACCGATCATCTGAAATGCTAACATTGAATCAAATGGTCAGCTGTTCGGACATCGGACTTTCTGACAAAAACGGTTCTAGTGAGTGGTTTTTGAGCACCAGGCCGAGTGACAACTATACTCTATTCAGGGAAAGGAGAGACCAAGGTATGTAGAGAGACAAACCTTGAGGAGAGACTATGTAAACAAACCTGCGCGTGCGAGAGTCTAGCTAGACAACCGATTCACAGAAGAACTACTGAAATAATATTATTATTATCTGCAGAACGTAGTTCCATTCTGATCTTGAATGAACGTATTGTGAACTGGAATTGGAAAGAAAATTGATCAAAAACAGCTGTGAGTCGTCGTTTTTATACGTACACAAATGCAAACAGCTTGTTTATATCGTCTCCGCCTTTCCCTGAACAGAGTATAGTTTTATTCGAACTGTAATTCTTTTCAACCGCAATACTTCTTTTGAAGTATTTGATTCTCATCATTATAGCACATTCGGCTGAATATTAGTTTTAGTCCAGATTAAATATTAGATTAAGCTATCTAAAAAATTATTGGTTACCTCAGTCGTCCAAATATTAAGATAAAGGCAGTCTTCATCCTGTTGAGACACAGGAGCCAGGTTCGGCATGAGTTGTTGCACTGGTTGCGAGCAAGCTGGAGCGAAACTTCCAGCGAATAGAACTCTGTCCCAGCCTTCATGACGCTCTGGGGCCTGTAGTCAAGTTGAATTTTTTTAAATTATTTTCTTACTTTGAATATTGTAGATCTTTTACATTAATTAGTTTTCAACAGACTTGGAAAGTAAAAAGTTGGTAGCATACTCACGATTATTCTCCAATTTTTTTCTTAACATACTTATAGTGTTACACACTACAATTTCAACAAGTGAAAAGACGGATTCACTGCGTTATTTTTATATTTGTATTTTATTTCAAAAATTAAACAAGAGTTCTATGGAATCTGTCTCCTAAGCTTCGACCTATTCTCATATCAATCTATATACTTAATTTTTATATTTTTTATTCAAGAATCAGTACTCATATACCGTAGTTATAACACTGTTTTTTGTAATAACTACATATAGAATATGAGACTATAATATTAAGCTGTACAGAAAATAATCTTATAACTTATTACTCGGGAGGAGTTTCCATGAAATATGATCAATATGTTATCCAGTTGGATTATAATAAAGTCCATGTTGTGAGGAAGTGAGGATATAATCGAGCTCAAACATAATTTTTTATATAAAAAACACTCACCATGAACCTCAACTCACCAACAGGTGGCTTGGCGTACGGAATCCCCAAGTATGCAATTATACTTGTTCTCGACTCTGTATAGATTTTTATCTGAAACAATCAAGGATTTATTCAGGTAGTTTTCTTTCAAAGATTTTGATCAACCTTATGAGACAACATTCAATCATACAAAAACATGGGCAAGCATTTGTACACTTCTTTACCCTACTTCCTGCATTGCAGATAATGTTTCCAATAATATATTGTAGCTTCAACATACCAAAATAAATGGAATAAGAATATTTCAGTATAGAATCAGTGCTAAAAAAAGTTTCATAATATACACGAGCGCATAGTTGCAACGTACTTTTTGAGTTCATTGAAATATAGAGTGAAACAACACAGATGTTTGTGTGTTGTCACCAATTTACTTCTATGTATTTCTACTGCAGAGGTCAAAGTACAACGGACGCAATTACCGTACATGAATTTAAATTTATAGGTCAAGATTTGATTTTTATACGGCAATACAATGAATAGTAATATAGGTACATAAAATGAATTGTGATTCACAAATCTAAATAAAAAAAACTCTTTAAATAACTGAATTAATCCAGTTTAAAATTTGTGTAGAACAAAAATGATCTGTGCTTGATAACAACCAGAGAAGATCTGGTTAGCACCGGCCACATTATTCACAAAAATAGACTTCAAATTAATATGTAATTTTGTAAGACATTGACTGAAAAAATTAATTTATGTTAATTGAAATATGAATGTTTGGATATAGTTTATTTTTCAAAACAGAAACTCTCGATCTTTCAAATGAGATTTTTTTAAAGAAGGTACAGTGACGTTAAGCACACGTGATCTGTTCATTGATAAGAGTAAGGGTGTAGGCTACGTAGTTAGTACCGTGCATTATATTCGGTATTGTTTTTAATTCTTATATCTACTCCAAACGAGCACACAACAACATGGGCTAGCATACACACTATAAGCAGGAAGTTGTAGCAGATGCGGTTTTATGTGTTTTGTGTTCATTCAATTGGCCACCCTCGGCAGGTCCTGCATAACAATGAGCTCAGGTGCATAGATTATAAATACCAGCACATGTTGTAGACAGCTTTCTTTACTGTACAGTATTGAATTGTCGGGAACCTGTTCAAAAATCGAGTTGATGCAGGTTTCTAGCACGAATATTCATTTTTCCCAAAAAATATAAACCCTTGTCACTTAGATAATTTACTACAAAAATAATTATTACCGGTACACAACCTATAACTTGGAGTGCCGTGCTGTCAATACTCAGTTCCTAGAGTACCTACTGAGATTATTTTTTTCACATGAATGGCTGAAAAATAATATTATCAAACAATGTCATCTATATTTGCAGTCTGCTAATTGGTACCGGTTTGTACGTAGTTACAAAATAAACCTTGATACCTTCGATACTAATTATTTACTGTGTTACTCAAAGTAAAATTGAATATATTTTGCTAACATAATATGTTAGCAAATGATATATTATATCATTACCTATTACCATCCAACTGTTTTAAATATAAAAATAGTAAGATCAGTGGTCACTCGGTGAGAGCGGTTGCTAAGTAATCATGTGGTTAAGTAACAAACATTTAAGACTACTCTCGGATGGGTGACCGATACAAAAAATAAGGCGAGGTGGAGAACCTAACCGTAGGGGTCTCCCCACCAATAAAAAGCCATACGATATATATATATTTTTCAAAATACTCTGTCATTGAAAACTGGAAAGTAATACGGTACACACAAACATTTAGGATTAGATTGTAGAGTAGCATCCATGACTAAAGTTATAATTGTGTGAGTCAATGAAGATTTTATTTCCCTATTGTCTGAAACTCCATATACAGATATATATTATTAGGAGAATCTTCTTTAATTGTGAAATAAAAGAAACAGATCATGGCACAGAAAGTCCATGTATGAGAAAGCTTATTTAATCAATCTCGGCATAAAGAGAAATTAAAACAATAGAAATCGTACCTGATTGACCTTAAAAACAAACAATTCACTTTACTACTATAATGATCTCTGCTATTTTCTAAAGGTTCAATATAGAAATTTACTCTTTTGTTCGCATTGATGTTGTTACCTTTATTGTGGTTGGCTCAATTACATGGTGATCAAGAAGATGTCTCAAATAACCTTCAACTTAATATTATAAGTGGCCCCTGCTCCGGCTGTATTGATCTGGTTAAATAATGAATCAACAAGACAAAAAATGTCAAATGAACACAGGCTTGTCAATATCAATATCAATGCTTCGTTAACATGATGAGAATGGCGGTAGATTGCAGATATCTCTGCAATGATTCTATTCTAAAATACTTTTATATTCCAACTCTAAATAATTTAATATTATGAAATACAGTATTAATATTTCAATTATCATTTTTTTCTCATTTTCATTTATTTAGTGTACAGTATTATTCCATATTGACTTCATCACAATTTCATACTCCTATTCTTTACATCCCATCATTATGTTAGAATTAATTATTCATCTTACACCTACATAATAATATCACATAGTATTAAATTTCTTAATATTAGTTCTAGTCGAATTTATCAGAAAAATAAAGGCCTGCGGTTGAGTGTTAATGGGAAGAATGTACTAGTACATCCCTCTCCAAGAATGGACATTTATATGTCCAAACTCCGCCGTTTCATGTAGATACAAAACCATCATAATACCGTTAGCATATTGAATCTCATATCTGTTAATCCATATCATCAAATAAATTTTCATAGTTAATTTTTTTTCTTTAGTCGAATCGAATATTGAATATATGGTGTTCGTTTAGTCTGGCGGATGGCGAATAACTGTTATTTTGCTCGATTTATACAGTATTTACACAGAAATTCAGTTGAGTGGAAGTTGCTCGCGGTCCGCCAAATTGAAATTGAATAGATGTACCTGGATATTATCATTTTATTAGTGAGCTCTAAATTAAATTTACTAGAATAAATAAAATTTTATTTAATAAGCTCCCTTAAATTATCTTTTGTACTTGAAATGAATACTGTACCTACTTTTATCCTAAATGACGTTCATTGTATATTATCATTTTATTAGTAAGCTCCCTTAACTCATCTTTTCTACTTAATTAATACTGTAATTACTTTTATTACACTAAATGACGTTCAATGAAATAACTACTGTATCTTGATATAGAATTTAAGCTGACATTATGTTGTATTCTACATGAATAAAGTAAATAATATAATATAATATATATTTAAATTAAATTATAATTCGTAGAGTATTATTTTTAGGTTCATCCTTCTGTTGCTCACTATCAGAACAAATACTTTTTCAGGAATTCAGAAAATTTATAGTACCGTATGTGAGGAAACTTTCTGTTTTGAAACCTCAAACAAGGTTTCAAAACTTACAACTTCTTAACAAGCATGGTACCACTAGTTCAGCAAAATGAACAAGTTTTAAAAATTGTAGAATTCTGTTTTCATTTTTGCTACTGCTGTTAACAGCTTTTGTATAAATAAAATTAGATACCGTATTTAAATAAATATGTTCAGTTTTAAATTTACATGTTCAGAATTTGAGGGTTGTTTATTTTAGGATTGTCTAAAGAAGTATATGGATCTGTTACTGCTTTATTAACACTTTGTCGAGCTTTTTGTCAACATCAACACTTTAATTCAATGTTTCTTAATTTCTCAAATTCGTCAGGATGATAAAAAATTGATTTCACTAACGTAAAGATAGTCTATTTATACTCTAGATTACAATAAAATATTCGTAATAATCTTCCATCATGTTCATTAATGTAGGCCCAATAGAGAATTGTTTTTTTTTCTTGTAATGTTGATGGTTTTTTATCTTATTTGATTTTTTCTTATCAGTTACTACTGCAAAATGTCAGATTACTTTCCAGGCATTATTTCGAATATGAATTCGTGCCGTACTGCACATCATATAAATGAACTAGATTAACTATTCATTAAATAATATTATATAGCCTTTAAATATTTATTATAATAATTATTGCACTCAGGCGTTTAACGTGGGCTTTATTGTTCTAAAACGATTTCTGTATCATTTTTCGTTCTTTTGTACAATTTCTTTGTTCGTTTGTTCCTTGTGTAGTAACAATATTTAAATCATATTCCCCAATTCGAACGAAGCATTCCTTTATAGTACCTTGATCCTTGACAAATTAGGCCAGAGAAATCACATGTAATACCTACGAAGGTTTCCTTATATATTTGCGGCGTTTCTATTAGTTACCGGTATACTGATGTTTCAGATTTGAGAGATACTCTGGAATGTGATTAAAATTCATGAGATTCGAATCCACTATTTCATGCAGGATGTACGTGTAAGTAAATTAAACGTAGATCTACTGGTAGCCTACGGTACGGTACCGTACCATTTTATCCTGAAATACCAAAGTTTTTGTTGAATTTTAAGCTCTCAACTAAGTAGTATCAGAAGTAATTCTGACATAACAAATGAAATTGTGATAAAGGAACACAAATTTTGTAAAATAGGGTTGAACAAAAAATGATTGACGAAACGGATCAAGGACAGAACTCTTTTTTGTTGCAAATTGTACCTATTCAAGTACCGGTAATCAACATTGTTGTCAAAATATAAAAAAAAGGGTTTCTATGCTTCTCTGGATTTGAATCTCTATTCATCAGGTTCAATTTTAATACCATATGAGGCATGATAAGACCTACAATAATTCCACCCATATATTATATTTGCACCTATGAAGGCCTAATAGGGGCCTCATCTACGCAAAATGTTTACTGAGGTGCGCCGAGTGCATGAAAACCCCTCATAATGTTTATTCATGAGATGAAAGTTATTCAACTAATCGTTTTGGTATACTTCTACAGGTCATATTTTGACAATACGGGTAATAACTCAAGAACTGTTATTATATAGACCAGCAAATTAGAATATTAATTATGAGTTTCAAGTTTCAAGTGAGAAAATATAGGGTTTTCATGTTACATATGTGGTACCTAATCAATTAATTCTATTTGTTGAGAAATTAATGAAATATTAAAGCGTTAGATGATCTATTTAATTGAATGTGAATTGTTAAAATGGGGAGAATCCATGAAAATTGTAAGATAATAATTATTATTATAAACTCTCTGTACGTTCAGTACTTAAATATATATATATATGGTAATTTATATTTATAAATGAACTAGATTAACTATTCATTAAATAATATTATATAGCCTTTAAATATTTATTATAATAATTATTGCACTCAGGCGTTTAACGTGGGCTTTATTGTTCTAAAACGATTTCTGTATCATAGATACAATATTATTATTAAATATTGTATCTTAAATTTATATTTATGGTAATTTATCATTTATATATGGTACTTAAATTGGACTATACATTATAATATTTCCAAGTTTTGTTCAATAAAAGATTTATGCTGCGGTGTCTGTTATTCCTCTCCATTTACAAATTATACACAATTTCCCAAGTTATATTAATGAGATATTTTTAATTAAATTAGATCATTACATTTATTATGGAATCTAAAACGCAACTCCAATTTTCATATAGTCTAATAAAACATTAGATTAAATTAATTCATTTTTTAATGATATTCATTCATTCTATTTTGTACCTTACTCCTTATTCACACTTTCCTCGATCAACTTTGACTTCACAAAAGTTGACTCTCAGAATTTCAATTCAAGATGTTCTTTTCTATTAAGACATTTTTTTACTCTGCAATTGTACTAGGATATAAATTAATATTGTTTATAAATATTGGAAAATTGAAATATTGATAAATATATTGTTTTCTACTACATATTTCTTCCATTGAATTGTATAAACTTTCACATGAGCAGACGAAGATGAAAATACAATAGAACAGTAACATTTTCAATTTGGGTTGCAATATATCCTTCATTGGCCTACATTTTCCTCAATTTTTGTTTAAATTCCACTCACCCCTCTTAAAGGACTCAATCCATATTATTGCAAACCATGTATTGTCTTTAAATAATATTATTTTGTTTCAAAATACACTTATACTCCCCTCAGAGGACCATATCAGTGTAATATCAGTGGTCACTCGGTGAGAGCGGTTGCTAAGTAATCATGTGGTTAAGTAACAAACATTCAAGACTGCTCTCGGATGGGTGACCGATACAAAAAATAAGGCGAGGTGGAACCTACCCGTAAGGGTCTCCCCACCGATAAAAAGCCATACGATAAAAAAAAATAGGACCATGATATCCTTATTTTTGCACAGTTATATCATTACTTTGTGATACACCACCCTCTTTAGAGGACCTTTATCCTTATTATTATTGCACTGTTATAATTAGTATTACTTACTCACTGTTAGACTATTTATTACTTCGAGATATATATTTTTTTCAAGTCCCACTCACCCCTCTTGAAGCTAGGACCCAAACCGTATTATTGCAAACCATTTATTGGCTTTAAATGATAGCATGGTATTATTTTTATTCAAAACTCACTCACCCCCCTTAGAGGACCTTGCCGCAGAACGACAGAAGGCTCCTGAGCTCCAACGGCGATGGCGACCGCTAGAAAGACGCCGGTGCTAAGGAAGCCGACCAGCTGCAGCCAACGACACCTGAAGCGCGCAAAAGCCATCACTATCACTGACAACGACAACTCAACTCAACTCATAGGTGCGATGCGGTGCGGTGCGATATGTGGTGGTAGGGGAGGGGCCAGCCCGCTGTGGAAACACTGGCGGCGCTTCCGTTGCTGCCTTTGTAGTGCGTTTCCGGGTGGTGTGCACTCCCAAGGTCGCTGCTGCTCTCTGCCTGCTCTGTCCGAAGTGTTTCCTTCCTCGGTAGCCTCGACGCACGGCCTCCTATGCCTCCGTCCTTGGGTGTCATGTCAATGGTCACTGGCTACTGCCTTCTCTCTGTCTCCACTCCCGCCGTCTCCTCCATGAATGCATGCCCTTCTTGATGCATTCCATAATTATTGGTGTATGCATCTTCATTGAACTGCAAGCAAACTCCCTCAGGGTGTTTTGTTCTACGACTATGCGCATGATTACACCAGAGACTAATTGGAGTACTAATTTTAAATTCTAGTTCCAATTGTCTCTGATTACACCCATCGAAGGAAAATATGCACAATATGGAACTCTTATTCCATTTTTTTTATCGTATGGCTTTTTATTGGTGGGGAGACCCTTACGAGTAGGTTCCACCTCGCCTAATTGCACAATGTTTTGTGTCGGTCACCCATCCAAGAGCGGTCTTGAATGTTTGTTACTTAACCGCATGATTACCATTTGAAATAATACATTTATTAGCTCAAGTCAGCAGAATAATCCTAGAACATCTAAACGTCAACATTTCTCCGCGTTGATTCCATTACTCCAAATCCAAGCGATACTTGAAAAACAAAAATAGCCTATATATGTGAAGCATAATGATGTGGAAAAATTGGTTGTAATAGATTCTAACAAGTCCTATAAATAGTTAATTAATATTTTTAAGGGAAAATATTTTCAATAAAGAATTGAATTTGTAAACTATCAATTGTATTACCATTAACAAAAAAAAAAAAATCATGTTTGTCTTCAATGCTCCTATCTGATGCATAAATTATAACTGTGTATAAATTTTCAATCTAGACTATACGAGCTTCTTATACGAGTAGGGATGTCAATCCCGAATCCTGGGATCCCGGTGTATTTTTGATACCTGAAAATCCTGGGATTAGTCACCGCCAATCCCGGGATTGAAGGGATCACAAAAATATACCTAAATTTCCGATTGTATTCATCCTATAACAATAAGAATTTAATCAATTTTTTCACCTGTGAACTTTATTTGGTCAACTAATATTATAAACAACATCAAAACATGACCATATTCTATAACTATTCCCAATTGTTGCCTAACAATGTATTATAATGTTTGTTTTTTTACACCAACCGTTTTACACCACCAGCGCCAAATTAGAGGGCGCTACGCTGTCCTATTACTATAGTGACTATAAAGACAGTGTGGTCATCTAAATGTTTGGAATCTTAATATAGTCGCTGTACTATTACAAAACAGTAGGCTACTGTATTAATTTAAGCTTTATCAGTGGTACTATATATAATATGAAACTCAGAACTCTTAAATATTTCTCTGTTAAGAACTAATAAGAAATTTAGGCTAAAAAATTGATTTTTCAAAATTTGATAGAACTTGAAAACTTTTTTTAATAGAAGAAAATTTATTTTAAAAAATGTCATGTTTCATATTATTTCTACAGAATGTTTGAATAGTTATTCTAAATTGAATTTATACTTCTTTAATGTGCCCTTGTTTATCTAGAGAGCTCCCAAACACAAAACATTATCATTAAAATGAATATTGTATTTTTATATACATAACAGTATTTTTGTAATCCCGCCAGGACCAGTCCCGGGATTGATATTGGAGAATCCCGAAATCCCGGGATTGACATCCCTATATAGGCCTACGAGCACAGTAATAAGATTTTTCAAGTTGGAACTCATTCTCTTCTGTACAACAGGCATTATACTTTTATAAAGACGATGTTCTTATTTCCCTTGAATTCCCTAATAATAAAATTCACTTGTGAAATAATTATTATAAGTACTTATAAATAATGTAGAAAGTGGAGGAAGCTGAAGGGGGAGAAACTCGTCTTAATTACCTGAATATAAATAGTAATGGGATAAGATTATTCACGGACACTATTACTATTGTTATTCGAGAAGGATGGATTTAGAGCAAGGACATACTCATTATTTCATTGGACCCAGTCACACATATCGACTCAAACAATCGCTTGATCTTGAATGTTTGTTTACTATTCAATACTTCAAATTTATGTATTCAATTGGATATTTTTTGTTTGTTTCCAATTCATGTAAAGCTAGATTTCCCGGCATCAAGATCACTTTTCACAGAACAATAATAGGTAGTCTTTCACATTCACAACAACAAAATTTTAGGTCATATTACATATAGTTTTCTATCTGTGAATTATTGTTTTACGGTTTCCAGCATCAAGATCACTTTCCGCAGAACAATGGTAGTTCACAAAAATAACAATCAGGCTATTATGCAGCACGTTTAATTGAGACCACATAAAATACAACTTTTCATGGTACCTGTACTCTTATATTATATGTAAGCTCAGTAAAAAATTTTGACCGTTAAAAAACAAAATTTTTATGATAAAGTACCTAATGAAAGTAGAGGAAGTCTTCTGACCAACATGATGGAAGAGTATAAAAACAAGTCTCAATTGAAATCATCTCAATCTACATAGTTGGAAGATTAGTAGCTGAAATACGGTAAATTGGTTTCTATAGAACCTTTCAAGGGACTCGTCACGTAATTCAAAATAATTATTACCTATCGAAAAAGACGCCAAATAGCAAGTGTCGTCTCATCCAGTGGCGAACTCAGAGAAAAATTATGGGGGGGGGCTAACAAGGGGTCCCTAGGCCAACCAAATAAATTCCGTTGGGAATTGTTTTTAATTTCTTAGAGAAACTGGTATTCTAATGCATTATTTTATGTTTATTTCCGCTGAGTTATAAAACCCAGCAAGCCTGAGATTTCAGGTTTTACTTTGACAAAATCCATTACTTATTTTTAGTGCATTTTTTGGGAATAGGAATGCAGCTATTTATTTCGTAGTTGTAGTGAAATGTAACTCCTACAAACCAGTATTCAATATGCGATGTGTCCACTATTAGCAAATTAAAAAACAGAATTTTTTTTCTCAAGGGGGGGCTACAGCCCCTTTAGAGTACCCCCCCCCACGCCTGGTCTCATCAAGATTTGGCTTTAATGCACTCCCGATTTTTAAAGTAGGATCACATGCACATGCAGGAAGTAGAGTAACCTACATTTCATTTTTCACGGGACTTCCAAGAAAATCCTGCTTCTTAGAAAAGGTATAAAACCGAAAATGAGCATAATTCATCGAAATTTTAGCGTAAAAGGTACCGCAGTCATTTTTCAAGAAATTGTGAAAATTCAGGGGCATCATTAATTTTGATTGATCCCCCAATTTAGTTTTAAATACAATCATCAAGTACGATATTCCTAAACAAACAGGATAATTATTAATTTATTATAAATTTGTTTAAAAAACTATTAGGCTACAAGACAGCCAGCAATAGAAATTTGAATGTTTTTGATAAATATCGTCTTCACCTTTCACCTCATTTTATACCGTAATGAGAAGAGAAGCGTAACTCAAAATCTTGACCAAAAGAAGGCAATTAGCTCAGACTTTACCGTATAATATGCTTTGCTTCATAACAAAGTACTATACTATGGTTATTTTAATTGAATAAAGGATAATCTGTACTTTTTAAGTGTTTAAGAATGAGCTCAGTAGAAAATTTAGTAGGCCTATAGTTAATTTGATTGAGTCAAAAAAAGTTTATAACAGATATAAAAGAAAGTTGAATTCAAAAAGAAGGTCCAATAATAAGAGAAATACCTCAAGGTGCGTTTAGAGACTATGTAACTTTTTTTTATAAAACATTTGTTATATAACAAGTTTCACAAAAATGTTACAAATGTTATATAACAAAATGTAAACGGTACTTTTGTGTAGTGTCAGCTGTTGTTATATAGAAAAAGTTACAGAAAACTTGTTAAATAACAAATGTTTTATAACATAGACAATTCACACAGAAAGGACAGCCTCGACATTGCACCGAAATTGACACATAAAACTCACAAAATGGCCGTTCCCCGAGGATTGGAAAGGACAAAAAATTCAATTAAAATCTTCCACTTGAATATTCAAAGAGGACTTCAGGGAAAACTCGACAAACTACAGATTGAGTTAGATCAGTTTTCTCCAGATATTGTCATACTCACAGAACATGGCCTAAGACAAGATGAGCTCACAACCACCAACATCTCAGGCTACACACTTGTCTCCTACTT
Organism: Laodelphax striatellus; assembly: GCA_017141395.1. NCBI lineage: Eukaryota > Metazoa > Arthropoda > Insecta > Hemiptera > Delphacidae > Laodelphax > Laodelphax striatellus. Next base: position 29,843,600 of record CM029532.1, read on the forward strand.
CTGTCGGGCGCAACTCCTATGGGGCGTTGTGGCAGTGTTCAGGAGGGATGACACTTGTTTTCCAGTGGAAGAGATTAGGCCAAATGAGACACACCAGCCAATAGAACAGATCTTCGAGATAGCTCTCATAATGGTTCAACTGAAGAAGTACAAGCTTGTTATAATAGGAACCTACAGATCCCCGAACCTAGGAACGGTCAATGAATACCTAAATTGACTTGGATGCTTGCTACACGGCTTCTCAACAGGACACCATAAAATACTGATACTTGGCGACACAAATTAATATAGACTCATTGAAGACAGGTCATGCAAGCTTTATTGAACTGAAGAACACCTTAACTCAACATGGCTGCAGCATATAATATAACCTTCCAGCAACCAGAATAACAACTACATCATCCACAAGTATTGACTGCTGCTATCACAATATTCCAGAAGACAACATAAAAGCCTCTGTACATCAAAATCAAATCTCAGATCACCAATCAATTCTTTGCATAATGAAAACTGAAAAGAGCAAGAGTACAATAAAGTACAAGTACAGCAGAAACTTTCAAATTCCAACCTGGAAAAATTAAAACTGAAACTAAGCAGGGTGAACTGGAAGCAGGTTACTGCTGAGCAAGAACTGATAGAGAACAAGTATAATAAATTTGCTAAAATCATGCACCAAAATATAGATGAGGTCATGCCAAGAGAAGCCAAAAACGTTGCGTCCATAAAAAATTATACATTCTGGGACAGAGAAACTGTAGATCTGAAAACAACCTTAGACCATGCACAAGACAGATTTATTCTGACAGGCTCACAAGAAGACAGGTGCACGTACACTGAACTCGAAAAGTTATATGATGTGGAAGTAAGAAACAAGAATAAGAATTTCATAAACGGCAAAATCCAGCAGACCAATAACAAAATAAGAGAATTGTGGCAAATCATTAATCAGGAAAGAGACATAAAATATATGACCAACAGGGAGAATATAAGCTTGATACACAATGATTACTCAGTAACAGACCCCTACCATGTAAGTAATCTGATGAATGCTGCCTTTATTCAGCCGCCGGTCGAAACTAAGGATTCCTCCACAGTGGATTATCAGGGGGAATCCAACAGAGCACCAGCACTCAGTGAATTCAAGACTATCACGCACACTGAACTGAGTAGACTCTTTAAGAAGTTGAAGTCAAATAATTCTGCAGGACATGACGACATCACTAGTAAAATGTTTCAACACTGTGAGCAAGAAATAAAAGCACCACTGTTAGACATTGTCAATGCTTCCATCGACCAGGCAGCCCTACCACAAACCCTTAAAATATCCAAGATATTTCCAAAATTCAAAAAAGGTGACAAGTCAGACCCCAAAAACTATAGGCCTATTGCAAACCTGCCAATAGCATCTAAAATAATAGAATGTGCTATCTATGACCAACTAATAAAGCATCTAGAAGCCAACAATCTAATAACAAGTCATCAACTGTATTCAATCTTTGAACCTTTGGCTTATCAGACAGGCGCTTATAGCCCTCGGCTACGGACCACTCCTGGGTTTAGAAGGGACTCCACATGGGTTTAGAAGGGGATACAGCACAGCTACGCCCATTCCAGATCTATGCAACAGTATAAATAAACTATGGGAGGAGAAAAAAACGTTTCTGGCCTATTCATTGACCTCCAGAAAGCTTTTGATACCCTAAATTGGAATACACTGAAGGTAAAATTGAAAAAGCTCAAAATTACTGGAAAAGCTCTACAATGGTTAGAGGATTACCTATCAAACAGGAAGCAATATGTTGAAAAAGGCCACCACAAGCAAAACAACATCATACTGTTCAAATCTTCACTCTGGATTGTAAAAAGAGGTGTACCCCAGGAGTCAATACTTGGACCTCTGTTCTTCCTGATTTACATCAATGACTTTCCCAAGGAAATTGACAGTGGTAACAAATGCATACTTTTTGCAGATGATACTACAATACTTGTACCATACAATAAACAGAATATAGCAAATAATGTAATTGATCTGACCCTGGATGAGGCAACTAATACATTCAATAGACTACATCTGACTATAAACAAACAAAAAACTATACATGTCAAATTCCAACCAGTAAACAATAGTCCGGAAGCTATTAATAATAGCCAAATCACAGTAGCTACATATACAAAATTTCTGGGCATCATAATAGACAACAACTTAACTTGGCATCCTCACATAATAGACAACAACTTAACTTGACATCCTCACATTTATCAACTAAGTAAAAAGCTATTATCTGTAGTATATGTCATTTGGAGATTGTCCAATATATCAGGTGAAAAGGCAGCCTTTGTTGCATACCACGCTTTATTTGCCTCCCACCTGAGACACGGCATTGTAGCCTGGGGTGCAGCATCACAAGTGCATCTGAATAGAATTCTTGTCATACAAAAGAAGGCACTCGGAATTATCCTAGGAGTGAGCATGATGGAGCACTGCAGACCACTTTTCAAAAAGCATAAATTGCTTACTGAAGTGTCTCTTTACATCCTGGAAACCACAACCCTGGCAAAGAAGGCAAACCCCTCATTGAGGTGCAACAAGCATGCCTACAATACAAGAAATAACAAGGACATAGACCTTCCAATGCACCACCTCAAAAAATTTGCAGACTCCCCAGCATATGCAGGAGCCTGCTTCTTTAATCTGCTGCTGTCAACATTGAAAGTCCTGGAGGACAACAAGCTCTTTGCCACTGCACTCAAACAGTACCTGACGTTCCGACCCTGTTACACAATGACAGAATTTGTCCAGGAGCACACTTTCCGGCACCTGGCAGGGCAAACGGAGGACCGAAACTGACAGATAGACGTGAATCCCCGCCGAAGGGAAGAAAACCTGACAATTCCCCGGTCATTGGAACTGTGGAGAAGATGAATCAAGTAACAAGTTACATAGTCTAAACTAGTGATGTGGATCGGGAATATTCCCAATGGGAAGGAACTTATGATTTGGGAATATTTCCGAGGCCAAGAAATTTTGGGAATTTATGGGAATTTAAGGGAATTTATAAAAGTGCTTTAAAAATAATTGAAATTGATCAATCTAAGTTAAATTTCACATTAATATAATCAATAAATCATCATTCTCATGCCTATTTTTGCTCACTCACTGTCTTTTACAGGAATGCTCATTGTATGACTATAAATAAGTTGTATTTTTGTATTTGTATCTCAAGAATCAAGAAATTTATTAGCCGTAAAACAAAATACAGTTTATGCACTAGGCCACGTCAGTAATTAATAATACTATGTATTACATAACAGTTCACAGTCATTTCAGTTTATAAAAACATACATTATAAGTCCAATAAAAGTATCAAGATATCACACTAAAATTTTCCAGGTACTCCTCAATGGAGTAAGAGGCCTTAGTCTTTAGCCAGTTGTTAATAAAAGTACAAAACATTTTTAGATGTAGTTGCTTTACACTCTGTGGAAGTAAGTTAAACAAACGAATTTGCATGTACTTATGACTTTTCATGGATTTAGTTAATCTAACAGTTGGTAAGTTATACAAATGTCATCTTTATGTCTAGTATTGTGAGAATGTACAGTGGAATTTTTTTCAAGATCAGACACATTTTTCTTCACAGATATCAAATTATAATAAATATACAAACAAGGCAAAGTCAATTTTATGCTCTACAAAAATGTATTTGTCTTAATATGCTCTTGCCTTTCTTCCTTTCCAACCTAGCTTCATACATACACAATATACTATACATATACAGATATACTATTTGAAACTGTATACAGTGTTTCAGAACTCCCTACCAATATTCTCAAGGCATTGTTCCTGGGTAAAAACCATATCTAAATATCATATTTAAATTGTCCAGAAGTCCTTAGTTACTCACACAGCTGCCATTTTGTTTTTTTCACTTATTATTTTTTATCTCAATAATGGTGAAACATATTATGGAATTGAAACTTTGCACCGACATTTATGACAACTGGACAAAGCTACAAAAAAATTATGACAATTTTCAAATCCATAAAACAAAATAGCGGCCATTTAAAATTTTGTTTCTTGAATAACTCGGAAACCGTTGATATTACGAAAATTTTACAAGAATAACCTTTTTCAGTAAATTTAATTACAAATCGATTGAAACCTCATTTGTTAAGATTGGACCAATATTGACTGAGATATGGCAGCTTTAGTGATAGATGAAGTGATAGGTACAAGTTGAGTGAGCCTTAGTGATTTGAAAGATTGTGAGCTGTGTAATTTTTTTTATATCCAATTAAACTTGAGTAAGAATGTTCTTGTTTTAGTTAATTTTGTTGTATTTTATCATCATTTCTTATTTTTGGATTTATATTCTACTCATTCTTCATTTAGGGGTCCAATTATTTTTCGTGAATAAATGGAATAAAATCATGCAATGAAAGTCTAAGTACACTTAATACTTTGTCTTTCAAAGTATGCTCTGGAGTCCTTGGTAAGGACTTGTTTTCCTGATTTACAAGCATTTATTAATAACGAAAAATGATGATAGTGGTGAACAAATAATTGAGACAATTTAATTGAGTGCTCATTCTTCCTTACACCTTTCATGAAAATGATCAGTCTATCGTCTATGAACTTCAAATTACTGTTTTCTTTCAAGTTATTACAGTTTTCAAGTTAGTCATCCTTATATTTTTTACATAAATATGTTATATAACAGGTGTTTGAAACTTTGTGTGACAAAAAACGGCTTTTTCGGTCATTTTGGATACAAGAAATCATAAATTCCCGTAAATTTATGATTTTTGGGAATATTTCCCTTAAATTCCCTGGGAATATTTACGTCTTTCACGTGGTTTTTGTAGGTCATCTGTAAGTTACTAAGAGACATCATGAAATAGTTATTTGTGCATCTAGGGACTAAAGTGCAACTTTTTCTCCCTGAGGCAGACTGCCTCGGGCAACAATTTATCTGAGGAAGAAAAAGTACTTTAGTCCAGTGATTCACACAACATTTTTCCTCCACCTACACTAACAGGGCTACCGGTAAGTATGGAAATATAAATATAATTCAATTTTACCTTATAATGTAATCCTGTGCTCCAACAAGCTGGGTTATTCTGTTTTTTATTGCAAATATATTCGATCTGCTCAAATACCAAATTGAAAATTAACAGTCCAATGGTAAGAGGTTGGTTTTAAGTCCATTTGATTTACACATTTAAAAATAAAAATATATTCTACTCTGGTTTTTCAGAAAAAGTTCATTTTTACAAATCAAAATATAAGCTTCCACTGGTTAACAATATAGCCTACACTGGTTTCTAATATATACAATATACACTGGTTTTTTGATTCAGTCTACTTCTGGTTATAATTATTGATTGTTATGGTGCACTGATGACAATTTTGAAAAACTGTGTTTGGGGCTGATAACATGGAGCCGACTTGTAACTGTGGGTGCGTCGCAGCTACTGGAATAGGTTGATCTGAAGGAGGTTCACCGCCGGCATTGATTTGATTCTGGTGATTCGTATTATTCAAATTTATATCACTACCTGTCTGGCTCAGGATTGCATTCGCCGATTGTATAGCAGGAGCCAATTAACTTGTCATAAATCAGCTGATCCAGTAATAATTAAACAGTGATTTCGACACAATAATCAAAAGGCTTGAAAGTCTTAAATACCTTTAAAGTCTTTAAAATACCTTTTTAAAGAAGACCTTTCAAAGAATAACTTTTTAAAAGACCTTTTCAATAATCTGCGAGATTCAGCATTTGTAGGTTAAGTATTGTGATATTGCTCTTTGAAACAGCTGACTTCTGACAAGTTGATTTGGATTCTGCTATATTTCGTTCTCTATCGATACATCAATGTAACCCTCATGGTCTCCTCCACCCGCCATGTCCTTTCAGCTTGTTGGTCATCGTTCCTCCTGCATTAATTATAAATGTTGCTGAAGCTGCTTTGCCAAAGTGCGGCGCCCTGTATACAATTTTGCATCTGGAAGTCCAGAAGAAAATTTGCGATATCAAATGGAATTTTTCCCAGTGCATTTTTCCCTAAACACTTATTGTAGCATCTACCATTCCTGTAACTTTAGAAACCAAACGTAGAGAGTTTACTGTCTTTATGGTCGTAAATTGAAATATTTTTGGCAATAATGTAAAAAGTCTATGTGGTCTTTTTGTACCATTGACCACGGTAAAAACGTCCTTATTAGCTTTCGAATCTCAGATTCACTATAAGAATAGAGTCTTTATCCTCAATGTCATTAACTGTCAAATTTACATAATTCACTAGGTTCGGCGGCTCCACAAATACCTGAAAGAATTAATGTGCTACTTTTTTCTAACTAGGAATTGCTCATCTGGAGCCATTCAACAAGAAATTATTTACATCCTCTTTAGAGAAACTTTTGGACTTTTTTCTGTTTGATAACCGACATTTAGCTTTTTTCTTAAAATGCACGGACTTTTGAATAAGAACTGATTGTCTATATTTTGTTTTATACGTAGTGGTGGCTTTCAACATCGAAATGTAAATTGTCCACGAATAACAATTCGGCCTACATATTTTGGATTCTTCAGAGAAAAGATATACTAGCATTACATTCTCTGAAATTTTACTGTACCATTCATCGTGCACCATTTCATGTGAACAAATCGTAGCGTTTGTTATACAAAGAGATCCTTCGATTTTTCTGGAAGCAAATTCGATGACACAAGTTCAGCTAACAATGAATTTTCACTATCACTTTCACTCTGCCATTTCACCAATGTTACTTTTTAAACATTTCAAATTTTTCAAATGTGTATTGTTTCAATAATTTCACAACTGTTATAGTTCAACACAAGCAACAATTGGCAAAACATACCGATACCATGTAAATCACTGTAACCTTAGATACTCAGTCTCCTTAGAGAAGCTGATATTAAACATTACTATTCCCAACTGTTGTCGGTTTGTCACACATGTCATCTTGATAAGGTTAGTTTTACTCAGTATTCTAGTTCCGTAATGTTGTAATGTATAAGAATTTTTTTTCATTTCTATTTATAAATAATTCATCATGATCCTTTGCTTTAAAAAGCTTACTTTAACATAACCAATTGAGGAGTAGCTCATAGACCTGATCAGCGCGCTCTAGTGAGATGACAGTGAAGACAACCCTGGGTGATTTTAACCATTGTGAGATGAGAACAAAACACGTGATTTTGGGATAGAATTCAATTAAATCATTAAGGTATCATCAATACTTTATTGCTATCTATTAGTTAGTAGGTTTCTTAAGGTGTTTTAATAATAAATGTATTAATTGGATTAAAGTACTTTTATCACAATTTCCGTTATCTTGTTGCTAGACTCTTCTTGCTAGGTTAGGATTTTTTGAAGTTTGAACTTCCCGCTTTCCTGCCACAAGAATCAATGTTGCAACTATATAAAACATTATTATTTCAGAAAACATCAACTATTCTATAGCAGGATGCAATTAACTTGTCATAAATCAGCTGATCGTGGACGAGCATATGATCACAATACTTAACCTACAAATGCTGAATCTCGCAGATTATTGAAAAGGTCATTTAAAAGCTATTCTTTGAAAGGTCTTTCTTTAAAAAGGTTTTTAAAGACTTTAAAGGTCTTTAAGACTTTCAAGCCCTTTATGATTATTGTGTCGAAATCACTCTTTAATTATTACTGGATCAGCTGATTTATGACAAGTTGAATTGAATCCTTGTCTATACATATGGCAGGATGCAATTAACTTGTCATAAGCTTCAACTGATCGACTATACATGATCACAATACTTAACTTACAAATGCTGAATCACGCAGATTCTCATTGAAAAAGTCTTTTTAAAAAGTTATTCTATGAAAGGTCTTCTTCAAAAGTGTCTTTTTAAAGAGCTTTAAAGGCCTTTTTAAGACTCTCTTCTCAAGCCTTTGATTATTGTGTCGAAATCACTGTTTAATTATAACTGGATCAGCTGACTTATGACATGTTAATTGACTTCCGCTGTAAATAATATTCAATTCAATCACAACATTATATCACCAGATTGTCGCTGTACGTTCCGAACTAATGCACCTACTACTCAGGAATGTGACACACTTTGTCGTGTAAATCCCATTTTTTCGTTGAGTCACTTTGGTATCATCTCTTACGAACCATCAACAGTCTATTATCTTCTACAACAAAGCATTTAGTTTTTCTTTCACTTTCGTTCATCTGTTCTCCTTCTTCCTTCCTTTGTGGGACTTGGTTGGTTGAGTACCTGTGTAGAAAAATTAAATTTTGTTAGCCAAAATCTTATAATCATCTTATAAAATGGCCATTGGAGATTTGAAATCAAAGCAAGGAGTTGAAGCTCTAAACAATTATCTCCAAGATAGGAGCTATATTGAAGGGTAACTTATAAATTTGTTAATTTTTTGAACCACGTGTCACATAACCTAGTGAAGAAGTTTCTTGATTGATGGTAAATAATTAAAGTACTGTATTACGTTTATTTCTCTGTTATTATTACTCTCTCTATAAATCTGTCGCTGATGTGACTCATTAGCCTATTTGCTTATGTTTGTTATTGAGACATCGATTTTTAAACCTGCATTGATCTGCTTATCATCTCGTATGTTGTCTCTGTAATCTAATATTTCTGTGGTTGTAGTGAGCTACATAAAATTGATCACATAATTTTTATTGTAATAAATTTCATGGAGCTTACTTTCATATTTCGTAAAAGCAAAGTACACGCGTTAGCTTTTAATACCAGTTTTGTAAGTAATCCAGTAAAAGTTCATTGGTCCTGAAAATTTATTGGACCGGCTCGGTAAATGGATGTTCTGTACTGGTGCTAAGAACGACTTTTAAGAAATCCTGAACGATCTCTTAAGCCCGGTCTAGACGCAACGATAAGTTTGTCAAACTTATCCGGTTTATTTTACAAATTGTCATAAAACAGCTGATTTTACACCGGTTAGTCAAGACGAGATTAAGCTTCTCGTTTAGTCACAGTACTTCACATAGTTGCTTGTAGGCAGCACACACCGATAAGTCATTGTATCAGTGTGTGCTGCTTCATAAGCAAATATGTGAACATTGTACCATCGGTATTTTCTCAGTTAGATCACGTCTACTCATCTAGAGATTTCGATAGTCGTTATCGATAACCCATAACAAACTTTGTAATAAGGTTATAGCACCGTATAGGTTATGTTCATAACCTATATTTTTCTCATATCGATAAGTATCGATACTTTTGAAGCTCGATATTGACTATTGATATCTCTAGATGAGTAGACGTGTCCTATAACAGGAAAGTACCGTCTAATCTTGTCTCGACTACCGGTGTACGCCTAGCCTTACTTACTGGACTGCTGAAAGACCGGTTATAAAAGTTATGGCTTGCACTTTTTTTTTCAATTAATTATACGATATTCGGAGTTTATTAACCTCACTTTAGCGTTCCTAGAGTTTTAACTCATTCATTATTTGATTTAAATTTGAAATAACAATGATATAAACCAGATTATTCTTTTTAATCATAAGATTGTTTGTTAAAAAAAGTATTTGTATTTCAGCAGTGTTATTTTCCAGTTGAGTTTGTAGCTGAAGGTGCAACCCATTAAAAGTGTAGCAAGTGAAGCTTATATCTCTGAACGCCTAATGCAGACATGAAAAATCCCCATTATAAATAGTTGGGATTTTTCATCCAATTACTCTGGCAACACTAGGTCCGGAGCTCCGCTGCGGCACTCGGTCGCAGTAACGAAAAACCACCTTAACTTATATTAACACTGAGCGTTTAAGGCAGGGGTGCCCAACCTTCATCAATCATCAAGGGCCACATTGTCAACATTCAACGAGGGCCAAGGAGACTTGTAAGGAAGGGATCTGGGGTTTCCCCAAATTTGACCATAAAATGATACATTTTTGTGCTTCCTGGAATATAAATTTTTTTCTTTTGGTTTTAGCTGAAACAACATATTAGTATTTTGTTTGAGTTTTATCAATTTTTATGTCTTTACGGCGGGCACATAGAGTACTCACTTGTGAGGCCGTAGGTTGGGCAGGTCTGATTAGGTGCGTATCAGAATGAAATTGTTTGAAATCGTTATTCAACATTGTAGATCAGGCAAACCGGTTCTAATGCATTTCAAATGTCAGAAATTGCAGCTCTATTTTATACATTTACCTTTTCAAGTGATAGGCTGAATTTTCAACACAGCTTACCAATGCGGTTCGAATGCATTTTATTGTTTGCTATATCACACATAACTCTACCCTTTGCAGCGTTTAAAATGTACCATTTCGCCTATTCGAAAAAGTTGCCAGTGCTCAATTTCTAATATTTTAGGTGTGGAAGCGGGCAAGAGTTCCTTAACTGACGAATGTTATTATCGATGGTGATAATCACATCTGATTGAAGTTTAGTTCAGTTACTTTGGTTGTATTATTACGGGTACAGTTTGAGCATCGAATAGTTACAACAGCGGAATAGAAGACCATCTATAAACCAGAAAGTCTACAATAGAATCAAGTCAATTCGATTAAAAGTAATGTAGGTTGCCCAGTGAAGTACATTCATTTTAATACTCACTTAAAACTTATAAAACCCCGCTACATTGTATGTGGCCGTAATGAGTTATTTGTGTCATGATTTTTTCTGACGGTGATGCCCACATGAGCTCCAGGCAGGCGTGGGTAATGAGAGGGTGATGATGAGAGATGGCAACTTTTCAGGCAGTCAGGTTAAACCGATCGACAGCTTTTGTCTCCTCCGAATGACGGGAATGGCCGTAATTGAGATAGGAATATTGAATTATAATATTGAAATTTTTTAAATTTTTATATTGAATAATCAATATAGGCTACCTAATTATTAAGACAGACTTGAAATTTTCAAGTGTCATTTACTCGTCCAATTGGCTGCTCGATTCTATATAGTTTATAGATTGGTTTATGATTCTATATAGCAAATAAGAAAATTCAATTGTAAATTCTAAACTTGTTATTTAAGGTACCAACCAACACAGGCCGATGTTGCTGTATTCGATGGATTGGGCAAGTCTCCAGATGCGACCATCATGTATTGAGATGGTATAAACATATCAAGTCGTATGGCAACGACGGAAGAAATTGCCGGGCGATAGAAAGTGCCAGCAGCTTTATCAGCGTAGGTGCTCACCGGCGCCCGCTGCACGACACGACGATGACCTCGATCTGTTCGGATCTGATAGAGGATGAAGAGTTATATCATAATACAAATATTCAGTTGCATCATGATTGTATTGTATGATAAATAGAATTGAGGCAGATTAAATTTAAGTGCTTTTCATTTGAAGACATCTTGAGAAGAAAATAGTGACAACTTTGAGCGAATCACACGCCTGCAATTTGAATACAAATTTTCGGAAGATTTCTGGATCATCTGATGTAAACATAATACAACATTTATTTATATATAACATTTTATTCAGTTGCATCATGATTGTCTAGTATAGGATAGTAGAATTGAGGTGAATCAGTATTAAATTCTATAGTGCTTTTCATCCTTGAAGACATCTGAGTACAGAATAGTACCCACAACTTTCCGAGCTAGCCAATCACACGCCTGCAACGTTGCCAATATATTAGAACAGATCATTTCTGATCATCTGCTCTACTTGTAAATCATCCAAGTTAACACAGTGATTTCAGACTGAAATTTCTTTTGATACGCATGCGCAAATGATTGAACATACAATATGACAACATTTTGAGCATTCCAGTTGGATAATAAGTATTTAGTCTACAGGTGTTCGAAAGAATAAATTGGATCAATAACATAGAGTTAAAGCTAAATTGATTTATGTGGCTTATGTGCAGTCTATCTCACTATATGGAATTTGGCATGGGGTGTGTGCAAACTGCCATATGAACAAAATTTTGTTATGCAAAAGCACATAATAAGAGCAGCCCTGGGTAAACCTAGACTCTATCCAAGTTGTGAACTATTTAAAGAGCTAGGTGTTCTCACTGTGAATCAATTATATAATTAAAGTATAGTTCAGTATGCAAATAAAACTAAATTTAGACTAAACATACGTGATACGCCATACAATCTGAGAAATATGACTATAAATCAGCCCAGGATAGACTTAAATGTATGTAGACAACAATTTAAATACAAATTAAATAGAGTAATACTGATGGTTCCGATGAGAATTATAGAGAATAGCTGTAAAAGGTATTATTATAGAGATCTTGATACTTGGTTGACAGTGAACGATATTTCTTTGTGAATTGTTTTTTTATGGCCACTAGAAACCTACTTTCTTCCATTGCAAAAATAGAATCTTAATGTGTCTATAAAGAACATAAAGTCGACAAAGCCTTTCTCTTTCTATATTTTTGGGTTACCGTTTCATAAATGATCCAAAAATCCAAATACAGTGGCAAAATCTGTAGTTTTTAATGATAGTTACTTTGTTCAATGTTGAGAGAGATGTTTTGTACCATGTTGCTGTTGTATTTTTTATTGATTTTTTGTTTCTTTTCAGTTTCTATTTATGTCTTTCCATAATTGTATTCTATTAATAGTGTAGAAATCATATTACTGTATTAGCATAACTAGCATTAGCGCGCTAAGATGTTTTCTTTGCGGATGCTTTTCTTCAAATTTTAATATTTTTTATTTTTCTGCCTATGTATGTACTTTTGAATGGAAAATAAATTTGAAGATTTTGATTTGACACTATTTTGAAATTTTAATGAAACTTGAAAATTTAGTAATAGTAGATATAGCCCAAAGTAGAATTTAAATCTGCAAAATAGAGCTCTCTCCAATCAACAGTGAGTAATGCTTTGTTGCATTTGCAAGGTTGTCGTACCAAGGAAATTTTAGTTATTGGCGGGTAATTAAGAGAAATCTGCATCATACTACGTTTTAAAGCGTTTTATAATAATGATCAATATTAAAATCATCAAGAAAGATGTCAAAAGCACCACCCGACGCTGAATCGTGAATCCACAATCTCTGAATCAAACGCAAGCTCTCAAACAAATGGACTAACGGGTCGATCTCCGTGATTAACAATTATTTAAAGATTCTTCAAATTTACAACACATGGCTAATAATATAGGAGCATTGATAGGAAAATCTGTTTGATAGGTTAGGTCTTTTAATTTACTAATTATTTATTAATTATAAAACTATTAAAAATATTTAAATAGGCCTGTGTCTCTTCCTGGTATAAAGACAATTCTTTATGCAAATTATTTACTGAAGTCAAGTATTCTAGGCGTGATGCATGTTCAGACAGACAGACACTATCTCATTTTTACTTTTTATAATAGTATAGAAAATCATGCTAATTTACCGGCTAATAGTATTGAAAATATATGTTATGAATTCTCAAGCAGTCTTACTTTCTATGTAGCCTCTAATTCTACTTCACTATCATTAGAATGTCTTAGTGATTCTGGCAAGTTCAACCAATCAACGACATAGAAATTATTTGACTTGACTTATCTGTTCATTTTAATTAAAGCCAAGCTTTTAATCTTGAATGTAACATAATGCATATCTATATTCATAATATACGAATGGATACAGATTAAAAGTATGTACAGTATTGGACCATTTATTATTCTGCTCAACCAGGATGCGGAAGCTGCCAGAATTAGAGAAGAAAGATTGAAAGCATATTCTGAGAAGTTTGAAGAAGCCAACACTGATTGCGAAATCAGTATAGTCAGATGTCAAGCCTTGGGATGACGAAACCAACATGCAAGAAATGGAAAGTCAGGACAATTCAAATGGATGGCTCTGTTTGGGAGAGCAGATTTTTCCACTCCTGCATTTATTTCAAAATGAGACTTTTATTACTTCATCTATCTTTATGCTTATTTTTTCGATTCTCACTTCCACTTTCTTAGTTTATGTCAATGCTGGGAATTATGAGGAATTGAAGGTAAGGTCCTTGAAAACAACAAATAGAAATGGTAAATTGGAATTTGAACGAACTTACATGTTTGCTCTCATAGTTTAGTTTCTCCTTCATTTTCTAGTTCAACATTGATGATAATATTATTCAAAAACTAATTACAGTATTTTGAACGAAAGAATTTAATTTCAAAACCTTCATCGAAATTTCAATTTAAATTATAGAAAATGAATAGAAACAATAATAGAAACACAAAACAAATCGTTCCAGCTGCATGTTCTTTTTTTTAATAACATTCGGAAATTGTAATTTTAGTTTTAATATAGGCCTACTGCATTGTAGATTTTGTACAATTCAAGTGGATTAAGATCACCCTTTTTAAAGGCCTTGAATGCATTTGTTGTGCAAAAGTTGATAATTTCGAGTAATCTTTGATTTGAAGTACAAAATTATCTTCTAAAATCTTCATCCTACTTGAACTGTTGATTAAATATAGCAAGAAAACTACAGTAATTTATTTAATACAAATTTTAATTCTGTATAGTAAGATTCAAGTGCAATGAACTTTCACTTTTATAACAGTACTCACAGTTTGACTTTTCGGACGCGTTTCAAGGCGCTGAGCCCCATCTTCAGCGTACAAGGAGTAACTAGAAACTCCTACAGACTTACGCATTTCGACGCGCTGATCCCATTCTTCAGTGTACAGGGAGTAACTACTGTTTGAATAAAACTAGTTGTCACTTGAGCCTCCAGCTGACGAAATATCGGCGATGTCAGATTGTGTAAAATTGCAACTTCTTCAAATTTCCAATTAAACCACAGAACTGTATGTAGAACATCTTCCCCGAATTCCTATAGTGCTAAAAAAAGCTCCAGGATCGAAGGATTCAAAGGAAATAATTCAACTTTTCTGATGAAATTGAAAAATCGTGAAAATATTTCTCTTCCAAATATCACTTCTCTCAGAATCATGGCATGTAGTAATAAGTAAGTTATTTATATCAAAATAACGGGGGAAATGTCTCCTTTCTAATGGTTTTTAGGTTCTTTTAATCCGACCAATAGTATTTTTAATCAATGAATATGTTCAGAACTTCATATTTATTCATTCATTTATTGGCAAGATACATTACAATGTGGGAAGAATCAACTGACAATTTTCGTCAATGTCGAGTCATTTCAATCAGAAAACATGAAATTTTTGTAGTTTGGCCTCTCAGGAGTTTCAAAGTAAGGGGAACGGCTACATGGTATGCCGTCACATGCAATGAAAACCAGCTACTAATCAAACATCGTACAGAACGCTTTGAAAATTCAATGATTGCAAGCATATGAATGTGACCGAATAGCGAATATGACAACGCTACGTCCGATAATCGAGAATGCAAACAGCCTTTTCTATGATCACTGCGGCTCTAACTTTACGCTCGAATAGCTTTTGTTTTTCAGCATACAATGCATACCATGCTGTCTATTGAAAAATTGAAACTATAGGTAGCCTACTCCTAGACTTTGCCGAGAGTATCTAGTTACTTCTTGTACGTTGAAGATGGGGCTCAGCGCCTCGAAATACGTCCTACAAGTCAAACTGTGAGCACTGTTGTAAATGTGAAAGTTCATTACAATCGCATCTTGGTAAACAAAATAATCATTCGTATTCAAGAAATTACTGTATTTTTCAATTCGATTGTCATCACATAATGGTGTTCTATACTATATTTTCAATGATAATAATGATTGTTGAACATAATTTTCATTCTTTCAAAGATATTTGAGATTCAGGGTCTTATTCATAAACGTTCCTTGTATAAGATTTTTTTAATATAGGCTACGATGACTTGAGTGAGAAAATAGCAAACTCGCACTAAACAGTTTAGCTGTAATAAATTAACTTATAGTAAAAATTTGTCAAGTTTCGTTCAATATTTTATGAATATTTTTTTATTGTTAATTTAATATTAAAAACATTGAATTAAACTTTTAAAATTTGCATGATTATTTTGGCTTTTTAGAGCTGATCTGTCTGAGCTTGCCTTTTTCTAACTCAAGTGATACAAGAGAATCGTATGTATGGAACGTGTACATTGTTACTATGTAGACTGGTCTAATTAGATTTGGTAACAATTGTTTTTCTATTTCAGCAAAACTTGTACCTGTTGGCTACGGTATCAAGAAGTTGCAGATTATGTGTGTAGTTGAAGATGAAAAAGTCTCCGTTGATTTGCTCACCGAGGAAATTCAAGCATTTGAAGACTTCGTTCAATCGGTCGATATCGCGGCGTTCAACAAAATCTAATCCAAACATCTGTATGTTCTATCAAAATGCATGTTGAGTACGTAATGTACTTGATAATAAATAATTTAAGTTTGTAATAAGAAATTGCGTTGTTCCATTCAACCTATTCTTCAGGCCATACACGTAGTAAAGTTGATGAGATCAGACGAAATGTCGCTTCTATCGCTTTTTGTATATTACGTAGGTAGTAACTGAAAACTATATATGCATTATTAGCATCACAATTGTTTCTAACCATTGAAATAGAACAATTGAAATGCAGCACAAGATACTCATAATAATCCGCTAATTTCGCATGAGCCATGATGATATCTTATACTGGGTGGCGCAAAAAGAATGGATGGATTTGAGTAGGATAGTATCAGTGGACTAGAGCTGTCTGTGACCGCAGAGCGACACCATTTTGTAGGTTAAAGTATCCAGTTTTAGTATCAATGGCGCAATTGACATTGCAAAATCGCGTATTTGCTGTAGAACAATATTTCCAATAGAATGAATCTGCAATCGTCGTTCAACGGAGCTTCAGCAGAAAGTTTCAAGTCGAGCTTATTGGCATAAGATTCACTTGAAATTCAAATTTACTATCGTAAATATCGTTACATTGAAGATTTGAATACACAATATGAATGAATTGCTGCATATCAAAAGTCAAGGACCAATTTGAGGCTTTTTAATGAGCATTAAGGCTGCATCAGCTTAGAAAAACTTTTTTGGGATATTTTTCTAAGTACTATCAGCTATCAAAATTGAAATACTTTTTAGAGGAAAATGTTTTTCTTGTTCATTAGTTTTGAGATATGGGCGTCTAAAGTAGAAATTTTCAGGAAATTAATCTCAAAATTGGTTGCAATTATGAAATTTTGAAGAAATTGTTCTGTCACTTGACATAATTAGTTCTCGAAATATCAACTTTTGAGAAAAATAAAAATTCTCAATTCAATTGAAAATTGGGTTATTTTTTAAAGAAATTATTTTCGAAAATATTTTCAAATTGGTTATTACTGGTTTTTGCCATTAATTTTTAATGGGCTGTTAAAGGTTGTGATGGAAAGATTAAAATGTGAAAGATGTGAATAGATTTATTTTTTAAAGTATTTTTTATCACTCTGGGGAAACTACTGACGCACGTCGGTAGTGCGCGTTCGTTCAATGAATTTAGGTAAACCAAGCAGGACCAAAATCAAAATATTCTTACGTTGATTGATTGCAATCAAATGTCATCAATCATCTATTCCTATTCCATGCACATCAAGAAAACCAACACACTTGGCAACCGTAACGATGTGCATCACCACTTCACCAGGCATCGCGAGCTGACATTCCCAGGAGACGTACAGAAACTACAGGATTTCAACCCTGAAATTTTACAACAAGCCTGTTGGTGTGAAAAGTTGGATGGTGCCGCTTAGAGAGAGCCATGAAGGCAGAGGCTTTATTATAGCATCGGTGAATTTATGGGGATGCCTTGAGTTTTGATTGAGGTTACGATCTATCGCTGCCATCTTGATCATTGAGTGTGTTTTATATGATGTGTTTGTGTGTAAATTGACATCGGTCCCGAAGTGTGGAAGGTGAAGAGGAAGGTTAGGTATTGCAGACAAAAAATAGTCAACTACTTCCCCAACGCTGCTTAAGTTTTACATCTAGCTTAAACCTCATTCGGAGAATAGAGGAAGTATAGAAAATATTGAGCATCAGCTGTTGTGCTTCAGCGTTGAGTGGCCTTAGACACTATACAAAGTATTGAAACATCAAAAGATAAGAAATCATACAATTGAAGATAGTGGGGGACTACAGTAAGCTCCCACGGAGCACACGGCCGAGAGGAAAAAAAGCTGTAACTTGGATTATTTTTTGGTTACATCATGGTGGAAAGGAGAAGAAGAATGACAAATTCTATTCAACTACTCAGCGAATCAATTCTTGTAAAACTGATGGCTTTCAAAATCTTTCTCCGCCAAAAATAAATTTCATTTACATTAATGATTCACGTTTACATTTTCGGTAATCACATGTCATGGCATTATATCTTTTCCGGTCATGAACTTCCCAAGAAATGCAAGCAGTTCAATCCTTAATCCAAAATAGTTTGCCAAAAGTTTGAGAATAAATTTTACAGTTATTTCAATTGCTGGCGAATAAATAAACAAAAAATTCTCAAATGTAACAACTAAGCCTACTGTTGTCAGGACTGTCTCTATTATTATTATCTATAATAGCTTCTAATTATTGATTCTCCCTTTCATTTTCTAAATTCATAGAACCGACAAGAGTCTCTCTCCTTTTTCTAAGTTTTGTTTCAATTCCAGTTAGCAGCATAGCACAATGTAATTGAATAAAAGATAAATTGTTGAGGACTCTAGCACTATTCAATACGTTTAATACTTTCATAGAAATCAGAGACATAATTTTCATGTACTCATTACTTGTTTTCCTATTTCTGCAATTTTACATCGCTTTCCAAGATAAGTAGGCAATTAATATTGAATTAGGCATTAACATCCAAAAATTATCAAAAGTACCTATTTTGCCTAACGTACAGTCTGTATCGAATAGTTCTCTCAGTTGATTGAATAAGCTTATTCGCTATGTATATGCTTCAACATACCTACTGCTTTTTCAGTGTACAACAGTCTGTACCAAAAATTTCTCTTTTTCTAGTGATTTGAAGGTTCATATGTGTAGGAGTAAGAAATGCATCTCTTTTTTAGTAGTTGCTTTTAAAAATTATATGTGTATGCAGTACACACTGAAACGTTCTAAATAGCATTATACTGATAGTAACACAATTTATTGTGTATATCGTTTCATTTGACTGAGGTTATCAGTATTACTGTATTTTAATTTTCATACGTCTTTATGCGTACTTTGTTATTATAAATATTCAATTGTATAGGCTAATGTATATTTATTTACTAATTGACATAATTGAGACTGGAATATTTGTGTGTTTTTTCTATTGAACTTGATTCAATATTGTAACAGCCTACTGTAAAATACTTTATAAAATATTTCATGTCGTAATTTCACTAACGTATCGAATGTCAACTGCTCCTATTATACATCATATTTTAACTTAGTATTTAAAAGCAAATAAGAAGTTGACTTGAAAATTTAATCCTTTGGCTTTTCTGTGAATCCATCAATGAACTCAATGTGTGTTTTTAATACGTATTTTTATAGCTTCTTCAAGTATGAGAATGATGGGAAAACTCTCATGTTGAATTTGTGGCTAATAAATCCCTATTATCCGTAATAAATTAGGTTTAAAGTTTGTATCTTCTCTGATTTCTTAGATAATGGGCAAATGCTGGAAATGTGTGCAATTTTATATATTTAGAGACTACATTTTTATTATTGTACTTTATTTTGGCCACTAATTATTAAAGACTCTGACTATTCTATTATTTTACTGTAACCAGGTTTATTATTCCGCAAACATTCATGAAGAATCCAATTCGTAAAAACTACAAATGCACCCATAAACTCATGCATGGTCTTCAAATAATCAAACACCCTGGATTATCAGTTATAGTCTGGCAATGTACAAAGTGAGCCTGGAACTTACTGCGCAGAGAAGGGCGTTACGCGTACGCAGCAGTTTATCCTACCTGCTCACTAGAGTAGTGGTATTTGAGGTGGATACTTCATCACTTGCAGTGAATGATGTGAAGGTCTCTTTGGTTCATGCCAGACTATAGCTCCTGGGCCAGTCCATTGCCCATCTTTATTTAGTTTCTTCAGGTTTTGCATTGTGGACCTGGCTGGTGATTGATTGAAATTCAAGTTATTTTCTAAACGCTATATTATACGAGGCGGTGCATTGTCGCGGCGTCAATATATGACCCTAAATGCTAAATTATTCACAGTTTTCAAAATTCAAAAATTGTAGTTCCAATAATTAATAAAATCAATATTCTGCCATATTCATGAAGCATCTTATGATCGCGACTTATAAAATAAAATAGTTAAAATTGAAGCGATACCATAACTGTGGCTCAATGTCGAGCCCAGATAATTTAATACATCTATTGACGTTCATTTCTAAATCGTTTTTTTATTACTTGAATTGAGCAGCTGGACCCGGCTAAAAGGCAGTGGTAGGCCGTGGCCACATGAGCATTTTCTCGTATGAACGCAGTGTCGAAAACGCAAGAAAAATTAGTAGCTTTGGAATGAAAATGTAATGTAATACCTTTTATGCATTTTAAACGCCTCTCACCTGGCTGGCAGTATAAAATAATAATAATAGCGAAAGAATATGAAATATGCAAATATCTCTCTGGCATGTTAGAAAATTGCGCGAGGGAAACTTCATAAAAAAATGGCCTCCACGTATGAAAATTATATATAATTATTATATGAATTTAAAAATATCAACATTGTAACAATTTACTTTTCTTCCTTGGGTAAAATTAATCTGAAAGAAACATATTGGTTTTATTGATTTATTTTTCTCTAAAACTACTGGCTCACCAGCTTACTGTTATAAGAATCAGCTCCCAGCACGAGAAAGTGCCAAGCTCGTCCCATCACTTCTGAATTAAAAGTCCTTCTCCCACAATGTCCTGAAGCCACCTCAAAATGTCAGTCCTCTAATGCCCCATCTATTCCTTCCCCAAATGTCACTCCCACATCCTCTCTTCATGTCAAACCCTTCCCAATTATTTTTTTTTAATTTCTTTTCTATTTTTTCAGCTTTTCATTAAAATTTATTTATTTCTTGTTTTTCCGTTTATTCTTCTTCAATTTTATTATTTGAAACGATAATGATGAATTATACGAACGATAACCTCATTTCCAATTATTATTACGATTCTTAGCGTAATAGGAGCATTTCGGCACCTAGGCAATGTGTTTGCTGGCTCAGATCGCGGGCCAAAGCCCGGTGATGAATGTCGAGAACTTGAAGCGATCGAGAGCCGGCAAAACATTTTTCGCTCATAGGTAAAGGAATCGCCATTTCGCCACACCAAAAAAAAAAAATATAGGCATGGCAATTATTCTTGAAAGTGAAATTTCTAGGAAGAATTCAATGTTTTGAGGTTAGGCCTATGAAAATAGCTATCGCACCTATTGTTTGATATCAAAACTTTTATAACTTAAATTCGTTAGTAAAAAAATTAATTTATTGATGCTTTAAATACTACGTGATGTGTATTATTAATACTAAGATGTCAAATTCCATTTCAAAAAAGAAACAATTACTGTACTCTCACTCTTTCAATATTCAAAATTCAATCTGCCAACCCAGTTACACAACGCAGCCAACACAATAATTGGTTGAGGTTAATGAAAATATTATCCTAGTCTCTATCGGTCTGGGCAAAACTATTTCAGTGATAATACATATTAAGTTGCTGAACAATAAAATTATTTATAGAAGGCATTATAAATATATAGTTTATTTCCATGAAAGCCATGGTGATTGATTATCTCTTCCTTATTTCGTGTGGATCGGACACGATCAGCTGTCTTGTCATTGTTCATTTTCCGCTCCTAGGCCTGCAAACGTTTACAGACCTCGTCGGAAACAGGAATGCTTTCTGGCCTTCGTTTGAGGTGGTAAAAACAGTTTATTACGTCCAAGTGTAAAGGCGAAAAATAATTAGAAAGAGAAAACCCAGTGCAAAAAATGGTTCGGAGTGATTCGAACCCCAAATATCTAGTCACGCAGGTCAGAAGCTCTAATGAACTGAGCCACTTTGCAGCCTGAGTAACACTGCTATTTTTCTGTGTCTTGAATCACGATCATCTTCCAGTTCTCTGGCAAAGCCGGCAATTTGCCCGTAACGTCTGTGAAATGCTCTATAGGTTAGCCTGGCCATCGTACTAATTATTTATTAATTATAAAGGATTCCTTCTTTTATTAGATTCTTTTCTAATACATATTATGTTAACCAGTGCGGCTTCAAAAATTCAAAAACGAATCCAAAATCATCTAAATCGGTTCAGCTGTTCTCATTTTATAGCATTGCACATGTACATGTTCGAGTATTAGTAGGCTACTTACACAGGATTATTGTGGAAAGTGGATATAATGGTCATTTAAATATTTATTTTTGTTACCATCCCATTGAATCAAAAACTGACGAATAATTAATTTATTGTAGAGATTCCAGCATATAATCCAGTAATCTCTGCAGTTCTTTGCACACTATAGCTATTCATGACGAACAACACATAATAATGCTTTTTGGTAGGCCTACATTATTATAAGATTCCAATATCGTTAAGGTGCATTATGCAATATATTTGAAAGAAAAAATATGTATTCGAATCATCAAACTGTGGCCCAAGATTCATCATTTTATTGTCTGTGGCCCAAGATTCATCATTTTATTGTCTTACTATCACTAACAATGAATGTTATGATACTATTTGCATGTAGTTGATATCATTAGAGAACTGTTGATTTGTACAATATTTTTAAAACTCTCACAAGAACACCTCTTACGAACAACTTAGTTTCACATTCTTCATAACGTTCTACTAGTATGAAATATATTCCAAGTGGATTTTAAAGACTGTATTTATTCCCTTTATTTAGGCACATAGTTATTATCAGCTTTTAAATATGTACATTACACAATCATAATATATTCAACTAAGATAACGCCTGCAGATAATTACTGACATTGGGCCCTTAAACTTCAACACACATTCCATTGTCGAGAAGTAATAATTTCTCGTTAATGAATTATCTCAACCCATTTGTCTAATATAAAAAATTAAAAATCATTAGCTGATATGTTATACAATAATAATAGTTTCAATGGATAATCTAGAACTTTACAAATAATGTTGATTCCACTCTAGCACTGTCTGAAGACCTTGCACTTAACACATGCCGGTGATAGTTTATAATACAGTTGCAGTATTTTCACATGAACGTCCACCTCTAAATCACAAGTTGAAGTTCTATTTTGTAGGCACGATGTCCAAGTTCCAACTTGCTGAAAAAATACTGTATATCAAGTATAACCAATAAAATTTTCATCAGCACAAGATACAGTGATAAAAAATCCATAACTCATCATCAAATCTTTATGGAAGGGATGAATTAATTGTAAAAAAAAACATTTTAGTGGAGTGGAGACCTTATTTGTACTAATTACAGTATAATTTTTATTTTGTATCTAAATATGCTTTTGTATATTTGTTTTTACTTACATAAAACTCAACCAAACTTAAGCAGTAATAATTTTTTCTATATCACGTGTGGTCTGCAATAAACCGCATGCATTGGAGGACTTTGAGATCACATTTCGTCATCCAAATTCGAGTAGATATCCTACAAAGAATTAAGGCCATATTCTTGTCGTATATTCATGGTCTAGCCACTCAAGTAGCATTCTAGCCTATATTCAAAAATATGAGATCAATACTAATTGAAATTATCATCCGGTATCACGTGAATTTAGCTTGACATATATATAAATCTAGAAAGAAATTGATTAGGCCTGAGCCTTCATTGAAGAAAGAACTCCAAATGTGATTGTACTTACCATTGAGTTAACAACTAAAGATATAAACTCTTAATATCTTCGATTGGAACTTCTTTGACCTTTTTATTGTTATTTCTTGGTAATGTGATATTTATTAATTTTTCGTCTGTTTCGGTCTCAGTTTCAAATCTGATTACTCGGAGATAAGACTCTTCAATTGGCTTTTGTACAATTGCAGCTAGTAGGTCAATACCTGAAATAGAACAGAAGAAATCCCAGGTTTCAAATTAATCATTCATTATGCAAGTTCATTCATGTTTTATAGAAACAAAATTCAACCAGATTATTAATCCAAAATCAACCAATAAATGTTCGACAGAGTCTACCTTTACCATCAGCAACACAGCAGCAATCGTCTCACGAGAGATATTAAATTTAATAATATATCTAATGTGAAAGTTATCTTTGTAACAGCACACGTTCCTAGTTCGACTGATGCTAGTTACGGTGAATTCAGTACCGTAGTTTAAACGTGTGATATGTCATGGTACAAGCGGACTGATCTAGACAATCAACTAGTCAAGACGAAATCGTTCATATTGTGTTGAGTATTTTTTATGGAGAGGGAACTGAACTAGAATGAAATTATCTCTCAAGCCGAGTTTTCATTACTAATAGAATGAGGTAGAGCAGCTAGCATACGGTACTAATAAGCAGTGGAGTGGACTACCTTGGTGCTCCCATGTAAGCCTATTCTTCTACTCTTCCGTTTTCATTAAGGAAGTAAACAAGATAGTACTTGCCAACTCTACCACTAATTTTGCATTCTAATTCCATGCTCGTGAATTAGACCAGCTTTTTCAATGTACTGGCAAGTCAAATGAGACTAGCAGTATTCAAAAATTGCTAATATCTTATGCTAGTCTTATTTTAAACTATTATTATTGCTTTGTGAATTTCCTTATTTAAAACTATTGTTATTGCTTTGTGAATTTCAATAGAAGACGAATTATTGTTGTCGATTTTATTATTGTAGATGGATATTGAATTGAATTTATGATCCTCTTTAATGATATAACCTAAAATAAAGAATCATCAAATAATACAGAGAAAAGAATTTCAGAAGTAAACTATTATTGCTCTGTCGAGAAGCGGTTTAACTCTACTAGCCTGAATGTTTGTTTTTTTTAATTGATACTAACTATGGAAGTGGATATGTATAACTTCCATATCGGCATAACACTTATAAGATAAGAAAATACAATGTATTCTGATACGGAAGTTACACCTATTCAAGTATAACTGTATATTTGTATACTGCCTACTAACATGTTTAAAACTGTGGAAATGTGCTAATGGATACTACTTCAAAAGTCACTATGGATAAAATAAAGAATGTATAATAATTAAAAGCATCACACAGTAAATAATTCACGTTTTTCATGTAGATATTAGTAATGATCCAGGTGCCTACTTGATGAAATTTCAGAAGTCCTGTGAAACAGGAAGAAGGCGGACACACACTAGACATTGATAGCACGGCGTACAATGCAATAGACATAAAAAACTAGCACTCTATTACAGGTCTTCTAAAATTTTATGAAACAGGCACTAGATCTCAGAAACATTGTTGATTAATAGATCCCTACTCACCTATTGTTTCATAAGGAGTATAGTTGAATACATTTGAATGTTGAACTACTTGTTGACCACGGTTTTTCTGGCTAGAACTAATTGCTGGAGTATTGCAACAACTGCAGAGCATAGGAATATTGCAGGTTCATCACATTGTACATCTACTGCTTGAATCTGATCACCTGCAAATGTGGCTAAACACAAAGTTTATTTTGGCTTAGGATTACTAATTAATCCGTTTTTATTGAAATGTATTTCAAGGATAAAATAGTCCACTACTGTATAATGATCTATTGTTGGTGAATTTTATAAAATAAAAAAAGGTTTTATAATTTCAAATAATAATTCAGATTTAAATTGATTATTTAACAAAATTGTTTAGTTTAATTGAAAACTGGATAAAATTGGTTTTATTGAGGCTGATAGGATCCAATAAGATCTCCTTTTTAATAAAATTTAATTTCAGATCATCAGCATTTCTCTGAATCACTATTTTCATTTATTTATTCTTGTTTGAATTCATTTAGTCAGTTGTAAGATCTTATATAATATGGAACGCTCAGCATCTGTGAGAAGACAATACAATTTATTCAAATTTAATAATATATTACATTCTATTGATTCAGGTACGGTAGCCTACTGTTTTGATATTGATTAAGAAACTTTTATGATGACCAAAGAGATCAATTTCGGTTTTATCAACATCACAGTTAATGGATAGAGAATTTTAAATTGTAGATACATTTTTGTTATTTGTTGACTTTCATTCACCTTTATGTATAATTCCTAAATTACTGGCACTTCCATTTGGCACAACGTTCTGTATGTAAACTCCTCCGTCGGATCCTTCAGTCACTTGCACTCCAAAGCTGCCATTTTCACCTCTTGTTATTCTGAAAGGACAAAGCGATTGAAATTAATGTAAAAGAAATAAATAAGAATATCGAAAGTAGCTGAGGAATTATCAAGTTCCAACTGTAGCACATTACCTTTCTTGCAACTCTCAGTGAAAACAAGCGTAATGTTGTGACTTGAATGACAAGTATCCTATATTTCACTAAAAAAACTTTCGATTTAGTTTCGTTAGAGAAATTACAAACAACTTAATAACTTCAAAAGTAAGTACTTCTGAGTAGCAGTAGATGATTAGTAAAAGGAAAATTCCAAATCTATATATGCCACAGTCACAAGATGAGTAAACAAAGAAATCTGTTCTATGATTGTTCATTACTGTCCACCATAGCTGTACCAACTATGGCTCTAGTGGCACATAAACATTTTAAGGTTGCTGCTTTGTTTGGGTAAAATTATATTATAGAAAAATTGCCCCCAGTTGGCGCATAACTTTTTGTTGTACAGGGATAACCATCCTGTTTCACCAAACAGGGAAAAATAATGAAAAACTATTTGAAATAGCTTAGAGTAAAAGAACTCAGGAAATAAAGCATGGATTAAAAAATTGAATATATCAAGTAGTAGAAACTCTTAACAACAATAATGAGATAGATGGAAAGACAAACAATGTATGTGCATGATTCATGAAGTACTTGAATTGTAAGACAAATATTTATATTATGTTTAAATATTAATGAAAGAACAATAGTGGAAGGAAGAGACCATTTTTATAGAATGGAAAATAAGCTTTTTTTAATTCTCCTTGGAGACAAGGACTGATCAGGTAATGAAATGTCATTTATTATATTATTATCAAATAAAAAAGATGGAAGCTAACTTAATACTCACCTAACAGTCGTCAGAATTCTTTCATCTACAAAAGGAATTTCATCGAACTTTTCAGCTAGAGATTCGCTGATTGTTTCTTGAAAATCCACATGATACTTATCATCGATTGATTTAATACTGGAATCTGAAATAATATGATATAGCTTGAATAAATAAGAGCCAAAATTATTCATAATATTTTATTATAATCAATCGAAATCTTCTTGACTTCTTCTGAGGGTGTATGTTTCTATGCAGGTTTCAAATCAAGAATCAACTCCATTCGAGGTACGGTAAGGGATTGTTCTGATATCATAGCCCCTTTTAATAGAGGAGGAGGGTATGACAATATAATTTTATATTAACTAATTCATCTATTAGCAAGTGTGCTTGTTGAATTGTAGAATTCGAAAAATATTACACTTAAATAAAGATGTCAAAAAGAAATTATACAATTTGATCAATTATACAAAAAATATGACTTTATTTGATCTGTTATGATCTTGAAAAATCAATAAGTGTTTAACCTTGCCATTTTCTGAAACTTTTTTATCAAATTCAAATAAACAACAATGAGGTAGAATGGATAGGCAAGTTTTAGAGGATGGTTCAACTATCCATAGAATGTTATTTTTTCAAGCTAAAACACACTTGAAGCTTGAAAAAGAAGGTATTCTCAATTTCTCAGATCATTCTTAAAATCATCTGAATAATATTTAAATAAGAAAAACTTGACAAAGAAACTGTAGACATGCTTGGAGTTTTTGTGGCTGAAATGATTTATCGCTGGTCTGATAAGCCAAAGGCCCCTGGTTCGATTCCAGTTGACTGCAAACGATTTTTCTCAGGCCATTCCCATGTTCTGAAGGAAACTTTGAGCCGTCGGTTACGGCTGCCTGAAACGTAGTCGTATTCAGCATTCATCAACCCACCCTTCCATTACCCACGCACAAATCAAGAGCTCATGTGGACATCACCCTCGAAACAACTACCGTATATCACAACTTATTTGTAGAATTTCCGTTACTGTTGTGGAACTCCATGATAAACATCCATATCATGTTTGATAAGTATAGGTAGCCTAGTATATTCATTTAATTTGGCGGATGGCAAATAACTTTCATTAGATAAATAGGTATTATTTTTTGCCATCGGACTCTTCGGTCATCAGCTAAGTCAAGAAAACATAAATATTTTTGCAAAACACTTAATTAAAAGGTAGGAGTTTGAACTAAAAAAATATGAAATGTACGAGTAAAATAGTAGTAGTTCAAGCAAAATATTTATGTTTTCTTGACGTTGCTGATGACCTTAGAGTCCGATGGCAAGAAATAATCTATCTATCTATCTATCTATCTATCTATCTCTCTATATATCTATCTATCTATCTTATGAAAGTTATTCGCCATCCGACAAATTAAATGAATATACCTATAATTATATCAAACAGTGTTTTCTTTCAACGCATGTAGAAATTCCACATTTTTACAGAAGTTAACATTCAGATATAGTTTTAAGTTGATTGAACTTACTCAGAACATAGACTTGAGGCAGAGGAGAGTGAGATTCACGCAGCTCTGCTTGAGAGGCTCCCAGAAAAGCTCTTGTTCCCATGAGAGGCGCTCTCAGCCTTCGGTTCGATGTTTGACTAGTTTCTGTGGTGGGTGACGAGGGAGCGCTGCTTATTTCTTGTTCTGCAAAATATTTCAGAATTTATGACTGAAAATATGAGATTTCCTATTTAAATAATACCATTTGTTATCTAAAACAAGATTATATTCTCTTCTCATTTGTAGAATAGAAATTATTGTCAGTGTTGTCTTATTGAAAATATATTTTCTGGAAGAAAATATCATTCAGCCTGAATAAATAGATCAAAATAATATCACAAAGAGAAGTTGAGGAGGTTGGTTCCACCAATATTACTGATAATTATGTGATAAACATTTTAATTACTATGCATTGGATAAATAATGATTAATTCTTGAGAATTTGGTCATTATCATGTTCGACCAATGAAAACATAGTTGTTTATTGAAGATTAAATGGTGAGATTATTGAAGATTATGGTGAGATTTCTCACCATACCCTATTAACAAAACAAAACCCCAATTTTTACAAAAGTGAAGCGTTATCAGGCTATACTCTACAGTTCATGAGTATGGAGGACTGAGTTCATAAAGGAGGACGAAGCGATTACCACTTCCAGAAACTACAGCTTCTATTTGGACGGCTGTAGGTTCTTTCTCCTTAGATTTCTCCATTCTGTACCTCATCAGATCATTGAAAAATGTACATCTTCTAGAAAAACATTAATTAGAACAAGTCTCAGGAAATAATGATGTGCAATTCACAATATAATTTCATGTCTAGTTTATTATTACAATAAAATTCAAATTATTATTGTAAAAAAGGTGGGTATTTCGAAATTTTTCAAATAGGATACGGATATTCAAAATTATGTGATTGATGCTTATTTTTTTATGCATACCAAAGGGACTGTGTTCCCAGTAAGTGTCCTCTCCTGCATCTATAGCTTCTATTTCTGGTTCCTTTCTCCTGTTCAATTTCAAATCATTTCTCCTGGTAAAACAAAAAAAAAACAAACAAGAAATCACAAATTGGTAATATTCTTTGTGATTGTAGTACAAATTATTCTCCTGCTACAAAGCTGATTCAATTTTGTTCCTACAGTACTAATAAAATGGAGTTGAATGTATATACTTTCAATTGAGAAACATTCACGTTTGGTGCGCAAACAAATTGTTTAAAGCTGGTATATGTGCACATTTTCAAGCCTTAACAGGTACTGAAGTCTGAAAATTGTGGAGAGAGGTAAGAGTCATGCGCACAAAATATTTTCCACTTATTACTCATATCTATTATTACAACTTATTATATTATTACTTAATTACTTATTATACTTTTCGCACTTATAATACCAATTACATTCAACTTTATGTATCAGCGAGAAGAAGATGGAAAAACAACAACAGCTAAAACATGAATTTTCAAGCATACGGAATTTGAAAAATGATCAATTATATGAATGAAATGAGTAATGATTCCTTGAATAGAAAAATTGAGATTATTTTTCAACCTTAATTATTCATTCACAGTGCGCTGTGATTGGTCTAGCCGTCATTGACGTAATTTTTCTGCGCAAACATTCCACTGCAAACATATTGTGAATACAGGTATAACAAATGCATGAGATGACTAAGGATAGAAGTAGAAAGATTAAAAAGTATTCCAAATTACCTTTTAATTGACCTATTATTGTCTATTGCACAATGACTGGCTGTCTTTCCTCGAAAAATCACTCTTTCTGGAGTGCAGAAGCTGGCTGACCTTTTCAAGGTGTCAGAAATCGGTTTTGCCGATTTCGATCCTAAATAATGTACACCTATTGTTTGACAAGATCTTCCATTCGATTTGACAGGAATTCCAAATTCTGAAATAATCGATGGAGCAAACAACTTTAATTCCAGGGAGAATAACATAACATCAAATCTTAATAATAATACCGTAACAATCTCTGTACTAATTTCACTCATTCAACTTCTCAGAGTAGCAGCTCTAACACACCCAATGATGCTTCCACGGGTCATGTATTTCTGAAGTCCATCTTAAATATTTTCAAATTACTTCAATTTAAATAGATCATTACCATGGTAGTTCAAATTGCAGAGTAACCTATTTGTTAATTGACATGAGCGTAAGTCAAAATCCAATTGAACTTGACCGCCGTATAATGATGTCATCTAACGGAACCAAAGCAACGACAACCAATGAAAGTGTCTGATGTCGATGTAATGTCCTTTAACAGTGATTAAATTTAATTGGATTTTCGTGCAACTGACCGTTTGAATTAATTTTCAAACCAGCTCAAACTAGTTCCAAGCCAAAAACGATAGCGGTTCAATAATTATCTTTGATTTTGAATAATCTTGCAGTTTTTTCAATATCTATGCAAAAAAGCCATTTCCGCTCTAATGATATCACCGATAGTGATATAGTGATCGGAACTGACTGATTTGGTAATTTAGTGATTGCTTGTTAATTGACAGTGAAACGTGAAAAAATATTATTACCCTGCGATAGAGTGTGAAGAGAGCTCATTTCATTTCTCAGCTTCAGAAAAAACTTATGATGCAGTGATGCCAAATGAAACGCCGAAAAACTTCTGGAAACAAAATTGAAATTATCCATAAAACATTAGAGAATCCGAAAGGAATTTCAAGCAATAAAGCCTCTCAATAAGATCTCAATTGAAGAATATGATAGAATTCAAATTTTTTTTAAACAACATATGTAAGTTACGGTATTTAATTTTCAATAGAAAAATTTCATCATAATTTCCAAGAAACTGTCAATGATTAAAGTTATTTTATTGTGAAATATTTTTTTATGCAACAAACTGATGAAATTGAGTAAGAAATAAGAGTTTCAATATGTATGAAATAAACGAGTTCTACGGTATAGAATTAAGATGCGTTGGCCAGACTTACTTATTTGACTGCATTTTCAGTTTCATTTTCGAGGACGCTCCTTTGGATATTATCTCCAAACTCTGCTTTGTGTAGGTCAATTTCTTGATTTCATTCCATGCGAAATATGTTGTGTGTGAGGTGAGCTTGGATCGGGGCATTTGCGAATCGGAGCAAGATTCTTTTGGGCAAACCGTTATTCCTTTGCCACTAATTCCAAGCCATACATCACAATTGCTCTCGTCTTTTTCTGAAGATATCTGTTCAAATCATAGATAAAAATATTTCACATACTAGACAAGTAATACAACATGAAATATAAACTTTAATTGCACTGAATAATGTTATACATTCTGTAATGAGTAATCAGTGTGTGTGAACAGGAGAAACAAAATAATAACTGTGACTAAAAGAAACTAATTTTCTAGTGTTGAGCTAACCTGTCTACGCCTAGCCTAAGAGTATATTCACACCTACGAGGTCAGAGATCGAGGTGAGATCGAGGTCGGGTAAGAGCATTATACTGTAGCATACGAGGTACAGTGTCTGTTTAATCAGTGGTCTATTATTATTCATTCTCTGTATGTACTATAAACAGTAAACTATCGAGATATTTGAGAAGATTTCATATTTATTTAAAAAATTTATAGTTAGGGAACAGTTATGTTTGGAAGTCTTCAAGTTTTTTATTCAAGTTTACTAGTTGACCATGATTGTGTAGGATTGAGAGTTTTCATTCCCAATTCATTAAGAACGATATTAGAATTTTTTTTAACAGATTCTTCTATTTGGTAATATATCATTCAGCTTCAGATCAATTTATAAAGTGAAAATTCTAATCATTATCATTAAATTGATGGAGGATAGTGAAGATTAATAAAGAACGCTATTTTTCATTGTGCTCACCAATAGGGCAGAGAAGAAATGGAATCCATATTCTGGCAGCTGCATTGCCTGAGCTACGAACAACTCTTCAGCTCGGCCCGGATCCAAGCCTTTCCTAGACCGGTGCAAATCCAATAAATCATGCAAAAAGTCTTGTTCTTTCCTGCCTGACGGCAGAAAATGATCAGGAATGTAGTGCTCAAGCAGGAAGTAGTCTCCATTACCATGCTCCTAAGACAAAAAAAAAAAACATTTTTATCGAAAAATTGCCACGTATGTAGAAAATTTTCAAAAATTATTGGACTTATTGATATTGGTAGGAGTATAGATTCTAGAAAATATCATAGGTACCTCTAAAATTCTTCATACTTTTTCAAATACTATTCAAAAACCGCACACAGAGCCTTCATTCTGTAATTAATCTACTAATACTTAAGCAGTTCAGCTAATACAAATTTGTATAGGCTATGGTAGTCTACCTAATGCAAAAATTAGTGTAGATTGCTAATAAATGAGAATTGACTCGTTTTATTGAAAAATTTCTGTGATTGAGAAATTCTAAATGATTCAATACAAATTATCCAATACAAATTATTCAATAAAAATCTTCAAAGAATCAATTTTATTAAAAATTCTACAATCGTATGCAATTTTTTGTAATTTTTTGCAATTCTAATCGTATAAAATTTTCACGTTCTTTAAGTATGATGGAGTAATTTCTACCGAGCTTAGAATTTGACATTTTTAAATGCTTAAAATGTTAGTTCCATTAGGAGAAATTAAAATGATACATTCTTGGAATTTCCAACATACATCTTAAGCAAAATACTTCATTAATATTGATTTAAAAGTGCCTTTAAATCCCTAAAGACTTTCGCGAATGTGTATTGACAACATAATAAATCTCTGAAAATAAATTATATCCTCCAGCTATTTATCTTTTTAATATTGGCAGTTGCCGAAGTCTTCAGGCGAGTATTATTTTGATAACACTTTATTAGGATTGTCATTGAATTAATCATGGCATTATGGGTATCATATATTTGATAGAAATTGAATAATTGCAATATCTAAGATTCTTTCTATAAGTAACAAAATATCTGTCAATTATTGAGTTTTTGCAAGGTAAATTTGAAGAGCTTTGAAAAAGCCTGGGTATCTGGGGATTTTTGAACGAAAAAATTTAAAAACTTCATACCTCAGTTATGTTGATCTAATCAATAAGATAGTTATGATTAGCGAATTGTGAATTAAGTTTTCAGATAAAAAATTATTGTTGTCCAAATTAAAAAATTCCAAAATCACCTCATTGTTGAAGTCTCCGAATTCAGCTTGAAGGGCTAGACTGGCAAATGTCATTATTTCATTAGCTGAGCATCTAATTTGATGTTCCAAAAGGCCTCGACGAATTTGAAGATAGAGCATGTGTTTTGTAGACCACGACCTGTAAAGTTACATAAGAATTTTAATAGTAGAACTCATCAATAACCATTAGTCAACTCATTTTATGGTATAGACGTATAGGCTATTGAAAGACTTTTTCGCAACAGGAGAAGTCGTTTGTTTCTAACTTGAAGAAATATAAATATTTAGAATGATTATGATAATATATCTCCTCATTTGAAATCTATACTCCTTTTTAGTTTTTAGACTCTAAATGAGAAACATTTTCAAGCCAGACAATGTGCCCCATTCATAGATTGTATATATTATTTTATTTTGCTTAAACTGTATGTTTAATAATTGATTGAATTATTACATTATTAGGTTGGACTATAGAGACTGTTTAATAAGTATAAATACTGTATACACATACCTGTAATCAAATTACAAATATTTGTTATATCAAATTCAAATATTTGGCAAAAGTATGGCGGCGGCGGGAAAAAAAATAATCTCTACATACTGTTATGGAGAGCTTCACACAAATGGCCACACTGTTACTATACACTCTCCGATGTAGTACTGACTGATGTGCATTGGACTTATATTTTGTTTGTGTAGAGTTGACGATCATATGATCCACCTGCCTCCAGTAGCCTGAACGTCTACTGGAATCGTGAAATCCAGCCATTAATACTGTTTATTCTTTAAAGGATAAGCTAGCCATGCATTTAAAGCACGCCTCCTTATTCCTTACAAATCATACAAGTTTGAAATTTATTGGAAAAACTGCAGATTAATGAGAGAATATCATAATTACTGTATAATAATACATTTATCGATACTGAGGAATTAATTTAGGGGGTTGAGGAATGATAACAAACTCACCCAATTCCTCTCAGGCTTGGCAAGTAGAAAATTATTCGCAAATAGAGAATGAACTTGTAATACGGT